>CM035838.1:322880754-323192492 GCA_020510985.1 Pholidichthys leucotaenia
GCTGGTCGCTGCATGCGCGAGCGCCCTAAACCTACATGTTTTTGGTATGCGGGAGGAAACCGGAGAAATCCCGGAGTAAACCCACGCAACACGGGGAGAACATGCAAACTCCACACAGCTCACTGTTGGTCGGGGGCTGGGATCGAACCCACGATCTCATGATCCCCGCGATCCCCCGGCCGAGGGTAAAACTGTGCTGCCACAGTGCTAAACCACTGCGCCACCGTGCAGCCCCCCCCCCCCTCCAATGTTATGGAGAGGTGAAGTAAAAAAAAAAAACAAAAAAAAAACAAAAACTAAAGCTGTAAAATGTGACATTTATAAATTATAGTACAACCCATCATAATAATAGTAGGAAAAGACAAAGGGAAAATTACATAAAACAGCAATAAAATACTAACAGTATGTAAGTACATACATGATGGCCACCAGATTTCAATGTTCTCTGTTAGAATGAAGCCTCAAAGCTTTGAATCTTTTTTTTGGCACAATTAGAAGGAACACCTCAGAGCTTCACTCAGGCTTCACCTGCCCATTGCTACTGAAGAGCTGGAGCATTTGTTGTTGTTTAAAAGTTGCCTATTATGCATATTCACTGCTGTTTATAGCCTGTTAATGCTTACTTTACTCCTGCTCAAACCAACACGGACTCCGGATTCCAGTGTACACCACTCCCTCACTTTTCTCTTGCTCGACCACTCGCACTGAGCGTCACTTAGGTTTTGATTAGAGCTCCCTCTGCTGGTGGACACTGTAATTGCATTTAAGAATGCAGTTTCAAATATGATCAAATGTGGTATAAATAAATAATAAAATTAATTAAATTAATTATATAAATGGACTGGCGGCCCACACTGAATGAGGGTGGGGGCCGCCAGCTGCCCATTCCTTTTGGCCTATTTGCATTATATGCTCCTATGAACATAGGGAGCATCAGCTCCAGAGGGGCTTAAATCAGACTTTACGTGCTGTCCACCCGGCTGCTGTCCGGTTAGGGTATTCACGATTCCTCCAGCACCACACATGTCCATTTCTCCATCCGATGACTCTCCACAGTGAATGTATTATGGCGAGTAAGCAGTGCAGTGTGTCGCTGTTTCCACGTCCGATAACAGTCCAACACCACTGTGAAGAGAAAGCCACATGGAGAGAGCAGTGGATTACGTGAGATGGGATCCAGGGTGTACTTGATCCTTCGCCCAGTGTACACCTCTAGGGGGTTATATGAGTAGATTAATAAAGAAAAGTCAATATAGGTAAATGTAAATATAGCTTTGGTGACCCAGCACTCAGCAGTAACCTCTTACCTATGTCTCCCTATCAGTCCACAACACCTGTATTGTGGAGAGAGATCTATGGATCTTAAACTCCGCTGACCATATCAGGTGCGCTTGATTCCTTCCCCAGTGTATATCTGCACTAGTAAAGGTCTGTTAAAAAAGTTCACCTTTGACCTTTTTTATGGTAAAGTAGTCAGTAAAACCATGTCAGGTGCACTCTTGAGGTATTGCAACATCACCATGCAAGAAATGAGAGGTCACGGTCAAGTGGCCTCTAAGTTGGCAGGGGGACAAAGTTTTCCACATACATGCATAAATACTTACCTACCTACTATAGAATCTCTTTTATATACAGTGGAGAAAATAAATATTGAACACGTCAACATTTTTTCTCATTAAACATATTACTGATGGAGCCATTGACCTGAGATTTTCACCAGATATTAGTAACAACCTAAGTAATCCATACATACAAGGGGCAGCTGTGGCGCAGGTGTAGTGTGACTGACTACTGATCGGAGGGTCAGAGGTTTGATTCCCACTCTGTCTGCAGTCTGCATGTCGAAGTGTCGTTGAGCAAGACACTGAACCCCTAGTTGCTCCTGGTGGGTCAGGTTGGCGCTGGTGTTTGGCAGCTCCACTGCCATGTGTGTGTGAATGGGTGGATAGCAGGACCTGTAAAGCGCTTTGGTCATCCAGAGATGAGTAAAAAGCGCTTTGTAAGTGAACGTCATTTACCACACAAAGAAATCAAGGCAACTGTGTTCACAAAGCAAGTTGTATTTATTAAAGTGGAATGACACAGGGAATGAGTATTGAACATGCTTGGTGAAATTCATTTAATATTTAGTAGAAAAGCATTTGTTGGTAATAACAGCTTCCAGACACCTCCTGTATGTAGAAACTAGGCACAGACATTGGTCAGGAGTGATTTTAACCTATTCTTCCACACAAACTGTCTTTAAATCTTGAAGGTTCCATGGGTGTCTTCTATGAACTCTGATTTTAAGTTTGTTCCATAGATTTTCAATTGGATTCAGGTCAGGTGACTAACTGGGCCATTCTAACAGCTTTATTTTCCTTCTCTGGAGCCTGTTGAGAGGTTTCTTGGCTGTGTGTTTGGGATCATTGTTTTGTTGAAATGTCCTCCCTCGTTTCATCTTCAGCATCTTGGCAGATGGCAACAGGTTCTTATCAACGATGTTTCTCTACATTTGTCAAATAATCTTTCCTTCAACTATGTGAAGTCTGCCTGTACCATGTGCTGACAAACGCCCCCACACCATGATGCTCCCTCTTCCAAACTTCACTGTTGGTATGGTATTTTTGGGCTGATGTGCAGTGCCATTTCTCCTCCAAACATGCTGTGTTGTGGCATCCAAAAAGTTCAATTTTGGTCTCATCTGACCAGATTATATTCTCCCAGTATTTTACTGGCTTGGCCAAATATTGTGCAACAAGCTTTAAACGAGCTTCAACATGATTTTTTCAGCAATGGAGTCTTGCAAGGTGAGTGGGCATAGAGCCCATGATGGTTGAGTACATTACTTATTTTCTTTGAAACAGCAGTACCTGCTAACTCCAGGTCTTTCTGAAGCTCTCCTCGAATAGTCTTTGGCTCTTGGATAACTCCTCTGATAATTCTTTTTACTCCTCTGTCAGAAATCTTGTGAGGAGCTTCTAGTTGAGGCCGGTTTATGGTAAAATGATGTTCTTTCCATTTCCAAATGATGGCTCCAACAGTGCTCACTGAAACTTTTGGCAGTTTAGAAATGCACCTGTAACCAATGCCATCATTATGTTTTGCAACAATAAGGTTGTGAACGTCTAGCAAGAGCTCTTTGCTTCTACCCGTCATGTGTTCTTTGTGGTGTGACAATCTGATATTCACAGACTTTTTAAAGTCTATCAGTCAGGACTTAACCAGCTGAAATTAATAAGCACTGATGGAAGGTGAGTTGCTTTCCTAAATTCTGATGGATTTCAGCTGGTTTGTTGACAACATACCTACCCACATATACCTGGTCATGCTAACTAGTACTATTAAGCTTGTGATTTCTACTTGGGCCATGCCTGGAAAAAAATACCCAAATAGGCCAGAATAACATGAGATCTATTATTGACTGTTGAGTAATAAACGAGCTGGGAACAGGGATTCCAGTGGGGTAATAAGAACATACAGAGCAGAGCTGAGCGAATTCTTTAGCTAAACTAGCTGAAGCTCAGTTGGAATTGTCCCTCCTGTCAGGAGAGGGTGTCCCAGACTAGCCAGGGAGCAGGTCTTGATCCATTCTGTACAATTATAGTGTGATTACTCCACAGAAGAGAACAAGAATATCCAAACCATACATTTTGGAGAGATTTGTAGTCCTATTATGCGGGATAGAACTCTTATTTGACTTTACAGAACATAAAATATCACAAAAATCCTTTATAATGCACGATAGTAAAGGGAAATAAAGGCAGAGGCACTACAACTTAGCAAGGCTAATGATAATAAGCCAGGTTTTTCTTTAATCCTGCTTTATGGAATGCATTCCTGGTCGTGTCTTTGTCACATGTACACTGTGTGTCCTTTGTTCTTGCACCCTCATTTTGTCCCGCTCTTGGGTTGTGCTTTTGTTTTTGGTTTGCTATGTCGATGTTCTTTTATGTCACAGAGTAATGTTTTTATTTCTCATAGATTTGAGTTTATTAAGAAGTACCCATGCTGTGCTGTCTTTATGTTTGTACAGTTCTATTTTTAAACAACTGCTAAGGCCCTCCATTGAATTTTGACAGTTGAAGATCATTGTGACGGTACATGTATAAAACGTCTTTTTTTTTAAATATACTTGCAAACAACAATGCCAACTGCATAACTGTGCTGAATGTTTGGAAAATAAAGAAACAAGCATCAGTGGTCTCACACACTGATGTTGAAAGCATAGGAGGGCTTCTGAGGATATTAAACCAACAAACTACTCCTGACTGCCCTGACTGTCATGAATTGGCCCCTTCAGGGCAGAGAGAATGACCCAGGCACTGAACTGTTCAGTGATATTTGTTAACAAGAACAGAAAATAGAAAAACTGTGCATGGAACACAAAAAATGCAAATTTAAAGTAATTTAGAGTGGGGAACTCTCCAGGGCCTAGATTGCACTGCGAGAGGGGAGGAGAAATAAGTCCAACAGTCCATAGACATCAGACGATTGACAATTGAGAATTGACAATGTTGCCGTGCTGAGAGAATGTGCAGGCAGCCTTAAATAACTGGCAGTAAATGAGAGACAGGCGTGTGCCACTGAGTGAGCCGGTGACCTAATTACAACTGCTCACAGCTGAGATGGCAGAGGAGCAGACAGTGAGTAGCTGGTGGGGAGTGTCTGGAGAAAGAGGAAAGGCTCTTGTCACAAAACCAAAAAATATACAAAAACTGATAACATAATAATAATAATAATAACAGACATACAAAACTTAGAAATAAGGTGAGAGTCTAAGCTCTGTGAAAGACATGCTCAGACACATGACATAGCCCCCTCTTTAAGGGGTGGATTCCAGACACCCTCAAGTAACACCAAAGAAACCCTCTCCCTCAAAGGAAATGGTACAGTAATACAGCACTCAGGTTGGGAGGTGGGGGGAACTGGTTAGGGGGGAACAAAAACATAGAGCCTGCTCAGGACCCGCACCCATGCTACATCAAGGCCTTGGGCCCCCCAGACAGTTTGAGTGGCTGGCCGAAATCCAAGGCCAGCCGGACGGCCAGATGGAATGAGTTGGGTGACCTGTGGGAGAATATGGACCACCTGACCCAGCGGCACAGTATTTTGGGCGGCCGACCAGAGTCTTTAAAGTGCTGATGATACGTTTTTGACTTCCTCTAATTTTCCAACACATAATACAATATGACAAAATAGGTTGGTCTGTGCAGTTCTAAGTCAAACAGGCTTTTTTTCAGGCGAATAACCGACATTTTCATGAGCGCCACGTCACCAATTACGTTAGTGGCTGGAAAACCCCGCTGCCATGTAGTCTCGTCATCGGGAGAACACAGCGCTTGGCTGCCCATTGTACACACGGGATGGAAGCGGTTGAAAACATTGACGATGGTTCCAGCACATGTAGTCTGGAATTGGTTTGTGTTGTCCAATCTTCAGACAATTATAGTTCCGAAGAATGGGATGATAATGAAGAATCTAGGGGCATCAGACCGTATAGGTTTGAGCCGTGCCAAGTGGGCATCGTGCCAAGCCAGTCACACTCACAGAGTGATGGTGGAGAGGCACACATGCCCACTGCAGCAGCAGCGACAAACACACGGCCGGGGAACACCAGTGTTATTCTTTTGTTACAGATATTGCAACAAATTATTTGTTCATAAATATAATTTATTCAAACCTGAATTTTCAATGAAATCATAGTGTATTCTCTGTGGTTCAGGCATCGGGTTTATTATGGATTATATTTTGAGTTCTTGTTGTTTTTGTTTTGTACATGTGTTTTATGTGCATTTTGAGCCACTTTCAGGTGGGCACTGTCCAAGATTCACCAGTCCGAACACACGAGCCCTCTCTCTTTGACAGTCAGCTGTTCATGGTTTGTGTGCATCATCTGCCATGTTGTCAGCTAGCCAATGTTGCCAGCGCTATCGCAACATGTTGGCCGCTTCACACAGCTGTGGTTCTGTTGCGCCCCTTGAAGTGATGTTGGCCCTGGGGTGCAACCATGGTTAACACGTCTCCTTTCAATGTTCGCTGGGTGATGTCGGCCCTGAATGCCAACTGTGGGTGTTTCTGTTTATTTTTGTGGGTCCTCACCTTTTTGGGAACTGTTGTCATCATTCTTATGTTCAATACATGAGCTGTGGTGAATTCTGAGTCTAAATCCATTCATCATGACCCTCCGGGCGCTCTTACGCAGGGGAGGGAGAGGGAGGATGAAATAACGAGGATTGCGGGCAGGATTCACCACAGCACATTTAATACAGAAAGACAGACAGTTCCCTGAAAGGTGAAGACTTACAAGAAACACAGACACACTTACTGATGGCGTTCGGGGGCAGACATCATCCAGCGAACAAATGAGAGGAGACGTGTTTGCCACAGGTGCGCCCCAGAGCCAACATTGCTTCAAGGACGCACAAGAGCCACGGCGAGCATGGAGTGACTAGCGCGTCGTGAGAGTGCTGAAAATACTGGCAGACAAACAGCAAAGATGACAATACTATGGACCATGAATGCATTACTGGCAAACGGCCGCGAAGTACACGCACTGCTGGTGATGGTGTGATTAGAAGCACCTGGGCGAGGACCGGGAAACATGATCAGCAGAAGTTTGAATCAGCTGATGATAATGATAGAGGGGACATGCCCGGACCGGAGAGATGTCAGCATGGGATCACAGAAAGTAGGTCAAAGCTGCACGTAAATCCATTAATCCTTCCCCTCCTCGTGTGCTCCTCCTGCATAAAAGTGCACGAGGAGACTTAATAACAGTTGGAGATGAAGCATGTGATGTTTATCTAAGCCTGCGACACAATGCGAAGGCACAGCCATAAAATTAAAACAAGAAACCAGAGAAACTGTAAGCTACAAAGCTGCTGTCATTCCAGTCAACAACACCGGAGTCCGTTCTCCCGCTTACGTCATGGGGGTACCTCACTTAATTCGGTGGGCAGCACCACAGTCCAGTCAGCGGCTGCTGTTTTTTGATGATAACTAGTTTATGCAGGCGTGGTTGTAAATGTTACATTGATCATCGACAATGACTTTTGGGTTTACACAACTTCCTAAAAAAATGTCAAAATCGAGTCATCAGCCCTTTAAGCCACCAGGACTGGAGGGGTGACCCAGGAGGAGGACCCCAATGGCAAGACCCAATAACAGGAAGTAGGGCCAGAGGAAGGGAACCACAATGTCAGGTGGCGGACGAGGATGGGGAACTACGATGGTGTCTGGCTCAGGAGGAAGGGGAACCACAACAGCGTTTGGCAGAGGAGGAAGGGGGAATACAATGGCATCTGGCAGAGGAGGAAGGACCTCGACGCCTTTGGTGGCCCTGCGCTGGACGACAGTTTCACCCACAGTGGCTCTGGGCTGGAGCTCTGCAGCACCCGTGGTGGCTCTGAGCTGCAGCTCTGCAGCACCTGTGGTGGACCCGGGCTGGGTCAATGCTGCACCCTCGGTGGACCTGGGCTGGGCCAACACTGCACCCTCGGTGGACCCCGGGCTGGGCCAACGCTGCACCCCCGGTGGACCCCGGGCAGGGCCTAGTGCGCATGGTGGGCCCAAGCTGGAGCGCAGCACCCACGTTGGATTGATGCTGGGGAGTAGCACCCACGAGGGTCCCCAGCTAGGACGCAACACCCATGGAGACTCGGACTGAGGAGGGACCCACACGACGGCCTCTGGCAGAGAAGAAGCTGCACCCACGGAGGAACCGGGCTGGGACAGGGCACCTGCGACAACCTCTACGGCAGTGGAAGCTGGACCCTGGATGACCTCGGGTGGCAAACCTGGACCCGCGGAGACCTCTGGCATCGCTGGAATATTCCCAGTGACTCTAGGAGAAAACTAAGACGAGACACACAGAGAAGAGGATTCAGGGTCACCAGCAGCAGCAAAGCCCGGCGAGGCAAGTTTAGGTGCAACAGGCGGCTGCACCCGGCTCTCCTCACCAAGAGTCAGGCAAGATTGCTCCAAGACAGATAAGAGAAACACAAAAGAGAGCACTTGCCTGAGCTCGAGCTCCACTGCCGTCCAGGACTCCGTTGATCCAGGCGATGATGTAACCTCGGGCTCGGCCCTCTGGAGCTCCAGCTCGGCCTCAACCTCTGCTGCGACGGCCTCTGCAGCAGGCGTGATGGTAGTTGTAGTCCTTTTGGCCCCAGTCAGAGTGACCCACGCAGGAGGCTTGTCCAGCATGGTGGCTTGGGTCTGGCTCACCATTGGCGCCTCATAGTAAGCTCAAATTCAGCGCCTTTCCTCTGTCCATAGTGTGGCTGTTGGGCTGTCGGTAGGTCCTCCAGTGTTACAGGCTCCTCCATCATCCCGCGGTTCTGATCCGGGGCCAGTGGACACTCAGAGGCAACAGGAGGAGACACGGAGAGGACAAGTGAGGATTTATTAAGTACTGCAGGTGGAGAGAGCTCAGGGGACTGCACATTCTCGGTCTCTCTACCGGGAATTAGGCCAGGCATTTCATCAAAAATTGCAATAGAATGAAATGAAACTTGCTTGGTTTCCTGGATTTCGATGTTTCCTGCTGTAGCGTCACCCTTCTCCGTGGCTACGGTGGACTTGGGCCCCTCAATGGATGGTGAAGGAGCTTTCTCTGTAGATGTGGAGGTGACAGAGCAGAGGAGGATGCATTGAGCCTCCCAGCAGCAGGAGGAGTCACCGGGCGGAAGCGGGAGGCAGCAGTTGTGCAGCGGGGAGAAGCTGGGGAATCAGCTGGAGAAAAGAGATGCTTAGAGTGCACTGCTGCGGGAGTCTTCTGTTCCAATGAAGGAGGGGCTGGTGGCGAGGAGGAGATGGCATTCCTCCGGCGGTCTGGAGCTGGACGACGCTGGAGTGGTGGTGAAGCTGAAGTTGGCAAACCGGGAGAGATGATGGCCTTCTGCCATGAAGAGCACCTCTGTTTCGGCTCTGCTGAAAACGCCCCCATCGACAAGCCCAGAAATGATCGTTGGAGTGCACAGACCGTGAACAGCAGGTCTGTGTATTGTGGATAATTCCACAGGCCGGGGTGTGCCTCCAGAATTCCCACAGCTCCATACAAACTTTCCCAGGTCTTCTTGGGTCCACGGGCGGTGAGTGCTTTGTCCACAAAGCTTTGGCTAAACCCCGCCGCCCATTCCTCCTCCACGGTCAGAGACCCTGCTGCCAATCCTCCTTTGATTGTGCGAGGCCGGCTAGCTGGGGACATGACGAGTTCCAACAAGCAGGTGAGGGGAAAAAAGGAAAAAAGGGCAAAAATACACTAAACAGCAGCTGGGTCTAACATGGCGGCAGCATTTTCTCATGGACTGGCCGCTTTGTGGCATAGAGAATGACCCAGGTGCTGAACTGCTTAGTGATATTTATTAACAAGAACAGAAAATATGAAAACTGTTCACGGAACACAAAAAATGCAAACTTAAAGTATCTTACAGCGGGGAACTCTTCAGGGCTGAGATTGCACTGTGAGAGGGGAGGAGAAATAAGTCTAACAGTCCATAGACATCAGATGATTGACAATTGAGAATTGTCAATGTTGCCACGCTGAGAGAATGTACAGGCAGCCTTAAATAACTGGCAGTAAATGAGTGACAGGTGTGTACCACTGAGTCAGCTGGTGACCTCATTACAACTGCTCACAGCTGAGATGGCAGAGGAGCAGACAGTAAGCAGCTGGTGGGGAGGGTCTGGAGAAAGAGGAAAGGCTCTTGTCACAAAACCAAAAAATATACAAAAACTGAAAACATAATAATAATGACAGACATACAAAACTTAGAAATAAGGTGAGAGTCTGAGCTCTGTGAAGCACATGCTCAGACACATGACACTGACTGAGTAACAAGACCCAAATCCTTTACTAATTATTCCTTTGGACCCTAATCCCTCTTCCTTGGAAACATCTCTTTAACCCAATAAAGAGCAGGATATTGTGTCTTTATTGAAAACTACTAATGAGAAGACTGATGAAAGAACTGGCTTCTTCATATTTATTTATTTAACATTCATGAAAGTTTCAGAATCATGATTTGCTGTTAAATTCAGGTGTAAGGTTATCATTTTTTCAGCGAAGTTAGGAAGAAATCAGGAATTACTGAAAATAAAATAAGGTGTAAATTTACGTGCTCAAATGTTCACCTTGAAATTTACAGTTGAGCTTGAGGGAAAAAAATTAATGTAGAATATCTCAAGTTCATTGTTTTCATTTGACATTCCAGTTTATTAATACCCGTTATTCCCTTCCAGGACAATACATCTCCAGTTCTACAAAGGTCATGATGCAGCAAAAATTTAGAAAAGAATCAATCCCATAAACCAACATTTTACTCACAATAGAACACACAACATACAAAGTGTTGAAAGTGAGATATTTTATAGTTTCATGAAAAATATTAGCTTATCCAAACTTTGATGGCACAAACACGTTTCAAAGGAGTTGAACAGGGGCACCAAATGGCTGAAAAAGTAAGTGGTACCAAAATAGCTGGCAGAATGATGTAGCTAATTAATCTAACCCCTTGCACTCCGGTCAATTTCCCTAAAAATGCCAAAAAATAATGTGCCCAAAGTAAATCGAAAGCTGTTCTTCAACCCTTTGCAGCATCTTCATGGGGTTGGTCTCAGTTAAAAGAAAACACTTTGAATTTTTTGGCAAAACAGCCATAATCTCTCTAAGTGCTCCGGCCACTGAGTTACAGTCATCTAAACATACTGAACTTAAAGAAAATAAATTTGGCCTGGGTGTTTTTTTGGATACAAATGCTTGCAAATAACACACAGCTTCAGATCCGGGCTGGAAAATGCAATAGAAATGTAGAACCAAGTGTTATCCAGCTGAGGTCAAAATTTTGTAACAATACCACAAAAAATGAATATATTACACAGCTTTTTCCTCAGGTAGTTCCCAGGCGTTTTTGAACTGTGCCAAATTGTGCCAAATGGCACAGTTTGGAAAAACGTCTGTAACTTTTGAGTGATTCAATATAGAAGCTTCATCTTGGGCTCTAATGAAAGGTGACACTCAGGGCTGTGTGTGTGTGAGTGTCTGTCCTCCTCGCTACAGAGGACGGACATCGGCCATCGCTACATGACGGAATAGTCATGTGGCGACAGCGGCGCAGTCACCGCGGCTCCCCCCCCCCCCCACTCGCTACAGAAGAGTAGCGGGGGGGGGGGCGGCGTTCACGGTCTGGACACGGCGCACGACCCGTGTACCGCGGCGCATGACTTCATGCGCCGCACAGTTGTAATTTACCGATTGGTCAAAAGTCATTTTTGATTACAATTTTCAGGGATAAAGAATAATTTAGCTTATAACACCTTACCTCTTCACAGCAGCAGTGTCCTGGCGAACTTCTCTTCCTCATTGTCAGACGAACGCGACACTGGTCCACTCGTGGTTCTGGTCTCGCGACCCGGTCAAAACATAATTCCATGATTGCGGTTTTGGCGAATGATTTACGACCTTCGTCGTCGGCCTCTGTCGGTCTATGATGACCATGGAAGAGAATCCTAAACATCTATTCTGCTCGAATTAAAAAAAAAAAAAGCACCGCCTGTGATTGAAGAGGCCAATGCGCGAATGGCAGTCCCTGTCACACAGGTAGCACTTGTGGGTGGTCTCCGTGCTGCTGGGTCTGTGACAGTTCTTCCTGTGGGTCCTTTTTTTATCTGCTGCAGCAGTCTGTCTTCACCCAGCCTAACAAAAAACAGCTCGCGAACTTCTCTGCTTCAACTGGCTCGCTGCATTCACAGCTTTGGTAGGCGGGTCCTTCTTGCTAGGTTTTCAGTCATTGGTTCTTCAAGGTTTCAGAAACCCAATTTAAGGCTCTTATTATTTTTTTTTTTTCTCTCCCGGCGCCACACGAGTAGGCTGCCTTTTGCAACAGCGGCTCGATTCCGAGTCTTTTTCCCTTCCTCTCTCTTTTGATCCGTCTTTTTTTCACTCCACTTATATCACGGACGCACAGATCGTCCCAAATGTCTCCTGAGCCGGTGGACGGAGCCACTGTTTATAGCAGGATACGATACAGCAGGGAAGAGCTGCTAGCATTCAACCGCCACCCGGTCCCATTGGAAAAACTCGACATACCGAGAGAACTGAGGCGAAAACGCCGCGGCTGCCGGGCTGGAGTAAGGCGGACGACAAAAAATATAAGGTACAGACCCTCCCTTCCATCTGTTGTCATGGGAAATGTACGGTCGATACTGGGAAAGGTAGATGAGCTAGCGGCTATCTCCCGTTATGATAGCACTTACCGGGAGTGCTCTCTCCTTTTGTTTACTGAGACGTGGCTAACTGAACTAGCAGCAGATGCTAACATTGAGCTGGAGGGTTTTCACATGATACGGGCTGACCGAACACCAGACAGTGGCAAAGCAAGGGGCAGTGGAGTGATAATGTATGTTAACAACAACTGGTGCAGACCGAGACATATCACTGTTAAACAACGACACTGCAGCAAAGACATTGAGTTGCTAGCTGTTAGCATGCGGCCTACATATCTCCCGAGAGAACACTCACACGTGATCTGCATTGTTGTTTATGCAAATCCGACGGCGAACGCTGGGACAGCGCGTGACGTCATCCATTCAGTAACCAGCAGGCTGCAGACAGAACACCCAGATGCTCTTCTCCTCATCTCAGGCGATTTCAACCATGTTTCACTATCTCCCATTCTACCCACGTTCACCCAGTATGTCACATGCCACACTAGAGACAATAAAACACTGGATTTATTCTACGCAAACACTAAGGAGGCGTACACCTCATCACAACTCCCCCCACTCGGGAGATCGGATCACAACTTGGTTCATCTCCGGCTGGTGTACAAACCCCTAGTGCACAGACAACCTCCGGCCATGCACACTGTGGAGTTATGGTCTGAGGAGACAATGGACACTCTAAAGGGCTGTTTTGAAGCCACCGTCTGGAAGCAGCTCTGCGATCCACATGGTGAGGACATCGATGGCCTCATTCACATCTTCACGGGCTACCTCAGCTTCTGTGTGGACAAATCCGTTCCCACCAAGACCATACGGCGTCACTCAAACAACAAACCCTGGATCAACCCTGAGATAAAAACACTTCTGAGAGAGAAGAAGAGGATCTTCAGGTCGGGGAATAGGGAGATGCTGAAGTCCGTACAGAGGGAGCTGAGGAGAAAGATCAGAGTAGGCAAGGACAGCTTCAGGAAGAAGATGGAGGACAAGCTGCAACAGAGCGACATCAGCGGGGTTTGGAGAAACCTCAAAACCATCTCTGGGCTCCAGAACACCTCCTCCCAGGCCACGGGGGGCAGGGAGTGGGCGAACAACCTTCGTCGGCCTCCGTTGGTCTATGATGACCATGGAAGAGAATCCTAAACGTCTACTCTGCTGGAACAGCACCGCCTATGGCTGAACAGGCCGATGCGCGAATGACAGTCCCTGTCACACAGGTCACACTTGTGGGTGGTCTCTGTGCTGCTGGGTCTGTGGCGGTTCTTCCTGCGGGTCCTTTTTTCATCTGCTGCAGCAGTCAGTCTCTCTTCACCCGCCTTGAGCTGTCTGGTCAGGGTGCCTCTCCATTTGGAGCGGTCCGTTGCAAGGTCCTCCCAGCGCTCTGTGTTGATATCCAGGGCCTTCATGTCTCTCTTGCAGACGTCTCTAAAGCGCAGCTGTGGGCGGCCAACGTCTCTCCTGCCAGTTGCCAGTTCTCCATAGAGGACGTCTTTGGGGATTCTGCCATCCTCCATACGGTGAACGTGGCCTAGCCAGCGGAGCCTGCGCTGCCTGAGAAGAGTGAACATGGAGGGAAGGCCGGCGCGGGACAGAACTTCTGTGTTGGGCACTTTGTCCTGCCAGGATATGTCCAGGATGTGGCGAATGCAGCGCAAGTGGAAGGAGTTCAGTCTCTTTTCCTGCCGGGCGTATGTTGTCCACGTCTCACTCCCATAGAGCAGTGTGCTGATGACGCAGGCGTTGTACACTGCCATTTTCGTCTTGACAGAGAGTTTGGGATTCTCCCACACTCGTGTGGTGAGGCGAGCGAGTGTGAAGGCTGATTTTCCAATCCTCTTGTTGATCTCTGTATCAAGGGAGAGGTTGTTGCTGATCGTGGACCCCAGGTACGTGAACTGATTCACGACCTCCAGCTTGTAGTCATTAATGGTGATGGTTGGTGGTGCTTCCGTGCCTTGCGCCAAGACGTTAGTCTTCTTCAGGCTGATGGTAAGCCCGAAGTTCTTGCATGCCTGGGAGAAGCGGTCCATCAGGGTCTGAAGCTCCTGCTGTGTGTGGGTTGCGACTGCAGCGTCGTCTGCGAACAGCATGTCTCTGATTAGAGCCTCGCGTACTTTGGTTCTGGCTTTCAGGCGGGCGAGGTTGAAAAGCCTGCCGTCAGATCTTGTGTGCAGGTAGATTCCCTCTGTTGCTGTGCTGAAGGCATGCCTCAGGAGCATAGCAAAGAAAATCCCAAAGAGGGTTGGCGCAAGTACACAGCCCTGTTTCACTCCGCTGCGTATGTTGAATGGCTCTGAGACGTTGCCATCGTGCTGCACTATCCCCTGCATGTTGGTGTGAAACGATTCGATGAGGCTTTGCAACTTTGGTGGGCATCCTATCTTTGGCAGGATCTTGAAAAGGCCCTCTCTGCTGACCAGATCGAACGCTTTGGTGAGGTCGATGAAGGCGACGTACAGGGGCATGTTCTGCTCTCTGCATTTCTCCTGGAGTTGGCAGATGGAGAATATCATGTCTACCTTCGATCGCTCAGCGCGGAAGCCACACTGAGACTCGGGGTAGACACGTTCGGCAAGCTTCTGTAGACGAACGAGAACAAATCGTGCGTAGACTTTGCCAACAACGCTGAGGAGGGAAATGCCCCTGTAGTTGTTGCAGTCGCTTCTCTCCCCTTTGTTTTTGTAGAGGGTGATGATCTTGGCGTCCCTCATGTCCTGTGGTACGGCACCTTCCTTCCAGCACTGGCAGAGGACGTCATGCAATGGCAGCAGTAGGGCGGTCTTGCAGGCGAACAACCTGAATCTGTTTTTAAATAGGTTTGACCAACCGCCCTCCCCCCTGTCTGCACAACAACCACTGCTGCCTCTAAAGAAATCAAGTCCTGCTGCCCACTCCCCGCTCCACCAACACCCCCCCGCTCCCAACACACAGCCCCCCATCCTGACCCTGACCAGGACCCAGGTGAGGACGGAGCTGAGGAAGATCAAGGCGAGGAAGGCGCCGGGACCGGACGGCATCAGCGCAAAGATCCTCAAGTCCTGTGCAGACCAGCTGTGTGGGATTGTGACGTACATCTTCAACCTGAGCCTGAAGCTGGGGAGGGTACCACAGCTGTGGAAAACATCTTGTGTGGTACCTGTACCAAAAACTTCCCACCCCAAAGACCTGAACAGCTACAGACCGGTGGCCTTGACGTCCCACTTGATGAAGACCCTGGAGAGACTGCTCCTTGCTCACCTCCGCCCCCTGGTGGAACCTGCGATGGATCCACTCCAGTTCGCCTACCAGCATGGCATTGGGGTGGAGGACGCGGTGATCTTCCTCCTTCACCGTTCTCTGTCCCACCTGGAGAAGCCCGGGAATATGGTGAGGATCATGTTCTTTGACTTCTCCAGTGCTTTCAACACCATCCAACCGATGATCCTGAAGGACAAGCTGCTGCGCGCAGGGGTGGACCAGCACCTGTCATCATGGATCCTGGACTACCTCACGAACCGGCCTCAGTTTGTGAGAACCCGGGACTGTGTGTCCGACACGATCATCAGTAGCACGGGGGCCCCCCAGGGAACGGTGCTGGCTCCCTTCCTGTTCACTCTTTATACTGCGGACTTCTCACACAACACAACACACTGCCATCTACAGAAGTTCTCTGATGACTCTGCGATCGTTGGCCTCATCTCCAATGGAGATGGAGCTGAGTACAGAGGGCTTATCCAGGACTTCGTGGACTGGTGCCATCGGAACTGCCTCCAGATCAACGCGAGGAAAACTAAGGAGCTGGTGGTGGACTGCCGCAGGCATGGGCAGCCCCTCACAGCACCAGTAAATATACAGGGAACAGACATCGAGATGGTGACATCCTATAAGTACCTGGGTGTTCATCTGAACAATAAACTAGACTGATCACACAATACTGACGCACTCTACAAGAAGGGACAGCGCAGGCTGTTCCTGCTGAGGAGACTCAAGTCTTTTGGTGTACAAGGGGCGCTGCTGAAGACATTCTATGACACGGTGGTGGCATCAGCCATCACTTTTGGAGTGGTCTGCTGGGGCAGTGGCATTACTGCAGCCGATAGGAAGAGACTGAACAAACTGATTAAGAAAGCTAGCTCTGTCCTGGGGCAGCGCCTTGATCCGGTGGAGGAGATAGGAGAGAGAAGGACGGTGGCTAAACTGTCATCTCTGCTGGAGTCCGAGTTCCACCCTATGCAGGACATACTGAATGCACTGAGGAGCTCATTTAGCAGCAGACTACATCATCCCAGGTGCACAACCGAGAGGTTTCGTAGGTCCTTCCTACCAACGGCTGTCAGACTGTACAACCTAAGCAGGGCTGCTCGCAGAGATAGCAAAAAGACGTAACAAACTAATAGTTTTTTGAATGCAAAAGATGCAATAGACTTACACAATGGTCCCCTCCGGCATACAACTAGGAAAATACCGGTCACTATGGAGGGTGAGAATATGTATGGGCACATAATCATACCATGTAGGATAACTAAGTAGACGGTTATGCTGTTTCATCCCATCTAGCTACAATGCTCAGCACTGGGTGTGTTTATATTTATATATCTATATATTTATTCCATCTAGCTACAATGCTCCGCACTGTGTGTTTATATATCTACATATTATTCCATCTAGCTACATTGCTCCGCACTGTGTGTGTTTATATACTTACATATTTATTCCACCTAGCTGCAATGCTCCGTACTGTGGGTGTTTATATATTTACATATTTATTCCATCCAGCTACAATGCTCTGCACTGTGTGTCTGTGTGTGTGTGTGTATATATATATTTTATAGTAATATGTACATATGTATATTAGCTGCTCTTGCTTGCTTGTTTTTTTCTTGCCTTCTGATTGTTGCTCTGAGTGTTGCTATCCCTGTGCTGTTGCAATCCTGGAATTTCCCCGTTGTGGGACTAATAAAGGCTTATCTTATCTTATCTTATTAGTCGAATGAGAGGTCAATCAGGTGAACTAATCTGTTCGCGGCTGTGTCTGTAGTGGAAGAACCTTTTTTTTTTTTTCAGTGCGCGCTTGGAGTCAGCGCCCTTGTGCGCTCTGGGACGCAGAGACTTGCCCGCCCGCGGTACAACGGAGTGCAAGAGGTTAATGGACAACAGACTAGTAACATGATTGGGTGCAAAAAAAAAAATACTGTGTGTATTGATTGAAAAAAAGTTGAAAAGACAATTTCCCCAACCACCAAAACAATGTCTGGACTTGGTTTAAAAATAAAAGATGAAAAGTCATCTTTTTCCAGGTCTTTAAAAAAAGATGATTTTTAAAAAGTACACAGCAAAATCAGAATGCCCAAATTAACACTGTAGGAGTTAATTTCAACACTTTAAAAGTGTCTATATAGGTCCACACCACAAAGTGTGAATTTTACTCTTTTTTGAGTGTTGGTGGCTTAACACCAATTTTGTTTTAATTATTGACTCATTTAAAAAGTTAACACTTATTAACACTAACTGGTGTTAATAAAAATTAACACTTGTATGTAGTATTAGACAGTAGCTCACTCAAAGAATTGTTTATTAACGCTAGTGTTATCCAGCACTGTAAAAAATCTTGCTCTTCTGAATGACTAAAAAATACTTGGGGTCTAGTAAAATAATGAGGCCATGTTCAGTTGAAACATTTATTGAAATATGCACTACAAGTATTTAAAAACACATTTTAAAACATGTAACAATACGGTACAATGTATGTTCTCTCACACTCATTAGAGTATTGCTTATCAAAGGGTCTGAGCTGATCAATGCAAACTACAGCATGTTGATCATTTTTCTCTTCAATATAGTATGCATGAAAATGTTCATCAAAGTCCAGTGTGTTAACAGTACGACAAATTATAAAAGCCTGCTGTTCATGTATTACAATATTGCAGATTTTGTTGAACACAGGTAGATTATGGGATTTTCCAGTTCATATAAAGAGATCAATCTGGTACTCAGTGTCGTAATTTCTGACCCAACGTGTAGTTGAAACATTAGAACATGGATCTAAATGTAATGTCGGACACAGTAATTCTCCACCTTCAAAAATGGTGATTGTTGTCATTTTTAAAGGACCAATCTCAAACCTTTTAAAATTGTAATTTTCATAACAAAAAGCCAACTGACTCTGGTGTTGCTTTACCAGAGATTTTGTACGGTTTTTGAAATTTTTCACAGACTTTTTAAAAAAACTTATGTTTTGCTTCAAATCTCATACTCCAAATATGGAGAACAGGACCACTTTTTAAATACATCTGGGATAGTGGATCATTAAGTGGTGTTTGGGGATCAATTTCTTTTCAGAGTACAATATTTTAATAGATCAAATGTTTTAGGTAGCAAATCATACCATCAGTAAGGACAGAGGAGTGGATTATATTAGCAATTTGCAACAAAAGCAGAACAAAGTTCCAGTGATTATTTTCCCTTTCAACCAGCTCCCCAAAGAAAAGTGGGGTATTGCGGAGGACACATGATGACTGAATGGCATTTAAACCTAAGTGCTTGCTGCTGTGACCGATTTTTAAGCCACTTGGTTTGTTTTTACGTTCCATGTAGCCATAATTACAACTATGGATCCTATTTGACAGCATGTTTATAGAAATGTAACCATTTTTGATCAGATACTGGAAAAACAGCTTAAGCTCATACTGTACGACACCGTCTAACAAATCATGCATTATATCAACAGCATAACTGTCAGTGCTATGAAAATATTCTAATGAATTGAACATGCAAGATTTTTTAACACCATAAACAGCTGTTAGAGCAGAATCTTCACTTAGTGCATTACAATGTTCAGTATAAAGCTCTCTGGATCACAAAATAAGTCCGGGATTATTCTCAGTAAATACAGACTGAATTTTTTATTGATCAGAAATGAGTAGGCTGCACTAAAAGATTCAACAAAACCTAACAGGCCATTTAAAGCAAGATTTTCTCCTGTGATTTGAATTACAGAGCCAAACAGTGGTTCTTGTATAAATGGAAGTTGGATTCCTTGCGTTTCTAAAATTTTCAAATTGTAGGAGTCAAGAATTGAGGAGACTGGATGATTTTTCCAGTAACTGCTTTAATTCCCCATTCATCCTACGTCCTCTCTTGATCGGAGTGAAAAGGCAGGACGCAGTCACACACATACATTTATACATTCATCTCTAACAATACATCACACACAAAAGTCACAATACTCAGCTACATCCTTTCATCTCTAATGGAACACCCAGAGTCCTTCTGTTCTCCTTTCCGACCCCCAAAGGTCAGGCCGGGTAATCTTCTCCTCTCTCCTGAGTCCCCAGGGGGTGCAGACATGTCTTCCTCTTGAGGTGTGAAGTCAATACACATGGCTAGCTCAAAGTCTGTCTTGGCTGAATTCAGCCAGCCACATGTGAGTTACATAGGTTATAACTATGGGCTCCACATCACTCCCCCCTTCCACGCGAAAGTCTGGGCACCCACATACAGTCATACAACAGTCATACAGCACGTCACCCCCCCAACAGAATCTCACAGCAACCCAAACAACCTGACCAAAAAAACAAAAAAAAAAAACAACAACACATCATTCTGCATGCAGCTTAGGTTTCAATCTTCTCCCGAATCTGCTGTATGCAGGTCTCCTGCTCTGTGTTGGGCCGTCCTGCTGTGCATCTGTGGAGTGAGGGGGAGAAGGGTTATTTGCTCCCCGTGGGGGGTCCCGGGGCCGCCCCTTTGGAGGCCTGTCGCGTCGAGGCATGCCCACCGGCCGTACAGACTCCTTATGCAACACAAAAGCAGGCTTTAATCTATCGATACTGATCGTCTCCCTCCTGCCCCCCAAATCTAGCACAAAATATTTCTCCCCGGTTTCCAGCACTCGGAATGGACCGTCGTAAGGTGGGCGGAGACTATGCCGCTGCGCATCGTGCCTGACAAAAACAAACTCTGCGTCTCGTAAAGCCTGGGGCACGAACACACGCGGGAAAGAGTGATCAGCGGGGCCCGGGAGCATTTCTGCTCCCGTGTTACTCAGAGACCCCCGGATCGGGGAGGGCCCTGGTGCCGTGTGGTCGGGTAAAAACTCGCCTGGCAGCCTGAGCGGTTGTGCGAAGACAAATTCTGCTGGTGAGGCATCTAGATCCTCTTTGGGTGCCGAACGCAACCCCAATAAAACCCATGGTAGTTTGTTTACCCAATCTGTGTCCGTCAGTGACGCTCTGAGGGTTGCCTTCAAAGACCTGTGAAAATGCTCGCATAAACTGTTGGCCTGGGGATAGTAAGCGGTCGTGCGATGTACCGCCGCTCCTAAGCCGCTGGCCACTGCTGACCACAGTTCCGACGCAAATTGAGGTCCCCTATCAGATGTAATATCTGACGGGACCCCGAACCGCGCTACCCAGGCTGTTAAAAAAGCGCGTGCCACTTCTGCCACTGTGGTCGATGTTAACGGGACCACTTCCGGCCAACGAGTGGTTCGGTCTACCATTGTCAAGAGATGCGTGAACCCTTGTGAAGTGGGCAGGGGGCCCACGAGGTCCACGTGCACATGATCGAACCTTTTAGCCGGAATGTGGAACGGTTCTAAGGGCGCCTTAGTGTGCCTGTGAATCTTAGCGCGCTGGCAAGCCATGCAGGTTTTAGCCCACTCCTTCACGTGCTTGCGCAGGCTCGGCCAAACAAACTTTTCCGCCACCATTTTCACCGAAGCGCGCACCCCTGGGTGCGCTAGGGAGTACACGGCATCAAAAACGCGACGGCGCCACGCGGCTGGCACCACCGGGCGCGGTCGCCCCGTGGATACATCGCAAATAAGCGGGGGGAAACCGGTTTGTAGATTTCTGCGTTCCAGCCTTAACCCTGTTGGTCCAGACAGGAGCGCGCGCACGTCCGCGTCCTCGCTCTGCTCCGCCGCCATGGCTGCATAATCTATTCCCACGTGGACCGGAGCTGCGAGCATGTCCGCGCTGTTACCGCGCTCTGGGTAAGCAGCCGCGCAATCCGTTTCCGCGCGGATGGGTGCTGTTACCGCGCATGACAAACAGTCTGCCACCACATTGATTTTACCGGCTACGTGCTGAATATCGGTGGTAAATTCAGAAATTGCGGCCAGCTGTCTCTGTTGCCGCCCTGACCACGGTTCTGAAGTTTTGGACATCGCAAAAGTGAGCGGTTTGTGGTCGACAAACGCGGTGAAACGCCGCCCTTCCAACCAGAACTGGAAATGGCGAATAGCCAAGTGGAGCGCCAGCAGCTCCCTGTCAAACGCGCTGTATTTTCGCTCAGCCTCGCGTAGGGACCTGCTGAAGAATGCGAGTGGTTGCCAAACCCCGGCAACCTGCTGTTCCACTACGGCCCCTATGGCCACATCTGACACGTCCGTGGTTAGCGCTATGCGGGCTGCCGGGTCTGGGTGGGCCAACAGTGCCGCGTTTGCCAGTGCCCATTTAACCTCTGTGAATGCGCGCTCCCGCTCCGGGGACCATTCAATCACATGGGAGGGCTTCTGCTTTTTGAGCGCGGTGTACAAGGGCTGCATAAGCTGCGCTGCGTGGGGTATGAAACGGTTATAAAAATTCACCATCCCCAAAAATTCTTGCAACGCTTTTACCGTTCGAGGCTGGGAAAAATCTGCCACCGCGCGTACTTTGGCCGGCAGAGGAACTGCTCCCTCCGAGGAAACGCGGTGCCCTAAAAAGTCGATTTGTGCCACGGCAAAATGGCACTTGGCCGGGTTGATTATCAACCCATGCTCTCCTAACCTCTGAAAAACTGTCGTGAGGTGTTTTGCGTGCTCCTCCTCGGAGGTGCTGGCTACCAAAATGTCGTCTAAATAGACAAAAACGAAAGAAAGGTCGCACAACACTGCATCCATCATCCGTTGGAAGGTTTGTGCGGCGCCTTTAAGGCCAAAAGGCATTCGTAAAAACTCAAAAAGCCCGAACGGGGTTGTTACGGCTGTTTTGGGGATGTCCTCTGGTCGGACCGGGACTTGGTGATAACCGCGGACCAGGTCTATTTTGGAAAAAATTTCCGCCTTCGCCAAATGCACTGAAAAGTCCTGGATATGCGGAATCGGGTACCGGTCCTGCGCTGTGGCATTGTTCAACCTGCAGTAATCGCCACAAGGTCTCCATGAGCCGTTAGCTTTAGGTACCATGTGAAGGGGGAAGCCCAAGCGGACTTCGAGCGGCGAATTATGCCCAACCTTTCCAGGTTGGCGAACTCCTCGCGCGCAATGGAGAGTTTAGTTGCATCCAAGCGCCGAGCCTTCGCAAAAATGGGTGGGCCACTCGTGGTAATAAAGTGCTCCACCCCGTGCTTCGCCACCTTAGCTGAAAAAGTAGGAACTGTGAGTGCTGGGAACTGGTGTAGAAGGCTGTGAAACTTACCACCTGCTGTGGCGACGTTGGTCTGTACTGGTGGCGGGCACACCCGAGCTGCACAAGGGATAGAACAGAAAGAGAGTGCATTTACTAGTCGTTTGTTGGCCAGATCAACTAACAAACCATGTGAACACAGAAAATCAGCACCTAACATATTGAAGCTCACTGCCGCCACGATGAAATTCCACTCATAGGCGCGGCCGTGGAAGGACAGAGACAAGGTTCTCTCTCCGTACGTCTTGATGCTGGAGCCGTTGGCCGCTGTCGCTCCGTCTCCGCGGGGTCCCGTGACCCGATCAGCATAGGTGGCAGTGATGAAGCTCCTCTGGGCTCCGGTGTCCACTAGGAATTGTCGCCCGGAGCCCACGTCTGTCAGATAAAGCAGCTTGTTCCGTTCGCCGAGAGTGGAAGCTGCTAACGACTCACGGCCCGGTCGTTTCCCTGCTTTTTTGAACTTGCAGGGCGGAATGCATTTGTGCGCCTTCCCAGCGAAACGTCGATGGTAAAAACAGAGGCCGTCATCTCCCCTGCCACGGAATCTCGCCACTGTTGTCGCTGCTGGGGTGGTCACTGCCGTCTCTGGCTCCACACTGCCCCCGGCCGCCGCGCCGAGGTCTGCCGCTGCCACGGAAGCCTCTGGTTCCTCACAGGCGTTGAGAAGCCGCTCTGCCTCTTGGGCCAGGTCGCGGAAGTCCTGCTGGGTCAAACATCTCCTGCTGGACAGGGAACCTCTCGTGTGTGCTGGGAGGGTTCTCAGGAAAATATGTTTGAAAAGGAACACGTCGTTGTCCGTCCCGATCATTTGCAGCATGTCCTCCATGAGGACAGTCGGCCTGCGTCCACCTCTGTCGCGCAGGTCGAGCAGCTGCCTGGCTTTTGCCTCAGACGACAGCACGAAGCTCCTGATGAGGGTGGCTTTCAGTGCGTCGTATTTGCCGGCAGCGGGTGGTTGCTGCACCAGGCTCCGCACACACCGAGCCGTGCGGCTGTCGAGCGTCGTGATGACATTATGGAATTTAATGTCATCCGCTGAAACTCCCCCGAGTAGGAACCGCGACTCCACATGCTGGAACCACGAGTGCAGGTCGCTTTGTCAGAACTCGGGGAGCTTAATCAGTCTTGTGCCCCTGCTGGCATTCCCTGGTGAATCCAGGTCTGAGCGGCTGTCTCCCAGCTCTTCCATATCGATCACGAGGCTGTCCTCCAGCCTCGGCGTGCTCAGATTCATGCGTAGGTCACCAATTGTAGGAGTCAAGAATTGAGGAGACTGGATGATTTTTCCAGTAACTGCTTTAATTCCCCATTCATCCTACGTCCTCTCTCGATCGGAGTGAAAAGGCAGGACGCAGTCACACACATACATTTATACATTCATCTCTAACAATACATCACACACAAAAGTCACAATACTCAGCTACATCCTTTCATCTCTAATAGAACACCCAGAGTCCTTCTGTTCTCCTTTCCGACCCCCAAAGGTCAGGCCGGGTAATCTTCTCCTCTCTCCTGAATCCCCAGGGGGTGCAGACATGTCTTCCTCTTGAGGTGTGAAGTCAATACACATGGCTAGCTCAAAGTCTCTCTTGGCTGAATTCAGCCAGCCACTTGTGAGTTACATAGGTTATAACTATGGGCTCCACATCATCATCAATTAGAGGTTTTAATATTTCATCAAAACCATAAGTCTTTAAATCTTCTGTGTAGAAAAGTGCTGCAAGATGTACATTCATCATCACAGAGTTTACTTTTGGAGGGAGGTTTTTTAAAGTAAAATAAATACATCCAAGTTTATGCACCCCCTTCTTAGAACCTAATGGGATAGCGGTCTGAAAATCATCGTAATACAGCAAAATCCATAGAGAATGCCTCTGCTGTGAGAACAAGGGATGATTTTAAAAATATTAACCATCATTTATGTCCTTATATGTCCCCTTCTAACTGTGTTTTTCTTGCAAGAAGCACTTTCTTATCTCATTGTTTTTGAAAATTGATTTCAGTGTACCTAAAATTGGTACATACTGTACATGTACTTGTCCGTTATAGGAACTTGACCATAAATACCTGTGGTTCCATCTCTACGTGTATCCAATCTCACACCAAGGACAAATTCTTTAGGCTCAACTATTTCCCATTTTTCATCATAATATTTTTGTCTTTTTGTCTCTGTGTTAAATGTTGAAAAAGGATTGTGCAACTGACTTAAATTGTGCTCCATTTTCTTATAAATGTCTAATTCTTTAACTTCAGGAGATAAGGTTTGGAGAACTACTTCTTGCGCTTGACTTTGAACATCAGTGACAACTTCCTCCATTGAAGAAAGTATCGTTTGGACCATGTTTTCAGAAAGACTGGAAGCTTGCAAGTGTGCAATGATTGATCCACACATTTTATCAAGTGACTTCGGTGCAATGGCAGGGGAAAATTCTACCTCAAAATCTCTTTGTGTAGCCACTTCTCTGGTGGTATCAGTCTGTTAATCATGTTACTGCCTATGTACTGTGTTTAGGTGCTTTCTAAAGCCATTGTAACTACAAAAAGGTGAAGGACATCCTTGCTCTCCACATTTCAAATGCAAGTTTCTGGCTGGATATAAACCATGATGAAATTTTAAATGTTGACAAAGAACTAAACTATTTTTGTGGTGCATTTTACAAACAAAACAGGTGAACATACTCAGACAGTTTTATTAGCTGTGTTTTGACCTTTGTAAACAGGTGACATATTAACACTCAAGCAGCAGTTGAGCTCTCAGTTCCTTGACATGTGGGCTTTCCTTTGACTGTCCAACATCAATGTTGTACACAGTTGTTTGAATAAAAGTGTAGAAACTGGACAGAGCTTCATCACAAGAGGCTGAAGACATAATGAGCTTTGAATAGCCTGTCAAAAGCAGCCACTGATGTCTCAGTGCTGCAGGGGATCGCTTTCTGGTCCACAACAGTGAAGAACCTTTGGATTTTCTTCTTCTGCTCACCTATGCAGAGGAAGAAGGGCTGTCTTACGTCAACTTTTTCCAAGAATGTAGTGAGGCTGGCTCCCTCCTGTAATTTGAAAACATGCACAGATTACCACATATAGTATATTCTTACAGCTCTAAATAAATAAATACCTGCAACACACACTTCTTACATAGATAATGACTTTGAAGCACAAAACGATGATTGTACCTGCCTTAACAAATCTTACAAGACAGTTGGCTGCCTGTGCTGAACTAATCTTGGCTGCTTTTTTATGGACTCGCGATGTTGGGGGCAGGAAATCCAACAGCAACAGCAGAGCCAAAATATCACTATCCCAGCCTTAAGAGTATTTAAGAGAGAATAAACAAATAATTTTAGTTAGCTTTTGCTTACTGCAGATGTCATTTTCCTGAAAACAGCTGCCCTGTAATAATTTACTCCTTTATCACAGTTGAAGAATCAATGATTAATTTTGAAACTGCAGGGACTACTGACTAAATTTATTTACTTTGGGGCTACTAATACATTTATTTAGTTTTAGTTTACTGTTGTGTATTGGATGGATTGGCTTTTGGATACAGAAAAACTGTTCACATTTACCATAGCCATTCTCTGCCTCGGGATCAAAAGCCTCCAGAAGTTCTGTAACATAGAGATTGTTAGGAAGACTCCTGGATTCTTCAATGACTTTGGGCCTGAAATATGAAGGCCACTTAGCAAGAAATCTTTCAGATACTTCATTCCCAAACATCATGGAAAAATCCTGGTTGATCTTTAATCAGAGACACAAAATCCATACATAATATTTAAGTGAGATTTGTATTTAGAAGGATTTAGATTGCAAATATTTTAAATACTATTTGATAATGCAGACACACTGCATCTTTACCAATCCAGGTGTGTCAAGGAAATGAGGGAAGACATCCAAGGTTGAAGATGTTGCGTCCTGGTCATGAACCAGCTTCTTTCTGTACTCATAGGTGGCTCCCATCTTCTCTTTCATCACAGCTTTATCTGTTGAGTGTCTAATGACAGAGAGAGCCTCCTTACAGTCCTCACCAAAGAGCTGTCCCCTACTTACAAGAGATTCTCGTAGAGTTGTTGGGCTGCCCTAAAAATTTGGCTTGGAATGCTGGCAGTGACCATCACAGGTGTTGTTTTTGACCGTCTTAAGTTTCCAAGCAAGATAGCCACTATTGGCCTCGGGATCATAGAAGTGTTCTAGAAAACACAGTCACAACCATTACAAATATTAAGCAGGAAAAGGGTATAATAATATAAATATTATAACAGATTTTTGATCTTCAAAGTGACACTGAAACTTGCATATCCAGTTTTTGAGTATGGATCTTCAAGATTTGGAAAAAGGGTTACAATTCTCAGTGCATAGCTGATCTGAACACTTGTGGGTGGGATCCTCCTTTTGAAACAAAATATTGATTACATCTGTGTCCAATCCATGTCAGTTTAAACTTTCACATTATAAATCCCTTACCCATACGAATTTGTCATTTCTGCAACCAGAATGTTGACCATTTGTCTATGTGTTGTATTTGACAGCATTTTAGTTCAGCCATACTCTTTAAAGATTTCTTGGACTGGACCTCAGAATATTATCAGTCTCTTCAAAAATATTTTCTTTTGCTGTTAGCTTCATGCGTAACTGAATCAGTATTTGGCAGTACAATTTATTTTTATTTTACTTATAATAAAGTGGTAAAGCCTTCATGACAAGCGTTCATGTACTGCAAATGCATTACTAAGAATCCTACAACTCAAATTCTGGTGAAGTTGGAATGTTGTGTTAAACATAAATAAAAACAAAATACAATGATTTTAAAAATGCTTTTTAACATATATTCAGTTGAATACACTTCAGAGACAAGATATTTAATCTTCAAAATGATAAACTTTTTTGTTTTGTTGCAAATATTCACTCATTTTGAATTTGATGCCTTCAACACATTCCAAAAAAGCTGGGACATGGGCAAGAAAAGACTGGGGAAGTTGAGGAATGCTCAAGCAACACCTTTCTGGAACATTCCACAGGTGAACAGGTTAATTGGAAACAGGTGAATGTCATGATTGACTATAAAAGGAGCATCCCAGAAAGGCTCAGTCATTCACAAATAAGGATGGGGCGAGGTTCACCATTTTGTGAACAACAGCGTGGCCAAATAGTCCAACAGTTTAAGAACAACATTTCTCAATGTACACTACCATTCAAAAGTTTGGGGTCACTTAGAAATGTCCTTATTTTTGAAAGAAAAGCACTTTTTTCAATGAAGATAACTTTAAACTAATCAGAAATACACTCTATACATTGCTAATGTGGTAAATGACTATTATAGCTGCAAATGTCTGGTTTTTGGTGCAATATCTACATAGGTGTATAGAGGCCCATTTCCAGCAACTATCACTCCGGTGTTCTAATGGTACAACGTGTTTGCTCATTGCGTCAGAAGGCTAATGGATGATTAGAAAACCCTTGTGCAATCATGTTAGGTCTGCAATGCTGTAATTGCTGCAAATGGAGGATTCTTTGATGAAAGCAAAGTTTGAAGGAAAAAGTTATGATTTCAAATACAAATCATTATTTCTAACATTGTCAATGTCTTGACTATATTTTCTATTCATTTTACAACTCATGGTGGTATATAAGTGTGACTTTTCATGGAAAACACAAAATAATTGTCTGGGTGACCCCAAACTTTTGAACAGTAGTGTAAATTTGCAGAGATTTGGGGATTTCATCATCTACTGTCATGATGTCATCAAAAGATTCAGAGAATCTGGAGAAATGTCTGCCCATAAACTGCATGGCCAAAAACAAACACTGATGCATTAAAAACTGACATCATTCTGTAAAGGATATTACCACGTGGGCTCAAGAACACTTCAGAAAACTATTGTCAGTTAACACTGTTCGTCACTCATCTACAAGTGCAAGTTAAAACTCTACCATGCAAAGTGAAAGCCATATATCAATAACACCCAGAAATGCCGCCAGTTGCTCTGGGCCTGAGCTCATCAGAGATGGACTGATGCAAAGTGGAAAAGTGTGCTGTGGTCTGACGAGTCCACATTTGAAATTGTTTTTGGAAATCATGGATGTTCTGTCCTCTGGGCTAAAAAGGAAAAGGACCATCCAGATTGTTATCAGCATTAAGTTCAAAAACCAGCATCTGTGGTGGTATGGGGGTGTGTTAGTGCCCATGGCATGGGTAACTTGCACATCTGTGAAGGAACCAGTAATGCTGAATGGTACATACAGGTTTTGGAGCAACATATGCTGCCATCCAAGCAACGTCTTTTTCAGGGATGTCCCTGCTTATTTCAGCAAGACAATACCAAGCCACATTCTGCACATGTTACAACAGTGTGGCTTCGCAGTAAAAGAGTGTGGATACTAGATTGGCCTGCCTGCAGTCCAGACTTGTCTCCCACTGAAAATTATGAAGTGCAAAATATGACAATGGAGACCCTGGACTGTTGAGCAGCTGAAGTCATACATCAAGCAAGAATGGGAAAGAATTCCACCTACAAAGCAATTAGTGTCCTCAGTTCCTAAACGCTTATTGAGTGTTATTGAAAGGAAAGGTGATGTAACACAGTGGTAAACATGCCCCTGTCCCAGCTTTTTTGGAACGTGTTGCAGGAATCAGATTCAACATGAGGGAATATTTGCAACGAAACAATAAAGTTTATTAGTTTGAACATTAAATATCTTGTCTTTGTAGTGTATTCCATTGTTTCTGCTGCTGTCAAAGAGTTGAACAAGATGTAGCAATATATTGCACATAATTTAGTTATTACCTCCGCCGAGGAGGTAATGTTTTTACCTGGGTTTGTCTGTCTGTTTGTCTGTCTGTCTGTTACCAACATAACTCAAAAAGTTATGAATGGATTTTGATGAAATGTTCAGGAAAGGTGTGTAATGGCACAGGGAACAGATGATTAGATTTTGGTGATGATCTGAGAGTGCATACCTCCAACAAGGGCTTTGTTTGTATTTGTGCAGCAGGATTACACAAAAACTACTGAATGGATTTAGATGAAATTTTCACCAGAGGTGGTTCGTGGCCTAGAGAGGAACCCATTATATTTTGGTGATGATCTGACAATGCATACCTCAGCCAAGGAGACTCTTATCTTCTCACAGTGTGTTAGCAACAATACTCCAAAAGTTATGAACGGATTTTGATGACATTTTCAGGAAAAGTGTGAAATGGCACGGGGAACAGATGATTAGACTTTGGTGATGATCTGAGAGTGCATACCTCCACCAAGGACTTTGTTTGTATTTGTGCAGCAGGATTACACAAAAACTACTGGATGGATTTGGATGACATTTTCACCAGAGGTGGTTCTTGGGCTACAAAGGAACCCATTATATTTTGGTGATGATCTGAGACTGCATACCTCAACCAAGGCTCTTATCTTCTCACAGTGTGTTAGCAACAATACTCCAAAACTGATGGACAGACTTTGATGTAATTTTCACCACAAGTGGCTCTAGGCCTACACACAAACCCCTTACATTTTGGAGGTGATGCATGACAAACAGAAGGAGCCTTGGCGGAGATATGCACTCTATGAGTGCTTTTCTAGTCTTATTTACTATTGCTGTGAGTGCTGCTATCCGTTTGCTGCTGTAATCCTGGAATTTCACCATTGCGGGACTAATAAAGGCTTATTTTATCTTATCTTGTCTTATCCAAGTTTGTTCAGTTTTGCAAACTTTATTAACATGACTGTCAAATTTAAGTTACAAATCTACAACAACACTAAAAAATTTAAATTCTTTGACCTATTTTATTTCCTTCTCATCAAGCCTTACTCTGAATTGTCATCAACTTTTCTTTTTATTGAAAAACACATCGAGACCATCTTGTTATAGTTCAAAGTCAGATGATTATGTTGGCACCAATGTCACACACCAGACATTTCTTTTGACAGTATCTCTGCTGCCATCTCAGGGGTTTTTGCAGACAAGTATGTAACCATATCATCTGCATACATCTGGCAGTTAACCCTTGTGCAGCTGTCAGATAAATCATTTGTACTGTATATAAACTGAACAGTAAAGGGCCTAAAATTGAACCTTGTGGAATCCCCATTCTGCATGTCTGAACAGATGACTGAGTTGAGTACATTTTAACTAACTTAACTTTCTGTGTTCAAGATATGATCTAAACCAAGTTATCAACCTATTTGACATGTTAAATCTTTGAAGTTTATTACCTCCACCAATGTTTTTACCAGTGTTTGTCTGTCTGTCTGTCTGTTACCAACATAACTCAAAAAGTTATGAACGGATTTTGACAAAATTTTCAGGAAAGGTGTGTAATGGCACGGGGAACAGATGATTAGATTTTGGTGATGATCTGAGAGTGCATACCTCCACCAAGGGCTTTTTTGTATTTGTGCAACAGGATTACACAAAAACTAAGATAAGATAAGATAAGATAAGATAAGCCTTTATTAGTCCCACAACGGGGAAATTCCAGGATTGCAACAGCACAGGGATAGCAACACTCAGAGCAACAATCAGAAGGCAAGAAAAAAAAACAAGCAAGCAAGAGCAGCTAATATACATATGTACATATTACTATAAAATATATATATACACACACACAGACACACAGTGCAGAGCATTGTAGCTGGATGGAATAAATATATGAATATATAAACACAGTGCGGAGCATTGTAGCTAGATGGAATAATATGTAGATATATAAACACACAGTGCGGAGCATTGTAGCTAGATGGAATAAATATATAGATATATAAATATAAACACACCCAGTGCAGAGCATTGTAGCTAGATGGAATGAATATGTAAATATATAAACACACACAGTGCAGAGCATTGTTGCTAGATGGGATGAAACATCATAACCGTCTACTTAGTTATCCTACATGGTATGATTATGTGCCCATACATATTCTCACCCTCCATAGCGACCGGTATTTTCCTAGTTGTATGCCGGAGGGGACCATTGTGTAAGTCTATTGCATCTTTTGCATTCAAAAAACTATTAGTTTGTTACGTCTTTTTGCTATCTCTGCGAGCAGCCCTGCTTAGGTTGTACAGTCTGACAGCCGTTGGTAGGAAGGACCTGCGAAACCTCTCGGTTGTGCACCTGGGATGATGTAGTCTGCTGCTAAATGAGCTCCTCAGTGCATTCAGTATGTCCTGCATAGGGTGGAACTCGGACTCCAGCAGAGATGACAGTTTAGCCACCGTCCTTCTCTCTCCTATCTCCTCCACCGGATCAAGGCGTTGCCCCAGGACAGAGCTAGCTTTCTTGATCAGTTTGTTCAGTCTCTTCCTATCGGCTGCAGTAATGCCACTGCCCCAGCAGACCACTCCAAAAGTGATGGCTGATGCCACCACCGTGTCATAGAATGTCTTCAGCAGCGCCCCTTGTACACCAAAAGACCTGAGTCTCCTCAGTAGGAACAGCCTGCGCTGTCCCTTCTTGTAGAGTGCATCAGTATTGCGTGACCAGTCTAGTTTATTGTTCAGATGAACACCGAGGTACTTGTAGGATGTCACCATCTCGATGTCTGTTCCCTGTATATTTACTGGTGCTGTGAGGGGTTGCCCATGCCTGCGGCAGTCCACCACCAGCTCCTTAGTTTTCCTCGTGTTGATCTGGAGGCAGTTCCGATGGCACCAGTCCACGAAGTCCTGGATAAGCCCTCTGTACTCAGCTTCATCTCCATTGGAGATGAGGCCAACGATCGCAGAGTCATCAGAGAACTTCTGTAGATGGCAGTGTGTTGTGTTGTGTGAGAAGTCCGCAGTATAAAGAGTGAACAGGAAGGGAGCCAGCACCGTTCCCTGGGGGGCCCCCGTGCTACCGATGATCATGTCGGACACACAGTCCTGGGTTCTCACAAACTGAGGCCGGTTCGTGAGGTAGTCCAGGATCCATGATGACAGGTGCTGGTCCACCCCTGCGCGCAGCAGCTTGTCCTTCAAGATCATCGGTTGGATGGTGTTGAAAGCACTGGAGAAGTCAAAGAACATGATCCTCACCATATTCCCGGGCTTCTCCAGGTGGGACAGAGAACGGTGAAGGAGGAAGATCACCGCATCCTCCACCCCAATGCCATGCTGGTAGGCGAACTGGAGTGGATCCATCGCTGGTTCCACCAGGGGGCGGAGGTGAGCAAGGAGCAGTCTCTCCAGGGTCTTCATCAAGTGGGACGTCAAGGCCACCGGTCTGTAGCTGTTCAGGTCTTTGGGGTGGGAAGTTTTTGGTACAGGTACCACACAAGATGTTTTCCACAGCTGTGGTACCCTCCCCAGCTTCAGGCTCAGGTTGAAGATGTACGTCACAATCCCACACAGCTGGTCTGCACAGGACTTGAGGAGCTTTGCGCTGATGCCGTCCGGTCCCGACGCCTTCCTCGCCTTGATCTTCCTCAGCTCCGTCCTCACCTGGGTCCTGGTCAGGGTCAGGATGGGGGGCTGTGTGTTGGGAGTGGGGGGGTGTTGGTGGAGCGGGGAGTGGGCAGCAGGACTTGATTTCTTTAGCGGCAGCAGTGGTTGTTGTGCAGTCAGGGGGGAGGGCGGTTGGTCAAACCTATTGAAAAACAGATTCAGGTTGTTCGCCCACTCCCTGCCCCCCGTGGCCTGTGGGGAGGTATTCTGGAGCCCAGAGATGGTTTTGAGGTTTCTCCAGACCCCGCTGATGTCGCTCTGTTGCAGCTTGTCCTCCATCTTCTTCCTGAAGCTGTCCTTGCCTTCTCTGATCTTTCTCCTCAGTTCCCTCTGTACGGACTTCAGCATCTCCCTATTCCCCGACCTGAAGATCCTCTTCTTCTCTCTCAGAAGTGTTTTTATCTCAGGGTTGATCCAGGGTTTGTTGTTTGAGCAACGCCTTATGGTCTTGGTGGGAACGGATTTGTCCACACAGAAGCTGAGGTAGTCCGTGAAGGTGTGAGTGAGGCCATCGATGTCCTCACCATGTGGATCGCAGAGCTGCTTCCAGGCGGTGGCTTCAAAACAGCCCTTTAGAGTGTCCATTGTCTCCTCAGACCATAACTCCACTGTGCGCATGGCTGGAGGTTGTCTGTGCACTAGGGGTTTGTACACCGACCGGAGATGAACCAAGTTGTGATCCGATCTCCCGAGTGGGGGGAGTTGTGATGAGGTGTACGCCTCCTTAGTGTTTGCGTAGAATAAGTCTAGTGTTTTATTGTCTCTAGTGTGGCATGTGACATACTGGGTGAACGTGGGTAGAATAGGAGATAGTGAAACATGGTTGAAATCGCCTGAGATGAGGAGAAGAGCATCTGGGTGTTCTGTCTGCAGCCTGCTGGTTACTGAATGGAACTACTGGATGGATTTGGATTAAATTTTCACCACAAGTGGCTCTAGGCCTACACACAAACCCATTACATTTTGGAAGTGATCCATGACAGACTGAAGGAGGCTTGGAGGAGGTATGCGCTCTCTGAGTGCTTTTCTAGTCTATTTATCAATTTTTATTCTATATTTATTTATTTGTGTAGGTTTTTTATTTGGGTTTCAAATCTTTTATTGGGTTTTAAACTTTTATTGAGTTTTTAATCTCTTTGACTAAGTTTTTAACTTTTTTAATATGACCCTTCTCTCTTATCTCTTTGTTTTTTCTCTTATCTCTTTGACTTATGTCCTGATTGGTGGAGCCTTGAGTACTTTTTACCGTGTTTATAGTCAGCTTCATGTGTGCCTGTGCTTGTGCTCATGTTGAATGTAATTGTGGTTTGTAAATATGTGTCTTAAAGGATGTCACCTGACTGCAAAACAAATCTACCTATGGGTACAAATAAAGTAACCTGAACCTGAACCTGAATATAGGTTGAAAAGGATTTTTAAATTATTGTATTTTGTTTTGATTCACGTTTTATACAACGTCCCAAGTTCACCGGAATTGGGGTTGTATGATCAAAAACAATTCTAGATTTTTTCATGGTTTACCTGTTGCGATCCAGCTCTCTGAGGCCCCTCTTCCTATTCTTTGTCAATGGAAGGATCACAGTTGAATCTGATGAAGAGGAATTCTCTGGTGATGTTGGAGGGACCAGCAACGAAGCTGGCGATGTGCAACCTTGAAATTTAGGGCCCCTTACTTAATCAGCTCATCAGATATGTCAGCGTCAACCTCAGTGCCTGATGTATCAGTCAAGGTGAGCACACCTTCAGCTACAAGTTAAGCCTGCAGACCAAACTTGTCTGATACTGAGAGAAATCAAAAAGGAATTGCTTTAAGCTGCAACAATTGTCAATTTAGAAATTTAGACGTGTATTATCATGAGTGATATTGTTCTTTTAAAATATATGGATACCAACCTTCCTGAAGAAACTTCATGAAATCAAAGTTGTTATCACTTTGTGGAACCTTATTGTATTTCTGGACTCAGCTATATTCCATCTTTGCCAGCATTTCCTGTATACATGTAATTACATTAACAAAATTACCTTGGTGAACAATGTATCTGATTAAATATATAAAAATATTAAGTCAGTGTAACAAATATTACCTAACTTAAACGAGTGTCTTACCACAAAATTTGTAAGCAGATATTAATATATCAGCAAATTTTAACAAAAGCCAAAATAAGTTTTTCATTATAGAGGGTGCCTAAAAGATGTCACACTCAATAAAATATAATTCATATCTACAAGCCTGTATGTCGTCAGTGCAAAAACACAAGACCAATATGTCAACAGTAATTTAGTGACAAAACATTGCATACTTTGAAAAAAAATTACAGTTCAAATATTGTGAACAGCTTGCAAGCATCGACAGTACCTGAATCCGGTGGCGCAGTGGTTAGCACTGTGCCAGCACAGCAACTCACCCTTAGCCATGGGATCCCTGGTTCAATCCCAGCCCCTGACCAACAGTGATCTGTGTGGAGTTTGCATGTTCTCCCCGTATCTGCGTGGGTTTATTCCGGGATTTCTCCGGTTTCCTCCCACAGGCCAAAAACATGCAGGTTAGGTTAATTGGATACTCTAAAGTGGCCCTAGGTGTGAATGTGTGTGTGATTGGTTAAGGGATAGCGCCGTACCGTGGCTGCTTTATCCACCCAGGTGGATGCCCTCAGTTTCCCCTCTGGGGATCAATAAAGTATACAAAATCAAAAAAAAAAAAAAAATCTTCTGCAGGGATCTGCTGTAACATGGAGAAAAACTGTTCAGTTGCACAACGTGTTTAATGATAAGATTACGAGACACACACATTATCTCAGTATTATGTGGCTATTTTCGCAAGGTTAACTCACCCAAAAACACAGGGCTATATCGCTGCGGTTTGCATGGCAGAGGCAGTCAATACCATCGTATCTTTTGCTGCACCTTACTAAAAGCTAGAGGAATATCCTCACTGCACAATACTGTCCAATTTTTGCGATTTACTAATGAATGTAAGCAATGTTTCGCCGCATTGTGAACGTCATAATATAAAACAGCCCTTTTAGCACTGAGTCATTGTGCTCACTTACTTTAGATTGTCTTTGGCTAGCTATCTAATGTTAGCATTAGTGTTAGCTAGTCAGCAATCTTCTGCTAGCATCTTGACCTCAAAACTAAAATGAAAAGGAATGAATTGAAATCCTCCATATGAAAATTTTCTCTTAAAAATCACAGTGTCTAAATTGTGCCTGGTGCTGGGAGGGAAGGTCCTCAGGCGGCACTGTATCATTGTCTGTGAACAAAGTTGGCCTTGCTAGCCAAAATTCAGGTTAAAGCTTTATCATACAAAGAAGAAATAACATGTGAACATGGTCCAAAAAAGCTGTGGTCTTCTCTGGGTCAAAACTCATTTAAATTGGACTGAGGCAAAGTGAAAAATTGTGCTGTGGTCCCAAAATTGAAATCTAACATTGTTGTCAGAAATAATGGATTTTATATCCTTCTAAAGGATCTAACTAAAGAGGACAGAGACCATCCAGCTTTCATCAGCAATCAGTTCAATAGCCTGCAACCTTGAAGGTATGGGGGTACATTAGTGCCTATGGAAATGACAACATGCACATCTGGAAAGGCACCATCAGTATAGGTTTCAGAGCAACATATGCTCTCATCCAGATGATGTCTTTTTCAGGGAACACGGTGTATATTTCAGCAAGACCATGCTAAGCCACATACTGCATCTATCACAACTACATGGCTTCATACTAGAAAAGTCTGGGTGATTGACTGGCCTGCTTGCAGTCCAGACCTTTCACCAATTGAAAACACTTTTGCACACCACAAAATTCAAAATTCAACAACAACAACAACAAAAAGCCAGGACCGCTGAATAGATTTAATCCTATATCATCAGACAAGACTGGGACAACATTCCCTTTACAAAGGTCCACCAACTGGTCTCACATTTACTGGCAGTTGATGACCTAGGAGAAACTAAACAGTGGTAAACATGGCCCCGCCCAAACTCTTTAGAGAAGTGTTGCTGGTATCAAATTCAAGATGAGCTAATATTTTTCATGAAACTGTAAAATATCTCACTTTCAACATTGGATACATTTTATGTTCAGTTGTGAATGAAACGCTGGTTTATAATAAGAATTGCAAATCATTGCAATCTGTTTTAATTTACAATTTACACACTGTCCCAACTTTTTTGGCATTGGAGTTGTAAATGATTGCAAGAAGTTAGATTAATTTACAAGGCTTCAGTGACATCAAGAAATCTTAACTTTGTGGGGGACCTAGACATCACAATCTCCACTCACACTGAAGGGCACAGGAGGAGAGAAGCCGACGGGGGGGTCGAGACGGGACAGTGGAGGCGCTAAAGGACTGTATGTTAATGGCGCTTAAGGACTGTATGTTAATGCGCCGACAGCCATTGTGATAATGTGCATTGTGGTGTGAGCCCCCAGGTTGCTAGGCAAGGCATGTAACATATAAAAGAGAGATGCCCCTCGACCTGGGATTATTCTTGTTGACTTGAGGGTAGAGAGAAATAAAGTCCACGCTGATCCAGCTCACTGCCTCACCTGCTCATTTCTCTCTACAACTTCTTTCAAGTTGAGGTATTCCCTGCAGCACTCTTGGTAGAAAAAAGAGCAATAAATCAGATGTGCTTCTCATTTGCATCATATTTGGTGAATAATTCAGCCTATCTCTTCCACTTGGGAATGGAGTGGAGTGTTCATGACAGGTGGGTTGAACGGGCTCAGTCAGGGAGCACCAGTAAACTGTCATCACTTTAAACATCTGTTAACTGGAGTGTTTTCTCTGCCTCAAGAGACTTGATATTTACTGTATTTTGTTAAAGTGGATAAATGTCATGCCATCCATCAAATAAATAGAATGCAACATTCAATTAACTGTTATTTGTATACATAATTGGTTCATATAATGTATTTCTTGAAAGTAATCAATAAAATTATGCAGAAATATTTTTGTGATATATAGAATATACTAATATAAATACGTATATTGGTATAATGCATATATAGCTATTATTTATAAGTGTTTTAGTAAATTTTCTATTTAAAACATGTCTTTGTAGAATTTTAATTGGTGAAACTAAATACTGTGATTTTAAGTCATTTTTTTTTAAATCTCCTGTTTACTTTAGATATAATAGAAAACATCCATTCATCTTGCCAGTTTTACTTTTTCTGTGTTCCAAAGAGTGACAAGACACGGTGAAATAATGTTGCTGAGGTTGTGTTAAGCCTGAAATGCCAATAATGCAACAGAAATTAAAAAGGATAACAATATTCCCTGCATAACACTCACCTCTATATATATAAAAAAAAACTTTGTGATTTTTTTATAAACAGCTATATAGACCTGTTGCATAATGTAGTTTGACATACTTCCCAGCTGCCATTCATTTCACTTCCAGTACTGGCCAGAAAGGAACTGCCTGTTATGTCCTAATAATGGGAGACCTGAGCCATGTTGAACCGACCAACCAACTGAACTTTATTGAGAGAACCCAGAACTATATGCAGTGGCCACAGCCCTCCAGATGTCATCCCGCAGGGTGGCTACGGCAAGTCCCAAGGGCCAAACACACACACAACATTCTTCTCCCCTTTAGAAAAGTCCAAAACACACACACAATTGAAAACCTCCCCAATTTAGGACCTGAATCACGCACTAAGAAAACTAAAACTGAAATAACTAAATGCCCTACCACTAGGAGACACGGGTGCATGACTATCCTACCCCACACGGCAAGGTGAATTTATTCTACCACCTGTGTTTAACTAACTTAATAAGGTCTATTAATTAACTCAAAGTATTGCCGTGTTCCTAAACCATAAATAAACCCAGAACGATAACATTTTTTTTTTTTAAAACACATGTAAACATATGACCAATTTCATTGTTATTATTATTATTTTTCAACACCACACTACTATCCTTCAGGCAGGAAAGGGTAGAACCAGCTTGGGGGCCCAGGGCAGCCCCTCATTAGGCGTGCCCCTGGAAGCCTGCCCCCGGGGTTGTAACTGAGCTCACAGACGAGAGCGCCTCTTCTCCTCACCATCGACCACTCCTCTCGTATGGACCCGCCATTTGAAGCCTCCTCCCAGGCACACCACAGCTCATTGGTGTGTCGCCATGAGCCGTCTGACAGCTAGAAGGAGGTTGCGCCCCGCTTAGCCATGATGCACAGCCGCTTCTGGTGTTCCTCTGGCTATCGATTGGCCCACATCCGCCGTGGACGTTCCTCCCCTCGAGCCCGAACCAAGTCCATAACTCTAAAATGGGTCTTGCTCGACTTGCAGTGTTGCTGCTTGGCACGCGGTTTCGCCGTGCCTGTCGATCTGGCCCTGACCGTTTTTAAAGCCACTGCAGTGGTCGCTGTCGTAGCCCCAGATCCTCCGGCCCACTGCGGCAGAGCTCTGGGGAAAACTGGAGCTAGCTTGTCAGTGTCATTCATCGACACAGCCGCCTCGCCGTTATGCTCAGTACCCTCGTCCAAGGCGTCTTGAGCTCCGGCACTGAGACCCTCCCGTGTCGACCCTGAGCAAGGCTGGTCCTGCTTGACCTCCGTGGTGCCTGGTAAACCTTCATTCACCACGCTGTGGTTTTCAGCTGGCTTGCCGTTCATGGTGGACATGGTCTCCCTCACCTGTGGCTCCAACTCCACCATGGTATCTAGCTTGTAGCTTGTAGCAGCTTGTATTTAGCGCCCACCTAGCTCCGTGGCTAATTTTGCCATTGCCACCGGTTGGGCTGTTAGCTCCCCTGAGCTAGCTAACTTAGCATCTTTTGACGCCAACAGCCTTTCGACCCACATTTTTGTCCTCAATGTGTGCTCAGCAAAGTAGTCAGCAAGCCGCCCAACAGCATCTGCATAAGACTCTGTTCCCCCAATGTGTGGAAAATTTTCCAACCTTCTACGCCAAGATGGTGAACCAGAAGTGCTTGCCTTCGCATTCCATCGAGTTTACTCAGGCCTAACGCCACGATGTGCCCCTGAAACATGGCCAACCAGTTAGGCCACAGTTAGGTTAGGTTGGTTGGTTAACTAACCAGTTAGGATGGTTCTCCCAGATACTGTAGAAACAGTGGTAGAGGTGCCCTGTGTGCCTCCATAGTTTATCCTCATCGCCAAAATGTTATGTCCTAATAACGGGAAACCTGAGCCATGTTGAAACGAGCAACCAACTGAACTTTACTGAGAGAACACAGAACAATATACAGTGGCCGCAGCCCGCCTGACGTCATCCCGCAGGGCAGCTACGGCAAGCCCCAAGTGCAAAACCCACACACAACACTGCCAGCAAGTACATGAGGCCCTTGAGCAGCAAATGGCAGCAGGGATCTGTTAACAGCAATGTTTGGAATAGCACCACTACTTTTGCAGTAAAGTGCTGTGTAATGAAATTACTGTTTAAAAATTTAGTAATGCATTACAGTTACTGAAATTTAAACAGATGCATTACACGTTACTCATTTCATTAATATGGATAGATATTTTTAGCTCAAATAAACTGACTCAACCGTAGCTGAGACGAGCCATCAGTCAATGTGACCTGTTGCAAAGAGCCTGAGTTTTCACTACTGAGCAGAGGAAAAGATGAAGCTACTTTGTTTTTGTGGAAATAGACAGATTATTTTTTCTTTGTCATGGTTAAGGACAAAAGCATATTGGTGGGTTGCAAGCAAAGTGCCGGTTGATTCCTACTGCAGTCTTCAGAAGCGCTTGAAAACCGCAACAAAGCTTCGACAAAGCTAGTGCTACTGTATGCTATATTGCATCTGGAAAGTACAGCGCTTCACTTTTTTCACATTTTGTTATGTTACAGCCTTATTCCAAAATGGATTAAATTCTTTTTTTCCTCAAAAATCTACACACAAAATGACAATGTGAAAAAAGTTTTTTTTTTTTGTTTTGTTTTCAGATTTTTGCAAATTCATTAAAAATAAAAAACTAAGAAATCACATATATGTAAGTATTCACAGATGTTGCTCAAAACTTTGTTGATGCACCTTTGGCAGCAATTACAGCCTCAAGTCTTTTTGAATGTCATGTTCTGCATCACAGCAGATGATGGTTAAAGGTAGGACTCAGGGTACAGGCAGGATCAAGTGCAAATGATAACTTATTAAACAAAAACTCAGGGGCAAATTAAAGCAGCACGTGGTCTGAGAGCTAAACTAAACTTGGCATCAAAACTTAAAGGAAAGACTTGGCAAACACAAAGCAAACGAACTTACATAAGCGTGGATCGGAGACAGAGACATAGCAGGGTAAAAGACGCAATGACCTCTCAATGAACAAAGCACAGAAACAAACATATGCAGTGGTGTGAAAAAGTGTTTCCTCCATTCCTGATTTCTCATTTTTTTGTATGTTTCCATCCATCCATCCATCCATCTTCTACCGCTTCTCCGGAGGTCCGGGTCGAGGAGGAAGCAGTTCAGGCAGAGAAGCCCAGACATCCCTCTCCCCAGCCACCTGCTCCAGCTCTTCAGAGAGGATACCAAGATGTTCACAGACCAGCTGGGAGACATAGTCTCTCCAGCGAGTCCTGGGTCAGCCCCGGGGTCTCCTCCCAGTGGGACGTGCCTGAAACACCTCAAGTGGGAGGCATCCAGGAGGTTGATCAGATGCCCATACCACCTCAACTGGCTCCTTTCAGTGTGGAGGAGCAGCGGTTCTACTCTGAGCCTCTCCTGGATGACTGAGATCCTCACTCTATCTCTAAAGGTGAGTCCAGCAATCCTACGGAGAAAGCTCATTTCAGCCGCTTGTATCCGCGATCTCATTCTTTCGGTCATTACCCAAAGCTCATGACCATAGGTGAGGGTTGGAACTTAGATTGACTGGTAAATCGACAGCTTTGCCTTAAAGCTTAGCTCCCTCTTTACCACAACAGACCGGTACAACGTCCGCATCACTGCAGATGCTGCACCGATCCGTCTGTTAATCTCTCTCCATTCTCCCCTCACTCGTGAATAAGATCCCGATATACTTAAACTCCTCCACTTGGGGCAGGAGCTCATCCCCAACCCAGAGAGGACAATCCACCTTTTTCCAGCTGAGTACCACGGACTCAGAGTTGGAGGTGCTGATTCTCATCCCAGCTGCTTCACACTCAGTGGTAAACCATCCCAGTAAGACCTGTAGGTCATTGCTTGATGAAGCCAGCAGGACAACATCATCTGCAAACAACAGAGATGAGATCCTATGGTCACCAAGCATGACACCCTCCTTTCCCTGGCTGTGCCTAGAAATCCTGTCCATAAAAATTATGAACAGGATCAGTGACAAAGGGCAGCCCTGGCGGAGTCCAAATCTCACTGGGAATGAGTCCGACCGGTGTTGGCAGCACGAACAAAGCTCTCACAATGGTTGTACAGTGACTGAATAGCTCGTGACAACAAGCCCGATACCCCATACTCCCGAAGCACCTTCCACAAAAAACCAAGAGGCGTGCGATTGAATGCCTTCTCCAAGTCCACAAAACGCATGTAAACTGGTTGGGCAAACTCCCACGAACCCTCGAGGATTCTTGAGAGGGTAAAGAGCTGGTCCGATGTGCCACGACCAGGACGAAAACCATATTGCTCCTCCTGAGTCTGAAGTTCAACCAACAGCCACACTTTTCTCTCCAATACCTTGGCATAGACCTTCCCAGGGAGGCTGAGGAGTGTGATCCCTCTAAAGTTGGAGCACACCCTCCAGTCCCCTTTTGTGAAGAGAGGAACCACCACCCCAGGTTGCCATGCCAAAGGCACTGCCCCCAACCTCCACACAATGTTGCAGAGGCATGTCAACCATGACAGTCCTACAACATCCAGGGCCTTGAGGTACTCAGTGCAAATCTTTTGTCCACCCCCGGGGCCCGGCCACCAAAGAGATTTTTAACCACCTTGGAGACCTCAGCCATTGTGATAGGCAAGTCGTCCCACTTGTCCACAACCCCTGCTTCCTCTGTGGAAGGCATATCAGTAGGATTGAGGAGATCCTCGAAGTATTCCTTCCACCGCCCAACGATATCCCCAGTCGAAGTCAGCAGCACCCCATCTGCACCATACACAGTGTGGACAGGGAGCTGCTTCCCCTTCCTGAGGCGCCGGACAGTTTGCCAGAATCTCTTCGAGGCCGACCCAAAGTCTTGTTCCATGGCCTCACCGAACTCCTCCCATACCCGAGTTTTTGCTTCAGCAACCACCCAAGCTGCACTCCGCTTGGCCTGCTGGTACACCTCAGCTGCTTCGGGAGTCCCACAAGCCGACCAAGCTTGATAGGACTCCTTCTTCAGCTTAATGGCCCCCCTCATCACCGGTGTCCACCACTTGGTTTGCAACCACGAGATGCCCCAACGACCTTGCGGCCACAGCTCTGGGCAGCCGCTTCAACAATGGAGGTGGAGAACATGGCCCCTTCAGACTCCATGTCTCCAGACTCCCTCGGAATGTGGCTGAAGTTCTTCCAGAAGTGGGAGTTGAAGACCTCCCGGACAGGGGCCTCAGCCAGACGTTCCCAACATATAAAGCCATTTCTAAAGCTGTGGGACTCCAGCGAACCATAGTGAGAGCCATTATCCACAAATGATGAAAACATGAAGCAGGGTGAACCTTCCCAGGAGTGGCTGACCGACAAAAGTACTCCAAGAGCGCAGTGACGACTCATCCAAGAGGTCACAAAAGACCCCGCAACAACATCCAAAGAACTGCAGGCCTCACTTGCCTCAGTTAAGGTCAGTGTTCATGACTCCACCATAACAAGAGACTGGGCAAAAATGGCCTGCATGGCAGAGTTCCAAGACGAAAACCACTGCTGAGCAAAAAGAACATAAAGGCTCATCTCAGTTTTGCCAGAAAACATTTTGATGATCCCCAAGACTTTTGGAAAAATACTCTGTGGACTAACGGGACAAAAGTTAAACTTTTTGGAAGGTGTGTGTCCCATTACATCCGGCGTGAAAGTAACACAGCATTTCAGAAAAGGAACATCATGCCAACAGTAAAATATGATGGTGGTAGTGTGATGGTCTGGGGCTGTTTTGCTGCTTCAGGGCCTGGAAGATTTGGTGTGGTAAATGGAAGCATGAATTCTGCTGTCTACCAAAAAATCCTGAAGGAGAATGTCCAGCCATCTGTTGGTGACCTCAAGCTGAAGCGCACTTGGGTTCTGCAGCTGGACAATGATCCAAAACACACCAGCAAGTCCACCTCTGAATGGCTTAAGAAAAACAAAAGGAAGACTTTGGAGAGGCCTAGTCAAAATTCTGACCTGAATCGGACAAAGATGCTATGGCATGACCTTAAAAAGGCAGTTCATGCTCCAAAACCCTCCAATGTGGCTGAATTATGACAATTCTGCAAAGATCAGCGGGACAAAATTCTTCCACAGCACTGTAAAAGACTCACTACCAATTATCGGAATCACTTGATTGCAGTTGCTGCTGCTAAGGGTGGCTCAACCAGTTATTAGGTTTAGGGGGTAATTACTTTTTCACATAGAGCCATGTAGGTTTGGATTTTTTTAACCTTAATAATAAACACCTTCATTTAAAAACTACATTTTGTGTTTACTTGTATTATCTTTGTCTAATATTTAAATTTGTTTGATGATCTGAACCATTTAAGTGTGACAAACAAACAAAAAAAATGAGAAATCAGGCGGGGGCAAGCACTTTTTCATACCACTGTATAGGGGCAGGAGCAATTAACAAGACGCAGGACAGCTGAAAACAATCAGGAGCAATCGGGAGCACACATGAGAAAATGACAATTAGTATGGAAACATGAGGAGCTGGAGACAATTGATAAACAGGCACACACACACACACAAACACACACACAATCATGAACTTAGAGGATGACACGACATGACTAAAGGCAATGGGACAATACTAAACAGTAAAATTTAACAGGAATGACAACATATAATCAAATATAACAAGACAACCATAAGACACAGACAGAGGATGACTAGATGTGTCAGACAATGATCAGGGAACACGGGGCACCTAATAATAATAATAATAATAATAATAATAATAACAATAATTCTGTGGAAAAGCAAAGACTAAAAGGAACATAAAGCATGTGCATAGACCCTAGCCGTGCCCCACGATGACAGAATATGATGCCACAAGCTTGGCACACCTGTTTTTGGGCAGTTTCACCCATTCCTCTTTGCAGCACCTCTTAAGCTCCATCAGGTTGGATGGGAAGTGTCGGTGCACAGCCATTTTCAGATGTCTCCAGAGATGTTCAATTGAATTCAAGTCTTGGCTCTGGCTGGGCCACTCAAGGACATTCACAGAGTTGTCCTGAAGCCACTCCTTTGATATCTTGGCAGTGTGCTCAGGGTCGTTGTCCTGATGAAATATGAACCGTTGCCCTAGTCTGAAGGTCAAGAGCACTCTGGAGCAAGTTTTCACCCATGATATCTCTGTACATTGCTGTATTCATCTTTCCCTCTATCCTGACTAGTCTCCCAGTTCATGCCACTGATAAACATCCCCACAGCATGATGTTGCCCCTACCATGCGTCACTGTAGGGATGGTATTGGCCTAGAGATGAGCGGTGCCTTGTTTCCTCCAAACATGATGCCTGGCATTCACTCCAAAGAGTTCAATCTTTGTCTCATCAGACCAGAGAATTTTGTTTCTCATGGTGTGAGTCCTTCAGCTACCTTTTGGCAAACTCCAGGTTGGCTGCCATGTGCCTTTTATTGAGGAGTGGCTTCTGTCTGGACACTCTACCATACAGGCCTGATTGGTGGATTGCTGCAGAGATGGTTGTCCTTCTGGAATTTTCTCCTCTCAAGAGAGAGGAATGCTCAAGCTCTGACAGAGTGACCATTGGATTCTTGGTTACCTCCATGACTAAGCCGCTTCTCCCCCGATCGCTCAGTTTAGGTGGCCGGCCAGTTCTAGGAAGAGTCCTGGTGGTTCCCAACTTCTTCCATTTATGGATGATGGAGGCCACTGTGTTCACTGGGATCTTCAGAGCAGCAGAAATTTTTCTGTACCCTTCTCCAGATTTGTGCCTTGAAACAGTCCTGTCTCGGAGGTCTACAGACAATTCCTTTGACTTCATGCTTTGTTTTTACTCTGACATGCACTGTCAACTGTGGGACCTTATATAGACAGGTGTGTGCCTTTCCAAGTCATGTTCAATCAACTGAATTTACCACAGGTGGACTCCAATTGAGCTGTAGAAACATCTCAAGGATGATGAGTGGAAACAGGATGCACCTGAGCTCATTTTGAGCTTCATGGCAAAGGCTGTGAACATTTAGGTACAGTGGTGTGAAAAAGTGTTTGCCCCCTTCTTTATTTCTCTTTTTTTTTTTTTGCATGTTTGTCACACTTAAATGTTTCAGATCATCAAACAAATTAAAATGTTAGACAAAGGTAACAAAAGTAAACACAAAATGGAGCTTTTTAAATGAAGGTGTTTATTATTAAGGCTAAAAAAAATCCAAACCTTCATGGCCCAGTGTGAAAAAGTGATTGCCCCCTAAGCCTAATAACTGATTGGGCCACCCTTAGGAGCAACAACTGCAATCAAACGTTTGCAATAACTGGCAATGAGTCTCTTACAGTGCTGTGGAGGAATTTTGGCCCACTCATCTTTGCAGAATTGTTGTAATTCCGCTACATTGGAGGGTTTTCGAGCATGAACCGACTTTTTAAGATCATGCCACAACATCTCAATCAGATTCAGGTCAGGACTTTGACTAGGCCTCTCCAAAGCCTTAATTTTGTTTTTCTTAAGCCATTCAAAGGTGGACTTGCTGGTGTGTTTTGGATCATTGTCCCGCTGCAGAACCCAAGTACGCTTCAGCTTGAGGTCATAGGCTGGACATTCTCCTTCAGGATTTTTTGGTAGACAGCAGAATTCATGGTTCCATTTACCACAGCAAGTCTTCCAGGTCCTGAAGCAGCAAAACAGCCCCAGACCATCACACTACCACTACCATATGTACTTTTGGTATAATGTTCCTTTTCTGAAATGCTGTGTTACTTTCACGCCGGATGTAATGGGACACACACCTTCAAAAAAGTTTAACTTTTGTCTCATCAGTCCAGTCGTCAGTGTTTTCCCAAAAGTCTTGGGGATCATCAAGATGTTTTCTGGCAAAACTGAGACAAGTCTTTATGTTCTTTTGCTCAGCAGTGGTTTTCATCTTGGAACTCTGCCATGCAGGCCATTTTTGCCCAGTCTCTTTCTTGTGGTGGAGTCATGAGCTCCTTAACTGAGACAAGTGAGGCCTGCAGTTCTTTGGATGTTGTTGCGGGGTCTTTTGTGACCTCTTGGATGAGTTGTCACTGCGCTCTTGGAGTACTTTTGTCGGTCAGCCACTCCTGGGAAGGTTCACCCTGCTCCATGTTTTCATCATTTGTGGATAATGGCTCTCACTGTGGTTCGCTGGAGTCCCACCGCTTTAGAAATGGCTTTATAACCTTTTCCAGACTGATATACCTCAATTACTATTGGCCCTTTTCCACTAGTACCCAGTCGGCCTTACTCTACACTACTCGACTCTACTCGGTTCGGCTCAGTTGTGTTTCCATTGCAGCTGGGTACAGCTGAGTACGCCTGGGGTGGGTGGGATTTTTTTACAGCAAGGCAACGCCACACTCCCATGACGTAAAACACGCGACCCAAGCAAAACATAACATTGCGGCTGTACAAGGCGACTTCTCGGTCTGTGCCTTTTTGTCACCGTAAAGGCCAAAAAGGACCGCCAGACAAGGGTACAGACAGCGAGACGAAACACTCTGGAAAAGTACTGGAGCATCTGGGAAGCCATTGAGCCGAAGACGTGAGGATACGAACTATATCACATATGACAGTAAGCTAATGATTGCTAATGCTAGTTTGCTTTAAGTATGTCGTACTACACTGTAATGTCTGCAAGTTATTGTATTAGGTACTAAAATACGTATGCTGTGTGTGTGTGTGTTTCAGATGGCTCTGTTGTGGGAAAATTACCGCTTCACCAGGTCGGTCTGGCGTTCAGCCTCTCACTGATGTCACCCCAGCTTAACAAACGATCAGTGGTTATAGAGCCTAAGCATGTCTGTAGAACCGTTTAGCTTCCTGTACAACAAATTGCTCTGATCTGTGTGAAGATCATGGAGAGACTGTTGAGACATCATGGGACATACCTGCTCCAGCAGCACTGAGTCTGTGGTGGTGTCATGGCAAAAACTGTTCAGCTGACTCAACTTGATCATCAGGTTGTGGTTATGGGGTTATATTAACCACAAAATATATATTCAAAAGGTAAACAGTACTGAGTTAGGTATAATAAGATATATTTGACAATTATGATGCATTTTAGGCCAAAACAAACTTGATCTAGGATTAAAAGCAATTAAAATAATGCAGTCACAAGGTTACATGGAAAATACTTGATTTACTAGATACATGTACTGTAGCAATTTATATTCTCTGCATCAACAATGTACTATACATGCATTCATGTAGTATTGCACTGATAATAAACCTTTGAAATTTTTGCAGATGTCTCTTTTTTTATATGTGAAGGTTACCACCAAGTGACAAAAATTAAATACTGTACTAAAAGATTGGAAAAGCTGTCTAAGAACAATCCAGCAGTTTGAGAAATCACTTTTGGTTTGGTGTAAGTCTGTCAACAGAATTATGAACCATAATGCAATTTGTGTTAAAATGTTAAATCCCATTAAACCCTAACCCACGGGTCTCCAATCATGTGTCATGGAGGGCCAAGACTCTGCAGGTTCTCTCTTCTACCCAGTCTCTTCAGCAGGTGTTCTCACTGATCAGCAATCAGTGGGAAGAAATTCAGTGGAATCTACTGCTGAAGACACTGTTTGGAGGTAAAGCCTGCAGAGTCTTGGCCCTCCATGGCACATTATTGGACACCCCTGCCCAAACCCATTATAATAAAGTACAGAGGCTAATATGGCCCAGAATTCCTCCATGTAATGGTACTGTCACTAAAGTGTGCAGGGTCTTCTGCAGTGGCACATCCAGCAATACAGTCTTCAGTAAATAAAATAATTGTTTTGGTTACTTTTTCTTAAAAATGAGCCATTATTTTCAAAGTCACCGATAAATGGTTTGTACTGTTGACTCTTTTCCCACCAGTGCCGTAACAGACAAAATAGAAAATCATGATGCAAACACATAAGTCACTAAATTGTGTATTACAATCAGCAGCAAATTCCAGATTATTCAGAATGTGCAAAACTCAAACTGTAAAAAAGAAAACTTAGAATGGGTCACACATGCCGGCCACGCTGCCTCACTGAGAAGCAGCTGGGATGTGCCACTCAAGCTAGTCCCGGTTCAGCAGATCTTCGGCTTGCATCTCTGTAAATAGTAAAGCAAGGTCCAGTTTGGGGTGGATCATTTCCCTCTTGCCTAGACAAAAGACAGAAATGGGTGGTGGTTAATTAAAGCAAGTTTAAAACATATCTGGGAAATACACTTGTTGCTAAAAGCCAGCGGTGGAATGTGAATGAATGAATGCATCTTTATTTTGGATAGATTAAAAGTAAAGATTAAAAGAAAATAGAATAATATAACAAAGGGGAAAAAAATCTAACAAGGTCAAATTAAACAATAACTCCTCTGATTATACAGTTCAACATAGGTTGTCCAAAATGGGTGATGGCTGAAGCATATATTATTATATTGCCCACCCATATTCCATCCAAGAATTCAAAAGAAAAACAAAACAGGAGCGATTACAATTCGAATGTGATAATAAAGTACTTCGTTATTGTATTTAACCACAATTTTCATGTACAGTAGCTGCGCTTCAGTAAAGTAGATTTTACAAGGGCTGGGTTATGTTTAAAATCATTTGTTTTTACTGTGGCCTCAGCAATCAGAATGAATTAATACATTCACTTGAATAGAATATAGTACTTTAACTGAGGGTGCAGATCACCGAGTATGGAGTCGCTCAGTCAAAATATGGATTTTTTATCAATAAAAGTTTAGCCACCGCTCTGTCACCGCTGTATCTCTTATGGCCCTGGCTTCAAGTGTGGGCGGTGTTTTGTACTTGTATTGCTAAAATATAAAAGGATGCACTACAATGGGTCTCAAATATTTGTAATGTGTCCTGCTATTATAATACTGCATCAGTTTATTGATGATAGACTATAAACTACATATATAAACTAAATTATATCGATGACTGAACAACTCCCATTCCCCAAAGTGCAACATACAGTTATGAAAATAACTCACAAAGGATCACACAAGTGATCTGACAAAAAAAAATAAAATAAATAAATACAATCACAAGCGGTTTATTTTACAGTTGATGTGCCAGTCATTTTCAATTATTCTGTAATTAATATTCACACAATCAAATAAATCTCAGTTCATTCCCTTTTATATTAAGTGGAAATTGTGCTACTTTGGTTTTGGCACTTTACCTATAAAAGCAAAGGATTTTAGTACTTTCCACAGTGGCAAGGTCCATTGTGGGGTGGCTGCTTTTCCTTTCCTCTTGCCTAGACCAAAGACAGAAATGGATGGTGGTTAGCTCAAGCAAGTTCAAAACATATACAGGCACATCTCAAAAAATTAGAATATCATGAAAAAGTTCAATATTTTTTGTCACTCATTTCAGAAAGTGAAACCCATATATAGATTCATTACACGTGCATTGATATATTGCAAGTGTTTATTTTAATTTTGAAGATTTTGGCTACAGCCCATGCCAACCAACATTTCAGCGGCCAACATTTCTATTGAAAAACTATTTTTTAAAATTAATTTTATGTACTATTCTAATTTTTTGCCAAACTGAATTTGGGGTTTTCAGGGGATATAAGCCATAATCATCCAAATTAAAATAAATAAACACTTGAAATATATCACTGTCTGTGTAATGAATCTATATACGTAATAGGTGGATTTCACTTTCTGAAATGAGTGACAAAAAATATTGTACTTTTTCATGACATTCTAATTTTTGGAGATGTACCTTTATTAGGGAAATACACTTATGAAAGTCAGTGGTGGGATGTGACAAAAATGCTTTGTTTCCCTGACCACTGAGCACCCCGGGATCCACTCTGTACATGTACAAGTACATTATCAATCCAGGGATTTATGGTGGAACAGAAACAGCACGAAAACACTGTTCCAACACCTTTTATGGAAAATCCACAGAATAGGTGTGTGGGTCTATTCTGACGCTTTGGAAAATTATATGAATCACTTTATAAATCACTGGTTTGAAAATGCACTTGTATATGTTGAGATTTTGGATCCTGGGGTCCTCTTGACCTGTATCCACAATATAAACACAACATGCTGAGGGCAGCTAACCCCTGGCATGTGGTAACAGATTCTAGAAAGAAATTACACAGAACTTAATGCACAGCACCAAAGTGCAACACGTACACAAACCAGGACTTTAACCAGGATTAAAATATTTCATCGTTTTGCTCTCACAAGCGAATACTTCGAACAAAGCAAGTGCGAATCAGCAGAGTTGGCTACTAGCTAGCTAGCTACTAGCTAACACTCGTTAGCCAGCACAGGACAGTGTTGTATTGCTCAAAAAAAGTGAGCTTACCACCAACAGGATAAATAAGCGAAAAGATGCACAATATCACAAATCACTCACCATCGATGGTTCTCTCACGTTCATCTTCAGCTTGTCCGTAGTCTGGTTCTATGCTGGGCTACCATCTGTATCGGTGAGGGTCACTCCTCTCACTGTGGATCTGCCACCAAGCACAGAAAACTCCACACCTCTTTGTTGGACCACGGTGAAGATTTCCGTGAAACCTACAATGCCATCTCTATTAATATCGTGTTTACTCGGTGACCGAGTTTAGTTCGTGAACTATTGCAAATGGCGGTCATGTTGATTCCACAGAAGATGGACGCCTTCACGACATTACTCCCTGACCAATCAGTGGCCTGCAGTCTGTTGACATCACATTTTCGGCTCAACTCAGCGCGGTTGTACCCTGGCCTCGAATAGGTACTAAAATAGTACCTGGTAACAGGTACTAGGTACTAATGGAAAAGGCTACAAACCGGGCCGAGTAGAGCCGAGTCGGGCCGACTGGGTACTAGTGGAAAAGCGCCATTTGTTTCTCATTTGTTCTTGAATTTATTTGGATCGCAGCATGATGTCTGATCTTTTGGTCTACTTCACTTTGTCAGGCAGGTCCTATTTAAGTGATTGCTTGATTGAGAACAAGTGTGGCAGTAATCAGGCTTGGGTGTGGCTAGAGAAATTGAACTCAGCTTTCCAAAGATGTGCTAAACCACAGTTAATTTATGTTTTAACAGCACGGGGGGGGGGGGGGGGTGTCACTTTTTCACACAGGGCCATGTAGGTTTGGATTTTTTTTTTACCCTTAATAATAAACACCTTCTTTTAAAAAAATGCATTTTGTGATAACTTGTGTGCTGTGTGGATCAGGTGGGGGTCAAAGACGGAGGGAGACCTTGATGTCTGATCGCAGGCTTCCTAAACTGGCTTTTGGGACGTGTAATGTCACCTCTCTGGTGGGGAACACCAGACACCTTCTTTTAAAAACTGCATTTTGTGTTTACTTGTGTTATCTTTATTTAATATTTATTTATTTATTTATTTTATGATCTGAAACATTTAAGTGTGACAAACATACAAAAGAAGGAGAAATCAGGAAGGGGCAAACACTTTTTCACACCACTGTACATGTGATTTCTTCATTTTTTAAATTTTTAATAAATTTGCAACTATCTCAAAAAAAAAAAATTTCACATTGTCATTATAGGATATTGTGTGTAGAATTTTGAGGAAAAAATGAATTTAATCCATTTTGGAATAAGGCTGTAACATAACAATATGTGGAAAAAAGTGAAATGCCGTGAATACTTTCTGTATGCACTCTATGCTGACAACACAGTGTTAGTCAATCTATGCTATCTGAACTGCCACGGCCTGATGTAAAGTGGAAATACTCTTGTCTCAACAGCCACGACTGGATTTCAAGCACGGGTATGCATCTGGACAGTTTGTGACTCAGCAAGCATTAAACCGACTGATTGCCAGATACATTGATACAGACTGAAGACGTGATATCAACATATTTTTATAAGTTGAAATGGACATTTACTTGCTACCTGGATAAAGATTAAACAAAAATGAATTTTGATCTCCAAAAGGAGTTTGAGGGACTGGATCATGTCTCTGTCACAGCAGACATTTGAACTGTGGATAATGGAAATTTTCACTGCACATCAGATTAATCCATAATCATAAAGATAAGATAAGCATGGACAGCTATATGCAGTGTTACCAGCTCTCATTCTTTTTTCCTTTCCCTCACTCCACAAACCCTATTTCTCAGTCCAAAATGAGGAAATTGCTTGCAAAATCATGTTGATTTTCTCAAGATTTTTCCCACAATAAGAGCTCACAAGGCAGGATGAAGCAGACTGAACATGTTCTAAAAGCTCTGCCTGAAACATTATTAAGACATTAATAAGACATTAATAAGCCTGTAATGTAATCTATTAATTAAATTATCCTGCTATGTGTGCAAGATAATTTAAGTATACATTTGAAAGTAATGTGAAAGTTACTTTTCCAAGTAACTAATTACTTTAATCAAGCAGCAATTGGTAAAGTAGCTCAATTACTATTGAAAAGAATAACTAGTAACTCTAATTAGTTACTATTTTTTTTAATAACTTGCTCAACATTGGTTAACAGTTAATGCCTGTATATAAGAACAGAGAAATTTTTTTGTTTTCTTGAGGTGGAAAGAAGAGGAAGAAGAAAGTTCTTTCTATCTAGGAGATTGCATACTTCATAAGAAACTCAAGTGCAGAACTCCTGGGAAAATCATATTTCTGACCAATCACACAATAGCTGTCAAGATGCCGCACAAGAAAAAAGTTCTGCCCAGATGATGTGCCAAGAACAAGCTACAAGAACTCCCAAACCAAGGCTGCAAGAAAAAAATGATGTCCTTTTGTTCTTGTAGCTCTGGGAGAGAGAACAAATTTCTATGTTCTTGCAGAGTACGCAAAGGCCTTTACACTAGCACCAATATCCAAAGGATGCTGCACATAAATTAATTATAAAATAAGCCAGAAAACAAGTGAGGGCAAGATATATGCTTTGGTATGTTTCACAGGATTATTAGAGGACATGTGCTGTTATTTGGAATGAGTAAGAGACCTAAACAACATGATGGCTATGCTACAGTAAGCTAACTGGGCTAGCAAACAATAGCAGACACTATGATTCTAAAATGTTTAAAATATGAAACATGGACTCTATATACAAATAAATAAATAAATAAAAGCACTGGCCGCTGCCAGTGGTACCCCTAAGCCTGCTGGCATTAAGATCACTAGCTGGATGATTTTTTCTTTAAAGTCACCCAAAACTAAAACCAGAGTTTTCATAAATACAAATATGGGATCAGTTTAAAGAATCTATGTCAATTCATTCACAAGTTATCACATTTACAAAATTTTTGAGAGTTGACCGCTGACCTTGACTTGAGGTCAAGGTCACCAAAATTTTAACTCATCCCAGATTTTTCAAAGATAGAACTATGGTATCAGTGTAAAACATGTAAGTCATTCCCTTTCTGAGTTTACAATGAGTCTACAATGTTTTTGGAAACATTTACCTGTGACCTTGACCTTGGGTTCAAGGTCACCCAAATTCATATTCATCCAAGATTTCTCATCAATGCAACCATGGTTGAATCAATTACAATTAATATCAAAAGCCTTTTTTCATTTCCTTCTCGAGTTATTCTGTTTATAAGAGTTATGTAAAATCTGACCTCTGACCTTGAGATCAAGGTCACCCAAATTTGATCACATCTGAGATTTTTCATAGATATATTTATGAACAGCCTACATCATTTGATTCCCAAGTTATCACATTAACAAGATTTAGGGAAAAAGTGATCCACCCAGTTTTGAACTAGGCCAAGATACAACTGGTCTCTATTTAAAAAGGCTACATAATTTCTTTCTCTACAAAGAAAGAAATGATGTATTGTGGTGACAACAATACCCCATCAGACTTTGAGAGGCTGAAGGGTAAAAACTGCCACTACTATATGCAACAATATAAACTACAATGACAGTTTAAAGTGGATACATTGATTTAATGATAAGAAATGACAAGAAAGCATTGTGTTGTAAGTGAAAGTAATGTTGTCTGGTCTTGACTGAAAGTAAAATGACCAGCAGAGCAGAAAGGAGTACATAACAGTACAGTGTGTGAGATGGTATATTACCCCTCTCGGCATCACCATGTGCTTCATGTGTTGAAGGGCTGGGATTCCACTGAAGTCATTACAGGTTCTATGCTCATGGGTACCCTCTGCATGTGTGTTTAACATACTAATGGTTTCCTGTGGAAGCAACCCACAGGATCTAGAATATGCAGCTCATTTTGGCATTGTTAGAGTCCATAGAATTTGAGATTTGATTTGTCATTCTAGTCAGTCAACAGTAATGCCTACAGGATGTAGACTCTTGATTTTATCTGAAGATGCTAAAAAAGAAGTCGGAGAACTGCACGCAAAAGAATGCAGAAATGAGCTGACATTAACTCTGTCATAATGATAAACTAGTCAGCTCACATGCAGGGACCACACCAGAGAAAAACTCACTTGACACAGAGAAGCAAAGTTTGCACAGTTTATTAATTTCAAAATGTGGAGCACAGTTAAGGAAATCACCACTCGCCAGAGGAAGACTAGGCCTGTGGGGAGAGATAAGAGCAAATTAATATGAGGAGGGAAGAAGGGAAGTGGAAAGACAAATCTGCCACTTACGTGAGTGGAGCAGAGAGCCCGACAGAGTGACACAGCAGGAATAGACGAACCAGCAGGGTGAAGCTGGCTGGGAATAGGAGAGGAGAGGGAGCTGGGTGGTGTCTGACCGGGTGGAGACAGGTAGCCGAGGTGGGATGAGGATGATGGAGCAGGTGAGCGTACAACAATCCCCGAAGACACACCGCACCAATGGCAGCAACCTGTGAGGAGAAGAAGAGAGAAGGATTTAGCATAAATCCTTCTGAAATAGCTTATTAGCTTACTTGCAACGCTGCAGGCAGTATACCCAACGAGCCAGCGTCGAAGCCTCCGCTTGGTGGTCCTTTATATGCTGGCGAGGAAGGAGCGGCAGGAGCATCTAATCACACAGGTGCGTTGATTACCTGGGGAGTCAGGGAATCCTTAGTAGGAAGGAGGGGGCGTGTGCTCACCTGAACATGACAAACCCCCGTTAGCCACTAATTACTTCAGCTCATCCACTAATTGTGAAGAAGTTGATGACAAAATGGAAAGCTGAGATTGGATTTACCATCCCATTTCAGCCACTTGTAATACCTGTGTGGTGATAATGCAGTTATGAGGCATATGTTATACACCTGGACCTTCACTGTTAGAAATCTAATTGGTTTGGGTGGTGTTTATATAAAGCCCAATTTATGCCTCATGCATTAAGTTCATTGCCCACTGCATCACCGATGTGCACCTCTCCAGAAATGGAGATGCTAAACTCACCCAGATATTCAAAAGTAAACAGCAAAACTGTTAGATACTGTATGTCCCCATATTAACAGTAGGCAGAACGGACATGAGGACACAGGCACAGGCAACATCATCACACCATGCCTATATTAAGAGACTGACAGTGGAAATCTGGGTCTTTGGCGCACCGCCTCAGTAACAGTAAGAGCCTATGTCAGTTTATTATTAGCTTGTATGTTATATGATACCACACATGTACCATCTTGTGTGTTTGTAATAAAGTTCAAGTTCATCACAACTCCTGCCTCCGCTGTCCTGCTTTCCAGACATAACAGAAACATGTTTCTGAATATCAAGGAGACAAATAAATAGTGTAGCCGCTGAATATGTGTTTACATTTTACTCACCACTGCTATTTTAAGAGTTCAGCACAGGGAAACAATCACCTCCACGCACCCGTCTACTACATAGATATTGAACTGGAAGAAGAACATGCATGGGTGCAGATAACATCAGTCCACATTGATGTGGTGCAGAACTTTCAAACCAGATGTTTTAATGTCAAATAACAGATTCATTAACTGCACCTACCATTTTTCAAATGAGAAGTTGTTAGAAACACTTCTCACTGGTTTGTTTTAAAGTTACATATCAGTCAGAATTTACCTCAGAGTTTATCCGTAATCTGCCATCTTGTCCCAGAGGTCAAGTCCGGGTTAAAGACGACCCATGGCTGATTTTGTCAACCAGTCAGGTGCAGCCTTTGTGTTCTTAGAGAACCAATGAGGGTCTTGCATAGATCCAGACCAGTGAACACATAACCATGACCATCCAATCAAACAACATGAAAATGATGAGGTTTTCAAAAGCCTTCTCTGCTTGACCCCATGTGGCAAATTTGAAATCTGATTGGTTAAAGGAAAAGTCTTTATCATTCATGAAGACTGAATGTATGATCCCTACACACTCAATTCCTGAAGGCCCAAGGCAGATTTCTTTGACTCTGGGAAAACATGATGCCTGAAATATGATTGAACAAAAACTTTAACATACAGTAAATTACAGTCCTGGAAGCAGTGCAACTAAGAGAAAAGCTAGGAAATGAAGAGAATAGACTATTGGGAATAATTTAATACATCCTTATGGAATAAATATAAGAATATAGGGTGTAAATGTAGTGTTTAGGCCAGCAGAGAAGGCTTTGCAGGCCCTGATGGCCCACCACTGTGAGGATACTGCTATTAAGCTAACTAGCAGCCAGCAAGATGGTGAGACAAGTACTAAGTAAGTAAGTAAGTAAGTAAATTTTATTTATATAGCACCTTTCACAGATATAAAAATCAGTAAGTGATTCCCAGAACAATAAAAATAAAATACATAAAAAAGAGACAGGGTAGATTAAAAAACAATAAACTACAATAAATAAAACCCTTATCTAACTAAAAGCCTGTTTAAAAAGAAAAGTCTTTAGCTGCTTTTTAAATACATCGACAGTTTCTAGGCAATGAAGGGAAAAGGGAAGAGCATCCCACAGCCTAGGTGCAACTACTTCAAAGGTGCAATCTCCTCATGACTTGAAATGGGTTTTTGGAATCACAAGTAACATCTGGCCTGCTGACCTCAGACTACAGATTGGGATATAGAGCTGTAGCAGGTCTGAGATATAAGGAGGAGCTTGACCATGCAAGGATCTAAAAGTTAAGGCAAAGATTTTAAAATGTATTGTAAAATTCACTGGTAACCAATGCAGGGAGGCTAAAACAGGCTGTTTGGACCTGTTTGTGTGTTCCAGTTAAAAGCCTTGCAGCAGAGTTCAGAACAACCTGAATGAGGTCAAGCTCCTTCTTATTTAAACAAGTAAAAAGACAATTACAATAGTCCAGAAGTGAGGATATAAAAGTGTGGATAACCATCTCCAATTCAACCTTGGACACAAGGAATTTCAATTTGGAAATATTGCGGAGATGGAAAAAATAGTTCTTTATTAACTGTTTAGAATGACGCTCCAAAGACATTTACACAGGTTGCCCAGCCCCCGACCAACAGTGATCTGTGTGGAGTTTGCATGTTCTCCCCGTGTCTGCGTGGGTTTACTCTGGGATTTCTCCGGTTTCCTCCCACATGCCAAAAACATGCAAGTTAGGTTAATTGGCATCAACTGGGGTTTCTAAATTGTCCTTCAGTATGACTGTGAGAGTGAATGGTTGTCTGTCTATCTGTGTTGGCCCTGCGATGGACCGGTGATCTGTCCAGGGTGTACCCTGCCTCTCGCCCAAAGATGCTGGGATAGGCTCCAGCCCCCCCACGACCCAAAAAGGATTAAGCGGAAGAAGATGGATGGATGGATGCAGTGCCAGATGTGTCACGTCAGGGTCTTTTGTTCCATCATTGTTGTAAAATTCAAAAAAGGCCCGACATTTGAGCTAACTTTCCGGCACATCCAACTGCTTCCTAACTTTCAAACCTGGCTGCAAATCTCACGAGACAAGCTATGACTTCACCTGACTGTGCTCGCTTTGAATCATCTAGTGGACTGAAAACACAATTGGCTGATTAATACACAAGAGTATGCAACATTTACATGAATATACATAATTAATAAAAAATCAATCCATGCAATTAGGGATCAATGCATCATTACTCATGCCAGGTATTGTGATCCATTGCCAGACTGATCTTTTGTCCCACCCCAAATAATGATGTGTTAATGTTCTTTCAACACCAATCCAGCAATTCTATACTATAAATAGCTTATTTTGTCACTGTAGACCACACTTTGTATGCTACACAACCTCAGAATGATCATTTCTAACCACTATGGGGCTATATTAAAGGGTGTAGAACAGGGGTCTGCAACCTTTGTGAACCAAAGAGTCACTTTGCCCCTCTCTGACTAAAACTGAATTAGGTGATAGCCGCAACAGCTGTTTAATCTCTAAAATAAAGATTATGCCACTTATAAAATTTTATATGTAGCACTGGGAGGTGGCTGTGGTGCAGGTGTAGTGTGGCCGACTACTGATCAGAGGGTCAGGGGTTCAATTCCCACTCTGTCTGCAGGCTGCATGCCAAAGTGTCCTTGAGCAAGACACTGAACCCCCAGGTGCTCCTGGTGGGTTACTGCAAGATGGCGCCCACAGTGGTCGCCATGGTGCTTTGCTGCGCCCTTCTTTGTGTGTTTTTTTCTGTCAATTGTGTGTCTGCCTGCTCTTACACCCGTGAGGAGCTGTTAAATATCAGGACTTTCACTCCTACGGACCTGCTCCCGGTCTTTTTGGCTCCTGCCGGCGATCTGATTCACTGTTTGGCTCGGAAGGTGAGGCGGTGAAGGATTGGAAGGCGAGCGGGCGCTCTCGTTCAGCTCCGCAGGAGAGGCACGCGCACGCCCTTGCCTGGCATATTTCTAACCAATGCCAACTCTCTCTCTAACAAGGTAGATGAATTGAGACTGCTGATGCGATTTAAGGACCTCGCTTCCTCGTCTGCTCTCTGCTTCTCTGAGACCTGGCTCAGGGGGAATATACCGGACAGCGCGATCAGCCTCAAGGGATTTCAGCTGTTTGGTGCTGATCGTGTCACAGAGCTCTCCGGTAAGTCTACAGGAGGAGGAGTCTGCTTTTACATCAACAGCAGCTGGTGCGCTGATGAAACGGTGATTTCCCAACACTGTTCTCCCGACCTTGAATATCTTTTCATTAACTGCAAGCCATTTTATTCCCCACGGGAGTTCGCCTCATTCATCCTGGCCGCTGTGTACGTCCCACCCGACGCGGACGCGCGCGAGGCTCAGCGCGCGCTCGCGGATCACATTCAACATACGGAGCAGACTTTCCCAGACTCACCGGTTATTGTGGTTGGCGACTTTAACCAGAGTAATCTGAGCCACGATCTCCCCCGATACAAACAGTTTATTAAATGCCCCACCAGAGGAGAGAACACGCTGGATCACTGTTACACTACAGTGAAGGACGCGTATCGTGCTGTTCCCCGCGCTGCGCTCGGACTATCTGATCACGTGATGGTCCACCTCATTCCCACATACAGACAGAGACTGAAGCTCACTAAACCTGTTGTGACCACTACGAAGAAATTGACCAGTGAAGCTGGGGAGAAGCTGAACACGTGCATGGAAATAACTGACTGGGGCATGTTTAAAGGAGCCACGCATGATCTGAATGAGTACACGGACACTGTGAACTCATATATCCACTTTTGTGAGGAGAGCATTCTTCCATCGCGCACCAGGGTGAGGTACTCTAATGATAAGCCCTGGTTCACTGCTAAGCTCAGACAGATCAGGAAGGAGAAGGAAGCAGCGTTGAAAAGTGGAGACAGGGACTGCTACAGGGAGGTTAAATAACGGTTTAACAGAGAGCTGAGGAGAGCTAAATCTGTGTATTCTGAGAGATTCCAGCAGCAGTTCACTGCTAACAACTCCGCTTCTGTGTGGAGAGGACTGAGGCAAATCACCAATTATCGGCCTCAGGCTTCTAAAGGTCAGGATGACAAAGCCCTTTGTCAAAGACTGTCCCAACATTAAGCCCGTTTTGACACCTCGTCAGCTGTGTCCATCTCCCCCCTCCCCCCAGCTCCACTGCCTCCTCGGTCCCTACTTCATCAAAAGCGGTCCCCCCCTCCCCCACCCGCCCTTGTCATCAGTGAGCAGGACGTGCACAGACAGTTCTCCAGACTGAACCCGCGCAAGGCCCCCGGTCCGGACGGCGTGTCTCCCTCCACCCTGAGACACTGTGCGAAAGAGCTGGCTCCTGTCTTCACAGACATTTTTAACACCTCCCTGAAGCAATGCCACGTGCCGACCTGCCTCAAATCCTCCAGCATCATCCCTGCCCCCAAGAAGCCACGGATCACTGGACTTAACGTCTACAGACCTGTAGCGCTCACCTCTGTAGTCATGAAGTCCTTTGAGCGCCTGGTCCTGCCCCACCTCAAGTCCATCACCACTCCCCTCCTGGACCCGCTGCAGTTTGCCTACCGAGCCAACAGGTCTGTGGATGACGCAGTCAACCTGGCCCTCCACTCCATCCTGCAGCACCTGGACTCCCCGGAAACCTACGCCAGGATCCTGTTTGTGGACTTCAGCTCTGCATTCAACACCATCCGCCCCGCTCTGCTCCAGGACAAGCTGTCCCTGCTCGGCGTGCCTGACTCCCTCTGCAGGTGGATCACCGACTTCCTGACGGACCGGAGGCAGCATGTGCGGCTGGGGAAGACTGTCTCTGACTCTGTCAGCATCAGCACCGGATCACCCCAGGGCTGTGTACTTTCCCCCCTACTCTTCTCCCTTTATACCAACTCCTGTACCTCCAGCCACCAGTCTGTTAAGCTGATCAAGTTTGCGGATGACACCACCCTCATCGGGCTCATCTCCAATGGCAACGAGTCCGTCTACAGGAGAGAGGTGGCCCAGCTGGCGTCCTGGTGCAGCCACAACAACCTGCAGCTGAACGCTCTGAAGACAGTGGAGATGATCGTGGACTTCAGGAAAGTCACAACCCCTCTGCCCCCCCTCACCCTCACAGGCTCTCCCATCACCACTGCAGATTCCTTCCGCTTCTTGGGCACCACCATCACCCGGGACCTCAAATGGAAGCCGACCATCAGCTCCCTCATCAAAAAGGCCCAGCAGAGGATGTTCTTCCTGCGGCAGCTGAGGAAGCTCAAGCTACCCACCAAGATGTTAGTGCAGTTCTACACAGCCATCATCGAGTCCATCCTCACCACCTCCATAACCATGTGGTACACAGGAGCCACTGCCAGGGACAGACTAAGGCTGCAGCGCATTGTGCGCACTGCTGAGAAGGTGATTGGCTGCAAGCTCCCATCTCTCCAGGACCAGTACATCTCCAGGACCCGGAGGTGTGCAGGCCGGATCATAGCTGATCCTTCACACCCTGGTCACGTACTGTTTGCCCCCCTCCCCTCAGGTAGAAGACTTCGGTCCATTCAGACTAAAACCTTCCGGCACATGAACAGCTTCTTCCCCTCTGCCATCAGACTGCTGAACACTAAGTGACTTATTGACTCTCGTGCACTAAGTAAAGCAGCTCAACCAGACTCATGTCAATCATCACTGTTTTCTTTTTGCATTACCGTCTGCACCATGTGGTACTCCACAATATCTGCTGCTCACTAATATATTTAAAAACTGCTTTGACTAGTATTACTCATTCTTGTTCTACACTTATTGCATGTATAGTTTTTTATTTCTTTTATCTTATCATGTTTAATGTTGCAGCATTGCACCGAGACAAATTCCTAGGTTGTGTACTACATGAACAATGGCAATAAATCTGATTCTGATTCTGATTCTGATTCTGGGTCAGGCCAGCAGCCCCACCGCCATCAGTGTGTGAATGGGTGGACAGCAGGATCTGTAAAGCACTTTGGTCATCCAGAGATAAGTAAAAGCACCATTTAACACACAAGAAATGTAGTTTATTTGACATTTATGAATTCATACTACAACAGTATCTTTTATGGCCTTCTTTGAAATTAATTGAAAACCAAAATATGCAGGCCAACTGTTACGTTTGTAAAAGGATGAGGAGGTGGGGCGACAGTTTAGGTATTTTATTATAAGTGTCATGAACCGAGTTAGTGTTCTTCTGTGGGCTTGGGTCTAATCGTTCTTGGTGGATCAGGCATTGGGGTTGACATGTTGTCATGATGGCCGCTAGGCCGTCATCAGTGTCATCAACATCAGCTGCGCTCACTTCAGCAGGTGGCAATCAGCGGGCCATAAAAGCCCAACGCGCGGACGCCTCAGCACGGAGTCGTCTGTCACTCTCGCCAAGCAACGCGCCAAGACTACGATCTCGCGTCAAAGAATCCACACCTTGCCTTACCAGGTCACGTAAGCCATCTCATCATCATTCCTCTACTAGTTCTATCCCCTGTGCACAGGTGGACCTCCCGGGCAGCGGACCATCCTCCTCTGCTGACGAGGCACCGTCCTCCGCTCCGCGGAGCTCCTCCTCATCTCCACAGCACCGGACACCATGAGCACGACGTCACACGGACACCAGGAGTCAGTCAGCCTCTCATTGTGGCACCTGCAAGTAAGCCCCTGCAGCATACCCGCCAAACATTGCTACTGAACAACAGTAACCTTGTGCTTGTGTTTTCCAGGGTTGCCAGGTTACCGCAAGACGGGCTCAGCTCCAGTGGCCAGACGAACACTCACACATTCACTCACACTTCACTCACAAATTCACAATAAAGATAATTGTCTGTATCTCTCGTGTCAGCGTCTTTCTCTTGGGTCGTAAATCATGTTTTGATTTCTTGTCTGTGTATTGTTTATTTCCATACTTGTAGCCGCTGCTCTGGCCGGCGATCGTTAGGCAGCTGTTTGACCCACTTCCTGGTGGGCGCTGTCTAACATTCGCCGGCCCGACCACGCCCCCCTCTCTGACAGTCAGTTGTGTGCTGCGGTAATCATCTTTCCCGCGCCTCACCCAGGTGTTCCCAATTTGTTATGCCAGTGGTGTTTGTACTTAAGCAGCTCTTTGCTAGTCAGACACCGCTGGGCCATTTTACTTGCTCATATGGTTGTTCGTTGCTGTGTGACCATCACGTCTTGAAGGATTATTTGTGTATGTGCTTGCTGGTGGACTTGGACGACTCGTACTGTTCCTGCACAGTGAGTAAGAGCTGTCTGCATTTCTGTTTGCAGTTGTGCTGTTATGCTTGTCTGTAGTGTTTCCCCTTGCGGCACAACTGCTACACTTTGGCACTGTTGCCCAGCTCTTCTCCCATGCCAGTCGAGCGTCCTGGAAAACTTTAAGTTTACCCGAGCATTTTGTCCCGTCTGTTTTTGTGGCCACGGTGCACAGTGGTCTGCCTACTGCACGCAATCCGTGTGATCCTTTTTTGTGCACAACCGTTATATTTCTGTAAGTCTTTACTTTTGAACTATTTGATATCAATAAATGTGTATTTGGTATAACCCTGCGCTTAAGTCCATCCTTCCTTCTCCTCCTCCGTGAGCTTTGGAAAAGAGCACGGGGAGTTTATAACAGAACGGTCCGGCCAGCTAAAAGGATTTAGCAGGTCACACCCACACTAATTACCTTTTATTTTTTGGGCTGTCTTTTTCATTTACCTGTTGGTTGATGATGTCCGGGGCTCGCCGACCTCATCGCCGCAAGGGAGGAACGGCAGCTGGCATCCCCACACTGGAAGAAGAGTGGGCAGTGGATTTTTTTGTGGAGGAGACTCTCACATCCCGTGGTCCCAAGAAAAAATGGGAGCATTTGCTTGGGGCTATGGGCATCCTAGAAGTGCATCCTGGCCTCTGGAGGTGCCCACAATACGCAGAGCTGCTTTCCCCGGTCTGTGCGCTCGAGCGCTCGTTTCCTGGATTATCTGCGAGGACACATCCCGCTGAGCTGAAGCAGAGTTGTTCCCCTCGTCGGCCATCCGCTTCCTTTCCAGCTCAGCCCGAAATGCCAGCCTCAGCTCGTGCATCTCCAGCTCCACCACGGCAGCGTCATCCCATGTCAAGATGCTGGGAGAGGCCCTCCTCATCGGCAGTGACCGCCTCTGCTTCAGCTGCCGTGAGGTCCGCTGAACTCACCCAGGCCACATCTACCTCTGTCGTCATGGAGACAGCTCCTCCACCTGTCTGCAGTGGGGCTCATGTCACCGCTAACACGGAGAGGGATGACTGTCTGCCATCTACAGCTGCTAATACCAATGACTGGGATGACAGGCAAGTATTTTTTCTTTCTATCCCATCAAATAGTATTGAATCTTGCCTGTCTCCCGAGGGAGAGGCCCAGTTTAAGCAGTCCGCTGGGTCCTCTCCTCCAGCTGCAAAAATTAATTCATTTCTCCCCTCTCCCTCTCCGTGTCTCCTCTAACGCTCCTTGAGAGCCTGTTGGCCCAAGGTTAGGGCCATCAGACGGTGGAGGAGCCAGTGGCTTCGGATGATTCCTTCCTGGAGCCAGCATGGAGAGGTTCCCCTGCAGCCATGCCGGATGAATTCCCAGCTTTGGAGCCGCTGCAGGGTGAAACTAGGACTGTTGTGACCATCTCGCCTGCTGTGGAGGAAGTTGCAGCGGAGTGGGAGCCAGAGCTGGACCTCTTGGAGGCCGGGCCCGAGTGTTTGTCACCAAGATCGACGGAATCCTGGACAGCGGTGGAGCTCGAGCTCAGACAAGTGTTCTCTCTTGTTTTTCTCATGACAGTTTTAGAGAGATCTTGTCTGGCTCTAGGTGAGGAGAGTCAGGCGCAGCGCACAGTCGTGTCTGAACTTCCCTCGCCGGCCTCAGCCGCTGCCGGCGACCCGAATGACCCTGTTTCTTCTCCCGCTCCTGAGCCATGTTCTAGGGTCGCTGGAGAGGAACTACCATCTCCAGGGGTCCTCATGGAGCCGGTCTCACCGCCTGACGACGTCGTGGGTCCAGCTCCCCTGAGGTCTGAGATCGTCAAGTGGTCCCCTCCGCAGGCCGTATCGCCTTGGGTGCAGCGGGTGGGCTTTGAACCCTCGTGGGGGCTGCACCCCAGGATTAGCCCGACGTGGGTGCTATGCTCCTACCCAGACCCATCATGGACACCACGCTCCAGGTCGGGGTCCACCACGGGTGCTGCCAAGCCTCAGCTGGAGGTCACTGTGGGTGCAGCGGAGTTGGCCTGGTCGGGGTCCATCACGGGTGCAGCTGGGTCCCAAGCCGGGATCACCGAGGGTGCTGCGGATCGCCATGAAGACGCCGTGGTCCCCTTCTCCTCCCAGTCCTACACCACGGGGGTTCCATCCCTTCGGTCCATTCACCCACCAGCGAGCTTCCCGGTAGGCAGGCTACCTCCTGCCTCATCCCACCAGTCCTGGTGGCTAAACAACGCTGGCTGGCCGCTGGAAGAATTGACTCCCTGGGTCTGGTGGCCCATGTTTTCCGGCAGGCCGCCGGGCTCCGTCCACCTGACCTTCTGCTGGGCCTGGGACTCTGGGCAGCCTCCTGAGCCCCAACACCCATAGACTTGGGGGTTAATTGTGGGCCCTGGGCAGGGTATTGTGTTCTCTCCTTTCCTGTTCCCCCTACCTCCCACCCAGGTTCGTGTTGTTTGTTGCTGTTGCTCCTGTTGGGGGGGGGGGGGGGGGGCTCTTCATGATGTTACCTTGGGTGTCTGGGATTCCTCCCCTAGAGGGGGGGGCTCTGTCATGAGGCGAGCCAGTGTTCTTCTGTGGGCTTGGTTCTGATCGTTCTTGGTGGATCAGGCATTGGAGTTGTCATGTGTTGTTATGTTTTGATTTCTTGTCTGTGTATTGTTTATTTCCATGCTTGTAGCTGCTGCTTTGGCTGGCGATCGTTAGATAGCTGTTTGACCCACTTCCTGGTGGGCACTGTCTAACATTCGCTGGTCCGACCACGCCCCCCTCTCTGACAGTCAGCTGTACGCCGCTGTAATCATATTTCCCGCGCCTCGCCCAGGTGTTCCCAATTTGTTATGCCAGCGATGTTCGTACTTAAGCAGTTCTTTGCTAGTCAAACACTGCTGGACCATTGTATGTGCTCATATGGTTGTTTGTCGCTGTGTGACTGTCACGTCATGAAGGATTATTTGTGTATGTGCTTGCTGGCAGACTTGGACGACTCGTACTGTTCCTGCACAGTGAGTAAGAGCTGTCTGCGTTTCTGTTTGCAGTTGTGCTGTTGTGCTTGTCTGTAGCATTTCCCCTTGTGGCACAACTGCTACGCTTTGGCACTGTTGCCCAGCTCTTCTCCCGTGCCAGTCGAGTGTCCTGGAGAACTCTAAATTTACCCGAGCATTTTGTCCTGTCTGTTTTTGTGGCCACGGTGCACAGTGGTCTGCCCACTGCACGCAATCCGTGTGATCCTTTTATGTGCACAACCGTTACATTTCTGTAAGTCTTTACTTTTGAACTATTTGATATCAATAAATGTGTATTTGGTTGAACCCTGCGCTTAAGTCCATCCTTCCTTCTCCTCCTACATGCGCTGTGGAAAAGCGCAAGGGAAGTTTATGACAATAAGAACGGGAACTGAACAGGAGTCACTCCGTACAGGTCAATGGTCCACAGCGAGGAGACAGAGCATCTTCCGTCATGGCCTCTTATGCTCCCCGTGATGCCACCACCGGAAAGACGGGGAATCACCTCACACTACACCCAGAGCACCACCATACTGGTACACTCAACTATATACATAATAGTCATATCCAACACCACCCCCCCCCCCGAAGAAAAGAGCAAGCACACTAACTGTACCCTCCCAAAATTTACAATCCGACTCATACACTAAGCATCAAATTAAGATAAGCCTTTATTAGTCCCACAACGGGGAAATTCCAGGATTGCAACAGCACAGGGATAGCAACACTCAGAGCAACAATCAGAAGGCAAGAAAAAAAAAAAAAGCAAGCAAGCAAGAGCCGCTAATATATATATGTACATATTACTATAAATATATATATATACACACAGACACACAGTGTAGAGCATTGTAGCTGGATGGGATAAATATATGAGTATATAAACACACAGTACGGAGCATTGCAGCTAGGTGGAAAAAATATGTAAATATATAAACACAGTGCGGAGCAATGTAGCTAGATGGAATAATATATAGATATATAAACACACAGTGCGGAGCATTGTAGCTAGATGGAATGAATATATAGATATATAAATATAAACATAAACATAAACACACCCAGTGCAGAGCATTGTAGCTAGATGGAATAAATATGTAAATGTATAAACACACACAGTGCAGAGCATTGTTGCTAGATGGGATGAAACAGCGCAACCGTCTACTTAGTTATCCTACATGGTATGATTATGTGCCCATACATATTCTCACCCTCCGTAGCTACCGGTATTTTCCTAGTTGTATGCCAGAGGAGACCATTGTGTAAGTCTATTGCATCTTTTGCATTCAAAAAAAAAAAAAAAAACCTATTAGGTTGTTACGTCTTTTTGCTATCTCTGCGAGCAGCCCTGCTTAGGTTGTACAGTCTGACAGCCGTTGGTAGGAAGGACCTGCGAAACCTCTCGGTTGTGCACCTGGGATGATGTAGTCTGCTGCTAAATGAGCTCCTCAGTGCATTCAGTATGTCCTGCATAGGGTGGAACTCGGACTCCAGCAAAGATGACAGTTTAGCCACCGTCCTTCTCTCTCCTATCTCCTCCACCGGATCAAGGCGCTGCCCCAGGACGGAGCTAGCTTTCTTGATCAGTTTGTTCAGTCTCTTTCTATCGGCTGCAGTAATGCCACTGCCCCAGCAGTGGCAAAAAGTGGTCAAAAATATACAAAACTATCCATGCACACAACACAGACCCTGCGGATTATTCCACCATTACAATCATTACAATCTTTAAACATAAAAGGTCCCATAGAAAAATTAATCCCCAAGTAACTATGTACATTTCTAAAACACTTCAAGAATTAAACACTCACAAACAATATGTACAATAACCTAATGGCAGTCGCAAAACCCCCCACCCCAGCACTCCCACCCCGCAGCACGGGCACTTCAAACACTTACAGTACTGGGAAAAATTTACATTTCACACCTCAATCTTTGTTTTAACCATTCACACAGCTGTGTTCTTCCTTTCACCACACACGCACACACAGGGAAAATCACACAAAGGCTACATGGTTTCAAAGATTTAAACAGTATTTACTTTAACATAACATAGCATAACATAACATAGCATAACATAACATATCGCTACCCCCCCCTTAAAATCCTAGTAAGGACCCCTTGGAGCCCCCCCCCCCCCCCCCCCCCCCCCCATCCAGCGGCTCTCTCCCAGCACGTCTCCACCGGTTCCACTCTGGAGACGGGCTGCGCTGGCTCTCCCTCACTCGCTGCAGCTCATTCGGGTGCCTCCTGGATCCATCAAAGAATTGCAAATAACCATCCTCATGCAAATAACCCTTACAACCCGCAGCTGCCCCTGGTCGTCACGGTCATCCTGTTGTCTGCGGACTCCTACAAGCCAGGACTCAACCTTATGGCGGACCTCATCGCCAAGAGTTCTGGGAGTTCTCACTGGCCTTCTTGGTCCACGACGCCATGATCGGGCTTCCTTTCGGTGTTGGAGAGTCCCGCCGACCCAGTCCGAGATCTGCCTCAGATCCTGCTGGTAGGCACGTCTGGAAATCGTGCCACTCGGTCTCACCCCTCTCTCTTTTATTTTCTTGGCTGAGTCAGCCACAGCAGTGCCCGGTTCTACGGTAGAACTCCGGAACTACAAGGTGCCTGCTCGCTGGCTCTACTCGCCACCGCAGGTGTCTGTCTGTGCCATTCGGGTCCCTCGTCCGGGGTACCACGAACTCTGGCACCAGAACCTCCCCGCGATGGCGCTCCATAGTGTTGGTCCGGCCCATCTTGACTTAAACCGGGCCAATCACTGTTCCACACTGTGGGACAGTGGTCATCTCACACTGTGATTACCCCGTGTCCAGTAACAGAGGTATCGCAATTCCATCCAATTACACATTGCAGTAAATTTGACTGTCTGTGCTTGGTGAAACTGTGTGAATCACCGTAGGTTCATTTGTGGAGGGGCCCCCTCCCGGCTTGCGGTCTCCTTGTTCAAAATTTTTACAAGCCCTGGCGAAGTGGTGGAACAGGCCGCACTTTCCACAGAGTTTCTCCTTTGCAGGACAGTCTCTTGCCTTGTAACGGTGCCTAGCAGACCCACAGCCATAGCACCTTGGCGTCCTCAGGGCAACCCTCACTTTGACAGCAGCAGCATATTCTTCATTAATTCAATTCAATTCAACTTTATTTATATAACACCATTTCACAACAACAGTCATCTCATAACACTTTCAACCGTAGGGGAACCCCCACAACTGAAGAAAGACCCCAGCAATCAGGCGATCCCCTGTGAGCAAGCGCTTGGCGACGGTGGAGAGGAAAAACTCCCTTTTAACAGGAAGAAACCTCCAGCAGAACCAGGCTCAGGGAGGGGCAGTCATCTGCTGTGACTGGCTGGGGGGTGAGGGGATAGAGAAGATGAAAAGAACAGACATGTAGAGAGCAAACAGCACGATAGGGACTCAATCTATGGGAGAGAACAAACAGATGTTAATGACCAGCAAAAAAAATATATATTTCATTGAGAGAGAAGAAAGGAGTGAAGTCCAGTGCATTGTTGGAGGTCCCCCTGCTGTTTAAACCTATTAGCAGCATAACTAAGGGAGGGTTCAGAGACACATGATTCCTCCCTAATTGTAGGCTATATAAAAAAAGGAAGGTTTTAACCCTATTCTTATAAACAGAGATCAAGTCTGACTCCCGAATCCAAATTGGCAGCTGGTTCCACAGGAGAGGAGCTTGGTTACTGAAGGCTCTGCCTCCCATTGTACTTTTGGAGATTCTATGTATTACAAGTAATCCAGCATTTTGGGAGCGTAGTGCTCTGTTAGGATGATAGGGTAGTATCAGATCTTTTAAATAAAAAGGGCCTTGATTTTTTTAGAGCTTTGTAAGTGAGAAGAAGGATTTTAAACTTAATTCTAAACTCTATGGGAAGCCAATGAAGGGAAGCCAGAACTGGAGAGATATGATCTCTCTTTCTAGTACCTATTAAAACTCTTGCTGCAGCATTTTGTATCAGCTGAATACTTTTTAAAGATATTTTAGGACAACTTGATAATAAAGAGTTACAATAATCTAATCTAGATCTAACAAAAGCGTGGATCAGTTTCTCAGCATCACTCTGAGACAAGATGCTCCTAATCTTAGCAATATTATGCAAATGATAGAAGGCAGTCTTTGAAACAAATTTAATATGTGAATTGAAAAACAGATCTTGATCAAAATAAGGTTCCTCACAGAACTATAAAGAAAACGAGTAACCACATCCAAACTAAGAGTTTGATTTGGAAAGGTATTTCTAAGATTTTTTGGACCAACAAGAATGACTTCAGTCTTATTTGAATTTAATAGCAGGAAATTACAAGTCATCCAAGCTTTGATTTCCTTAAGACAGGCTTCTAACTTGACTTATTGATTACTATCATCTGGCTTCATTGACAGGTATAATTTTGTGCCATCTGCAAAACATTGAAAAGGTATACAGTGCTTTCTAATAATGTTACCTAACGGAAGAATATATAAACTAAAAAGAGTAGGGCCTAGCACAGATCCCTGTGGAACTCCATGACTGAGCTTTGAGTTGAAAGAAAACTCAAAAATGACATGAACAAACTGGAACCTATCAGATAAATAAGATCTAAACCACTGCAACAAAGTTCCTGTCAGCGATGGCCCTCATGAGCCATCAATGAGACGCCAAGAGCCAGCCGATGAGTTTGCGTATTTTATTAACACCAGGTAATAGTACAAAATAATAAGCCATGTGGGGAAAAAAACATGAACATACACTTGGGTGCCAAATTACAGGTTACAAGAGAAAAGCACGCTGTGAAACAGACTAAGAGGGAAAACACTTACAGAGGGAAGAAAACTCCAGAATCCAAAGACAGGATTAAACCGAGGAATGTTCGACGAGGTCGCAGCACGTAGTAACCTGAGCTGCTCCCTTAAATAGGGCTTCAGAATGCTCAGTTGATGAGAATGTCATCAGCTGATTGATTACCAGCTATCCCAGTGGAGCGCAGCTCTGACAGCTGGAAGCCCTGCCGAGACGCTGTCACAATAAGAGCCCGAAGGCCCTGTGGTAAACCAGAGTAGAGAACGGAGAACTACCTGACAACCCGAGTGCGGACAGAGTCCGCACTCGGATCATAACAGTTCCACGAAGTCCAACATAGTGTTCTAATCTATCAAGTAGAATACTATGATCGATAGCATCAAAAGCTGCACTAAGATCTAAAAGGACAAGTACAGAAACAAGTCTTTTATCAGATGCAATAAGGAGGTCATTAGTGACCTTCATTAAGGCTGTTTCAGTACTATGATGGATTCTAAACCCAGCCTGAAACTCTTCAAATAAACCATTTCCCTGCAAGTGGTCAAATAATTGTGTAGCAACAACCCTTTCTAAGATTTTTTGAAATGAAAGGCAGATTAGAGATTGGTCTGCAGTTAGCTAAAACTCCTGGATCCAGCATTGGCTTTTTGAGTAAGGGTTTAATTACAGCAGTTTTAAAAGCCTGTGATACAGGGCCTAATGTTAATGAAGAATTGATTATTTGAAGAACAGAGCTACCAATAAATGGAAAGACTTCTTTAAATAACCTGGTGGGAATAGGGTTTAAAAGACAAGTTGAAGCCTTGGATGAGGAAATTATTTTGTCTAACTCTAAAAGGTCAACTGAAGTAAACTCATCCAAACAGATATCAATTGAAGGAGTTGTAGTAGTTACTGTATTTAAGTTAACGGTGGAAAGAATCTGACTAATTTTATCTCTGATAGATGAAATTTTATTATTGAAAAAGTTCATAAAGTCCTGACTAGTAAGCTCTAAGGGAATGCTAGGATCGACAGAGTCCTGACTCTTTGTCAACCTGGCTACAGTGCTGAAAAGAAACCTGGGATTGTTCTTGTTTTCTTCTATTAATGCAGAATAATAATTCATTCTAGCTTTTCTAAGAGATTTTTTATAAATTAAAAGATGATTTCTCCAAGCTAAATAGATTTCATCTAAATTAGTGGAGCACCATTTTCTTTCTAATTGACAGATCTTCTGTTTTAAGCTACGAGTTTCTGTGTTGAACCAAGGAGTTAGAAATCTCTGATTAGACTTTTTCTTTTTTAAAGGGGCCACCATGTCTAGAGTCTAATGAAGAGAAGCTGTAACACTATCTACCATGCTATCAATTACAGAAGGAGCAAGCTGTCTATAGCTTATTTCTGTTGTGTTGACACATGGCATAAAGGAAACAATCTGCATAAATTTGGTAACATCATCTGAGAGGCATCTGCTGTAGTAATATTTTTCTTTAGGAGCCAAATAGTCAGAAATAGTAAAATCAAAGGTTAACAGACAATGGTCTGACAGTACAGGGTTATGAGGAGACACTACCAGATTTTCTATTTCTATGCCATATGTCAGAACAAGGTCCAATGTGTGGTGGAGATAATGGATAGAATTTCCTACTTTCTGAGAAAACCCCATTGAGTCTAATATTGAATTAAATGCCATATTAAGACAATCTCTATCTACATTTACACGTATATAGCCGTCTTCGCTATCTAGGTCCGCCGCCAGTGCCGGCCACTGTTTCTCATCCCTTTGTGGCTTCTCATCTCAAACCGAGATTTTTTGCCAATTTATCTGCTGCCTCGTACTGCTGCGCTAGCTCCATGGCGGTGATCAGTGTCAATTCCCCGGTGAAAGTCAGGAGACGTGCCCTTGCAGAGGAACTGAGGACATGTTCCGCCAGTTGGTTGCGGACCATTTCTTCCTCCAAAATGCCGAATTGGCACTCTCCAGCCAGCTGGCGCAGGTCAGCAACAAAATGTTGCACCGACTCCCCTGGCTGCTGCGGTTGCTGTCAAAACTGGATCCTCTTTACAATGGTGTCTTCCGGGGTGCGAAAATAACCCGCCATTAGCTGCACCACATCATCAAATGTGTCACCGCCTCCTAGTGTACTCAGAATTCTCTGGCCCTCCATTCCCAAATTATTGACCAGGATAGCTTTAGCATGCAACTTTTTGAGCTCGCCGAGGTCAAGAGCAATCAGATAGTTCCTAAAGGCTGCATACCACCTGAACCAGAGCATGGGTGGCTCTCCCGAAGCCTCCAGAAATGGCTGAAAAGCGGTAGCAGCTCGGTCCATACCTTGAATTCTTGTCGCCAAATGTTACGTCCGTAAAAGGATGAGGAGGCGAGGCGACAGTTTATGTATTTTATTATAAGAACAGGAACTGAACAGAAGTCACTCCATACAGGTCAATGGTCCACAGCAAAGAGACAGAGCCTCTTCCACCATGGACTCTTATACTCCCCGTGACACCACCACCGGAAAGACGGGGTGTCACCTCCCACTACGCCCAGGGCACCACCATAATGGTATACTCAACTATATACATAATATTCATATCCAACACCAACATTTGAGTCCTTCTTATATGTGGGGAAAATAAATAAAGGAAGAACTAGCCCTCTTTGAAATAAACCATAACAAACTGTTCCATGTTTTCACAAAAAGAGAAATGATTAAAAAAAGGCCAGTTTGTTCAGTTAAATCAGTTTCTCTACTGTTTTCTTTGCAGTGAGCATGAATTTACTCTTAATATCTTTTAATAAAACAAATGGAAGAAAAATGTAGCAAATCCCATAGAAAAATAAAAATCAACAAATTTATCTGAAAATGTGCTTTCAAGATCTGCCTCAATGACAGTCTTTCAGAAGACTGTCGGCATCTCCAGGAAGGCTGATATGATTTAACTTGTTTTTACACATTTTATTAAGATTATACTTGAAATGTTGTTCTTGGGACTCTTTATGATGTGACATGGGTGGTGACGTCACCTGGAGTATAAGCGGGCTGTCTGGCAGAGGGGCGGTCTCTTTGACCACCTCTCTGCCTAACGGGAGCGACTCTGTATCATTGCGAGTCCTATAATAAAGTCCTGTGTAGTTCACCCTTCACCTCATTATTGTGCTACATTTTACGGACATAACATTTGGCGACGAGGATGAAGTATGGATGCTGGCGTGTCGTCTATTCAGCCATTTTTGGAGACTCCGGGAGAGCCTCCAGTGCCTTGGACAAGGTGATTCGCTGCTTTTCAGAATTATTTGGTGGCATTGAACCTCGGTGAACTGAAGAAGGTATGGGCACGGGCAATTTTAGTCCACGATTTAGGTATGGAAGGAAAGCGAATCCTTGCTACCTTGGGAGCTAGCGATAGCTTTGAGGACGTGGTTGAGCTAATGGCGCAACATTTTCGCACTCCTGCAAACGTCATCATCAGGAGGATCCAGTTTCTGCAGCGCCTCCAGCGGACAGGTGAGTCAGTGCAGCACTATGTTGTAAACCTGCAGCAGCTGGCTGGAGACTGCCAATTTGCTGATTTAGAGGAAGAAATGGTCCGTGACCAGCTAGCGGAGCGCACGCTGTGCTCGTCAGTACGGTCGAAATTGTTCACACACTCCGGCGAATTGACTGTAGCCACGACTGTGGAAATAGTTCAACGGTGTGAAGCAGCAGACAAGCTGTCTTGCGACTTCAGTGAAAGAGCTACACTGCACCACCATGACTCACACTCGATGATGCAGGCTGTGGATCTGGACAGCAAAGATAGAGACCAAGAGGAATGTGCGACGGTTGTGAAGATGAGGTCCACCCCGGGATCACCCAAATGTTTGGGTTGCGGGTCCAGTAAGCACCGGTACAAGGCAAGAGAGTGTCCGACGAGAGGTAAACGCTGCGGAAAGTGCGGACTCCTGCTTCACTTTGTCAAGGCCTGTAAGAGATTTGAGCGAGGGGAACAGCGATACAAAGCGGACAACCCCGCTCCAACTCCCACGGTTATCCACACCGTTTCCCCGGACACCGACGGCCATACATATTGTATGGTGGAACTGGATGGAGTGGAGGTACCACTACTGGTTGACACGGGCGGAGTGAGGTCAGTGTTGAGCCGGCCCACCGTGAAGAGTTTTTTCCCATACCACCAGCTGAGAGGTCATTTAAAGCCATTATGCGGCTATGGAGGAAGGAGGTTGCCCATCATGGGTTTGGTGGAGCTGACGGCTAGTTATAAGTCATCGGTGGTTGTCGACCTGAAGTTTATTGTGACTAGCACTGGCGAAAATGTGGTGGGCTGCGATCTTTTGTATGAACTGGGGTTTTCCATCAGCAGCGGCTTTGGTGAGGAGTGGTTGTGTTGCGGTTATGGTACTGACTGATGCCAGCAGTGGTGGATGATGCAGTATGGGACAAACCTTGGCCTAGTAATCTGGAAGGTGACCAGGACCAGCCCCATCCAGAGCCATCACGGGAGGGTTCCGGCGCCAGAGCCCAAGTTACCCTAGCTGAGGGAACTAGGCGGCACTGAGGGACACCCATGACGGCGGATGGAGCCGAGTGGCTGACCCATTCTGCTTCTGGAATTCGGCTGGGAGGTACCAAGAAGCAAGGGTTCACAACGGCTTCTCTAGCGTCCCAAATGAAAGCGAGCGGGGCAGGACCGGCTGCCACAGTTAGGTGTTGTGCCACACAGAAACACTGAAGCCGAGCAGGGCTCCTCTGGGGATCTCTGATTTAGTTCGACACAGAGAGGAGGCCCGGTTGAGAGGAGTATGCAGGAAACTGTCTGGTTGTCTGGAAGGACAGTTACCTGCAGCTGACAGATGGTATGGAGAGACATCCCAACAAGCTGCTGCATGTTTATGAGGAGAGTGAGGCACCTCAGTACTGAAGTGGGTCGTCCCTGGGCGTCAAGAAAAGACGATGCTCTCGTCGGGACCCGCCTGACTGGTCTCCGGGGGGTGGGCTCTTCGTGGCGACTGATTAATTTGGGGGGCAATGTGTTTAATGTTTTTTTTTTTTTTTTTTTTTTTTTTGCTGATTGCCCAATTTAGTGTGTTCTGCATGAGGTTACTGGGTGAGTTGCTGAAATGTTAATGTGTATGTTACCTGGGCTACATTGTTGCTATATTGACATGGTTAATACAAAAAATTGCTATGCGACTGTGCCCAGTTTACAGTGGAATTATACCAACGTGTTTCTTACGCTGGCTTGCTATGTGAGCTGTCCATGGTGCTGAGTGATTACCTTAGCGCAGTCCTTCTCAAATAGTGGGGCGCGCGATGCGATGCCGGGGGGGGGGGGCGTGTGACCCCGGGGAACAGGCTTTGCTTTTGCCGTGTAAAGTGTAATTGCACATCCACGGCAGCAGGTGGTGCAGTGGTGCTCTCATTGTCAAAGTCTGTGCAGGAGTTTAAAACTTTTTAAATTGCTGTCAACAAACCCCTCGAGAGACACCATGGAGAAATATTTAACAGTAACGAAAAGAAAGGCGGAGAGAGACACAGGTAAAGAGACAAATGAAAGTCTCCCAAAAGCTAAGACGAGGAAATATGACGAAGCTTATCTAGCGCTTGGCTTCACTCTGACTACGGTGGGAGACGAGGAAAGACCGGTGTGTTCACTGTGTCTGAAAGTGTTGGCAGCGGACAGCATGAAGCCAAATAAATTAAGACATCACCTACAGACATTACATCCTCAACACGTTGATAAGCCGCTTGATTTTTTTCAACGAAAACGTGCGGAGTACGGCCAACAATCATCCCGCTTTGTGAACGCTACATCAGTAAACCAGCGAGCACTTTCAGCATCATTTAAAGTGGCGTACCAAATTGCGCAGTGCAAAAAACCCCACACAATTGCAGAGGAGTTGATACTGCCTTTTTCTACCTTTTTCTTCAGACTAAAATGTTAAATATATTGGTACTCCTGTGTTAATGTTCCAGATCAATTTGCATTTAATATTATTTATTGATTGAATTATTTTTCTCAGCATCAAATGGTTCAGTTGGTCAAAAATGTTTCTAGTTTAAATAAGGATTGACATATTTTTTATTTCAGGCACTTTGATGCACTTTAAGTTTTTTTTTTGTTTGTTTTAGACTATAACAGGGTTTCTGTGTGGCAAAATAAAGTTAATATTTGTTGAAAGTTGATTTATATTGCTTTTTTCTTTTGTTAATGTTAAAAAGGATACAATTTTAGGTATACTTATACAATTTTTATAGATAATGATCTTATTTATAGTCACTGCGGTGAGTTGGGGGGGCGCGAAATATTTTCTCTTTCCTAGGGGGGGCTTTGCAAAAAATAATTGAGAAGCACTGCCTTAGCGTATTTTAACACATGTGTTTGCTGTGTGTCTTGCCCGAGTTGTGGGGTGATTATGTTGAGTGTTCATGTCCAAGGGTATAACCTGTATATATATATATGTTTATGGGATTATTTTATTTATTATATTAGGAACACGGTGGGTTTTTATTTTCATGGACTATACATTACTAAAGACGGCAGAATAATCCATCTAGCCGTGTGGAGGTGGGACAGTAGTCCACCTGTCCCCCTCTAGTTTTAGTAGTTTGTGTGCATGGTTAGGTTCTAATTACTTTGCTCACTATTAGTGTGTACTTCAGGGTCTAAATTTAGGGAAGGTTTGATTGGTGTGCATGTGTTTTGAACTTTTCTACAGGATGGGGAATGTAGTGTTGATCTTGGGACCCTTTATGGTGTGACACGGGTGGTGACATCACCTGGAGTATAAGAGGGCTGTGTGGCAGAGGGGCGGTCTCTCTGACCACCTCTCTGCCTAACGGGAGCGTCTCTGTATCATTGGAGTCCTATAATAAAGTCCTGTGTAGTTTCACCCTTCGCCTCATATATTGTGCCATGTTTTATAGACATAATACTTAAGCTGCTTTTAGAGCTGTACTGATTTTTTTTGCATTGTTTTAACATTGTTTTTCCTCCGTCAGCTGTGTCAATATTTCCCTTACACCCCATTCCTCAAAAATCTTTGCCTTTTGCCAGGCTGCTATTGTAAATAAGAATATTTTCATCATGACTTGCATCGTTAAATAAAAACAAACAAGTAACACTGTCCATAAGTCAAAATACACATAATTTTAAACCCACAGTATAAATATTAAACTTTAAAACTGGAAACAAACCTTACCCGCTGTCTCATCTGGTTTGGAGTTTGGCATTTGGGAGAGCAGTGCTGTCCGTGGTGCGGTGTGGCGTGAGTGTCCTGATCATTGAAGTCAGAATGTGGGCACCTGTGGTCGGCAGCTGCGGTCGTGACCATGACCACGGTATGGTTGTGCGTTGCATTACATTACAGCATTTGACTTCTTTTTTTTTTTTTTTTCATCTTGTCAAAACAAAACAGCAGTATTTTTATTTATATTTTTTTCATGTATCAAAAGACTCTGGGGTCTGGACTGGAGTCCCCCAGTTCATGACCCCTGCAATACACAATAATTAGAAAAATAAAATAAGTAAAATGACCATAAATTCCCATGTCATTTTGAGATGCAAGTGAAGGGAGCCACTGCTTGGGGGCTAAAGAGCCGCATGCAACTCCGGAGCCACAAGTTGCCAACCCCAGGTATAGAGGATCAGACCCCAAGCAGGTGGACACATATAAGCAGCATGCCCTCTTTAATGACGCTCAGTCACACCAAAACTGTTCTGAGATCCAATTTGCGTGTAGCTTTGAGCTTTTGAAATGTGTTGAAGCTGCCTGGCTCATTAACAAAGGTAGCTGAGTGGACCCTTGAACAGGGCCTGTGTCAAAGGAGAGCAATTCCCCTCTGCACCAGAACTGGGGCAGACATTTTGGTTAGTGCTCTGAGCTAAGCCAAATCAAGACCCACATAGAATCCCTGATTGAAAGACAAAATATAGACCAGCAAGATACTAGTGGGAGAATGTGGGGCAAATATCTGTGATACTAATCAACATGACAATTACAAGGCGAACGCTTTCAAGAGCCCCCCTCCTGTGGCATCAAGGGCTGTGTTATTTTTCCCAGTGTGATTGTTTTGTGCTTTCATTGCCAAGAGCGGAGTTCGAGCTTGAGATGTCATTGGTGTCATTTATTATTTCATTCTTCTGTAAGAAATATGGTCTCATTACTCTTCAGGCCCTGTCGTTACCTGTCAACTTTTTTTTTTTTTTTTGCTGAGACTAGCTTCGCAGTCTGGAAACTGTTTAACACTAATAGACAATTCCTCTTCCTTTTGTGCTCAACATGACATCTGATGTGCCATTTTGACTGACAGCGAAATGGAAGGGCAATTTGCAAATGCTGTCTTCCAGAGCATCCTCGGTGGAAAGACATTCATCATAAAACTCTATATCCTTACTCGTCTGCTCGTCATATTAACTGTACAGTGCTGTCTGACGTGCCATGGAGTTGATGACACAGTATTTCTAAGACCTGCATGGATAGAATCCCTTTAAGTATTTACAAAGCAAGGAAATGCTAGCCTCCTACAGCTATCAAAAGCCTAAGCTACTACTGACTTGATGACACTTGTACACATGGGTGACCTATTCATGGATTTCTGGATTGTCCATTATGGAATAAGCTTTCTTTGATATGGTATGAATGGATGGGCCAGTCGCTGAAACCACTGTTGGGACGGAACTGTAAATGTGATTCTTCTTCTTATTTTAGATTTGACTGGCAGTTTGCGACCAGCTTACAGGTGCATTACTGCCACCTACTCTACTAAATATCATTCTATATATAATTCAACAGCCAAACTGCCTGCAGACATTTCCTTATCATTGTAAACGTCATAATTCTCTGTTGTGGCAAAGTATTCTGTCCACACATAGACGTGTCCTATTATGTCTGTGTCATCATAGGGGCATTATCACCTTTTTATATATACTATGTCCATTCGTGAGTGAGAGAGCTTCTGTGTACACAGCACACACAGCATTGTTTGTCAGTGTGTGTGTGTGTGTGTGTGTGTGTGTGTGTGTGTGTTCTGCACACCCAGTGGTTGTTTTATTCCTTAAATGTGTATGTCTCAACAAAATGAAATACAAGCTATCCATATATACCCTGCAATATATTCCAAACCATATAAAAAAACAATAGACAGCAATAAACATTTCCTTCTGCCAGCTGAAAGAACAATGATTTCAACACTGATTTCAAAGGAATAATTAATAATTGTTACTTAATGTGGGTCATAAAGGATAGGTAGGAATTACAGGTAACAGTTACTCAGAGTATTTTGTCAAAATGATAGATGGCCTTCACAGTTTTCCTTCACGGTTGTGTTTCTTTTGCGATCCAAGTTAACAGGATGCAATATAAAAATGACTTCATAGTAATTCACACACTGTGACACACCCATGTGAGCTGCATGTGAGAGTCGGTAACCTATGGATTCAGTGAATGGGCCCATGCTGCTATACATTGCACAGACAAAAGGAAATAAATTATTCAGTGAATAATTTCATATTCAGCAAATCCCTTTCTACTATAAAACCATTCATATCTGCATGTTGCACAGTGGGACTGAGCCATCCTTCATATGACATGTCATAACTTTAATATTCACTTTAATAACACAAAGTACACACAAGTGCACACATGCACAAAGAAGATTTAAGACTGTGATGATGGTTATTAAATCATTTCCTCCTCCTCCCAAAAATAGCTGCCTGGGTATTAACTGTACTTAATGCCTGGCTTTGTGCCAAGCAGCACAGACTGATTATGTTTGCATACATTTTCAGTTACTGAATAAGCATGGCCTTTGGCTGGTGCAAAACCAAACTGTCTTCTAAGGTATATATACCATCATAATAGAAATCCACCTTAGATCTTGTGTTTGTGTCTCTTAAAGGTAAAGAGAGTAGTTTTCTTGATTGGTTTACTACAATTTATACTCAAAACACACCTCTAAATGAATAGGAAAATTGGGACAGCTTCTTTATGCTTTCACTGATGCAGTCAGTTTTTTTCCAGAACTGTAATAGAAAAATGGGCTTGGGTGGGCCCATAAAAGAGTTTTATGCCTTTGGCAATTAAGAGTCAAAATTAAAAGATTCAAGGATTTTAATTTTTCAATACGTCTATACATACAGGACATACAGGAGAATTGAAATGTCATTTCTCTCTCTCTTAGTGGTGTGCGCAATAAATAAGAAAAGAAGGAATAAGGATGAAAAACAACAATAGCAGTCTATGTACAGTAAAGCTACCCATGGTGCAAATAAAGACAAAAGATAAAACCCAGCAATCCCATAGTGCAAATAAAGATAAATGATAACACCCAGCAATCCTATATACAGAAAAAGTGGAGCCGCAATACCCGTAATTGCAAGTTCGATGTTGTAGTGTAGGTGCAGACAGTGACAGATTGGACTGCACATGATCAATATTTCAATAGCAGATAGACAGCAGCAGGTATGGCATTTGTGCAAATGGTTGCAGTATGGTGCAGAGACATACAGCAGCAGATGTATTACTGTTGGTGTGCTAAGTCTTTCTGTGCAAACAGCTGAGGTAGTTATTGTAAGGGTGAGTGTGTTACAGTCCAGGGGTGCGGAGTGGGCAGAGTTCAGGGTCCTGATGGCCTTGTGAACAAAGCTGTTTAGCAGTCTTGTGGGGCAGAAATCTGAAGAGGGAGTGTGAGGGGTGGGAGGTGTCGCCTACAGTGTTGATGGCTCTGTGGGTGAGGCAGGCGTGGTAGATGTCTTATATCAATTAGACTATCCCTTATAATTAGATGGCATGATTTTATACTTTTATGAAAGTTATAATTCTGAATGTACTTACCTGTATATGGTATTCCAATCAGTTTATTCAGATAGCAATGCCATTGTGTAACAAGTATGGTAGCATTTTGGCATTAGTTATGCATATTTTCAAGTCCCATGATTGTGTGCTTACTCACAGGTGGAATTCATCCTTTTTTGCATGGACTGTTTCATACAGTTTCGCAGGACATACAAGCATTGGTTGAATCTGATGGGCTCATTCATACTAACACAGCTTACTAACAAGGTATGGGGGATTTGCTCATACCAGTACTAGCATGTTCATGCATGAATGACTGGAATGTGAGAAAGGAATGCATCTTACTCAACATGAGCACAATAAATGCATAACCTGAGTGCATACAAATGGGTAGGTAAACAGATTTTATTTATAACTGTTAGGAGGTAAAATGATCCAGCCTGTGGGGGCATTAGTCCAGGCAAAGTAGCCCAGACTTCCACTCTGTTCACATGGCACCATGATCCCCATGATTGCGCTTGATGGTGATGAGTGACTTGGAGCACTTATTGTGAAGTGCAGTGTGGTGACGCTGACTTCCTGTCGCATCACTGCACTACCCTATATAGTGGGGTGGGTCATCCTCGGCACTTCCTCTTGTGCCGGATGACAGTGCTAGGTGTTTGCCGTGTACTGCTATCATTTATACTCAATAAAGTTGTGTTCAGCGTTACCACTCTCTTCGCCTCATTCATCATCAGGTTTGTGGACATAACATTTGGCGACTGAGAATTAACTCATGGAGGCGTGCATTACACCACTCCGCCCCTTCCCCGAGCTCCCGGGTGAACCACCAGTGGCTTGGCCATGTTGGTTCGAGGCTTTTCAAACCTACGTCATTGCGCTGGACCTCAGGAAGCTTGATAAGGTGAGGGCACGTGCGCTTCTTGTCCACAACCTGGGTATTGAAGGCCAGTGAGTCCTACAGACGCTCAGCACATCGGACTCGTTTGAGGACATTGTGTAGCTGCTAGCTAACCATTTCACCACTCCAGATAGTGTGACTGTATGTAGAATTCATTTTTGCCAGTGACACCAATGTGTAGGTGAGCTCATCCACCAATTTGTTGCTGACTTAAGACAGCTAGCCACCGAGTGCCATTTTGGACAGCTGGAAGATGAAATGGTGTGCGACCAACTAGCAGAGCACATGTGCAATGCTGGATTGTGAGCTAGGCTATTAATGGCGCCGAATGACTTGCCATTACCCAGAGCTGTCAAGCTAGCTTTCCAGTTGGAGGCTGCAGACAAGCTAGCTTCAGAGCTAAACTGGCACCTGTCACAGAAGCCGCTGGAGCCACCCGCCACAGCAAATGTTGCAGACTCGGATAGTGAGGATAGCTTGGGTGACGATGTTACGGAAACCAATGCTGCCAGGCAAAGGTCTGCCCCAGGAAGACACCCATGCAAGGGTTGTGGGTCCGCAACGCACGACAAAAAAGCAAAGGAATGCCTGGTAAGAGGAAAATGTAGCAGATGTGGCTACTTGAATCATTATGCCAGGGTGTACCGCATATCCGAGCCAGAGAGCCCACAGAAGAAATCACTTCGCCCGCCGCCAACAACCATCCATACGGTGAGCCCTAGTATGAACAAGTACATGTATTGCTACGTGAAGTTAGACGGCGTGGAGGACCAACTGTTTCTCAACACGGCGGTGGTGCGGTCAATGCTGAACTGGGCCACGATGAAGAAGTTCTTCCCCCACTACAGGATAAGAGGTAACCCGGTGCCATTGTATGGCTACAGAGGTAGCAGGCTGTTGATGCTTGGAACGGTGGAGTTAACAGCTCATTACAAGTCTGCGAAGACGGCTGACTTCACGTTCCAAGTGGTGACGCGCGGTGATAACATCATGGGCTGTGACCTATTCTGTGGAACGGGTTTCGCCATTAAAGATGGTGCTGGGAACGAATGGTCGGGTTGTGGCCGCTGGAACCCACCGGTTCCAGTGGTCGAAGAGGATGTGGTTTGTGATGAAGGACTACCGGACACTCTTATTTTCGAGCCGGACCAGTGTCACTCAAGTTAGGCGCCGGAAAGTCTCAGTGCCGGCGCTCGGGAAATGGTGGAGGGGGTTACTGAGCATGGCGGCGGGGAACCTGCATCGGCGAGTGACACCATGCGAGTCCCAGATTCCTCCAGAGCTTGGCTGCAGTTGGATGGGGGATCTGTAGCTATGACGATGACCGCTACGACGTTTTTAGAAGAGGATGGGGCCAGACCGACGAGCATGGAATTACTGCATGCTCTGCAGCAGCATACCAGGCTGAGCAGGGCCCCACTTAGGGTTATGGACTTGGTTCGGGTTTGGGTTGATGAATGACCACGGCAAAGATGGGCCAGACGGCAGCCAGTGAAACATCAAGCACATCTGCGGATAGTGGCGAAGTTGGGTGCAGCGTATTTTCGGTTGTCTGACGGTTCATCGAGGCATGACAATCAGCTTTGGCATGTCCAGGAGGACGCTCCAGGTGGCAAGGCTGGAAGGGAGTCGGTGATGGAGGTGTGGGATCCGGGCTTCATCGTTCAGAAGATCAGCCATTGCTCCGGGGACCTGCTGCCTCCAGGGGTGCACCTGCTGAGGGGCTGCCCTGGGCCCCTCCATGCCTGTTCCACCTTTCCCACCCAAGTGACTGTGCTGTAGCATCTTGTTTATAGTTTTGTTGTTATGGTGTGTTTAATACAGTATGTTTAGTTTAGGAGCACGGCAGATATTTTTAGTTTGAATAAAGGACATTTTAGTTTAATTCAGTGGCAGAATAATCCACAGTGCCGTGCAGGTCATGTGGTAATCCACCCACTGGCTCTATTTTAGGTGGTTTTGTGTGAGTGTGTTAGGCCTTTTAAGTACCTTAGTTTACATTATTTTAGAATGTATTCGGGTTCCAAATTGGGGTGGGTTTGAATTGTGTGTGAGTGTTTGGACTTTGTAAAGGGGGGAGGAATGTGCTGGTGCATTTATTGTGAAGTGCAGTGTGGTGACGCTGACTTCCTGTCACGTCACCACACTGCCCTATATCACGGGGTGGGTCATCATCAGCACTTCCTCTTGTGCCAGATGACCACTTGCCATGTACTGCTATCATTTATACTCAATAAAGCTGTGTTCAAAGTTACCACTCTCTTCACCTCATTCATCACTAGGTTTGTAGACATAACAGTGAGCCCACTGAAATTTGGACCCATGTGAATCCTTTGGGTACACTGAGTCCTTGATGTGACGTTTTTTTATGGAGATCCACTAGACCACTCTTAGTCTGGCCCTTCGCCCACGACCAGTTTGCTTTGAAAGACCCTACCCGGGACAAGTTGCCCCCAACAGCATAGCTGCTGGGATGGCGAGGGCACTCAAACCCCTCCACCACGATAAGATGGTGATGCACGGAGGGGGGAAACAAGATGAACACTATGGAATTGCTTTTTGTCTTTTGCCCATTTTTTGTTTTCCTTACCAACTAAGTTCTATAAACACTTTCACAGCTCTTAATGACTTATTCCTCTAATATCTTTGAATGAAAACGCCATTCCATCTGTCCATGTGTGTGTTGCATAATCTAATAAACACTCCTTATATATAACATGAACGTTGCCAACCATGGTCACAATATTATTATTTCAGCCCATTTTTCACTCTGAATGTGTAATATAGTATTACCACTTGGTCAAAGCTGTGGGCATCATTATATGCAGTGAATGGTGCCCTTCATCTTCATTTAGTGAAACACTGGTCTGCGCCATTAGTAATGTAGCCCTAATGTGTCATATGAATTATTCCAGCAAAGGGTTCTGCTTTAACTAAACTAGAAGTGGGTAGAGCAGCCACAAATTGTTCCCAAGGAAAAATAATGTCACCTCATCATAATCATTACTCAAAGTATGAGCAGGATTAGTCAAAGATATTTGAGAAAGTTGAGAAAATAACTACTAAAGTTATTTAAATAACAAGAATTAAAAACGTTTGAAGTTTTTTGTCTGAAGAAAATCAAATGCAAACATATTTACACTCTATTAGGAGCTAATAAATCAACATTTTAAGGATGGCATAGATGGCAACACATCAACAGTTATTGCTTTTCTAGTCTGAAAAAACAAACTGGACTTTATTTTCTGTCCAGGGACTGTCCTCTTCAAAACTCCTTCATGTAGAAACCATATAACTCTTCTGGGCCTGGGTGACACCATGGTGAGAATATAGCTAGGTCAGAGGTCACCACATGGACAAACAGGTCACTTCAATGAGAAAAACCACAAAAGTGTCTGAGAAAGCTCCCAAAACTGATTACTTAGTAGCTAAACTCATAACCAAAACAAAAAAGCCACACACTGTGGCAAAGACATTAATACTTCCTGTCAGCATCTGGACTTGATTTTAGAGCATGTCCACGCTGTATGTTCATTTTGATGTCTTGTGTGTTTTTCCTGGTCAATACTATTTTGCATTATTTGCCTTCTGTGCTCCCCCTGGGTCCTCTGTGATAGTCTGTCGTGTTGTCCCCATTGTCCCTGTTGTTGTTGTCTTCTGTGTCCTCCCTTGGTCTTCTGTGCAAGTCTCGTGTGTATCCCCTGTACTTGTTTACCTGTTGTTCCCAGTCCCTCCTGTCTTCCGTATCTGTAGCCACTTCTCCTCATGTGTTGCTGTTTTGCCCTGATTGTATCTCAGCTGCCCCATGTTACCCTGATTATCCTGCTCTCTATCTATGTTGCTCTTAGTTCTCAGTTCTTTGTTGTGTCATAGTCAGTATTTCCCTCCAGTCCCCGTTGTCAGTACATTCCTTGTGAGTCTCTTTTCCCTTGTGTGTTTATAGCCATGTTAGCTTTGTTTTGTCATCAGCCTCTGTGCTGTTAATTATTTTGATTCCTTGTGAATAAATATGACTCTCTTGAGAACTGTCTGCACAACTGAGTCCTCCTTCTCCTGCTTACCGGAGGTAGCAGCCAACACTCCCTGCCTGCAAAGTTTTGTTAGTACGATGATTGGCCCTGATGCAGATAATACAACTGCCAGACTTATTGATGATGTGTGCAGATACTGAAGAAGATTGTCTTGGAAAAAAAATGCATCAGTGGGAAATTTGCATTACAGCTTGATGAATCTAGACATAAATGGATACGATTCTTGTGCGTTTTGTGACTGGAGATGCCATCAGAGAAAATTTCCTACTTTGCAAAGAATTCCCAGAAAAAAAACAACAGGCCCAAGTTTCACACTGAGTGAGTATCAACTAATCTCAAGACTAAATTGTCATTACATATGCTGTAGTAAGCTACAGTGTGTCATTTTGTAAAATTCCTGGTTGGTGGGGTTCCCTGAGATTTTTTTCAACGTTTGAAGGGTTCCTTGGGTCAAAAAAGGTTGACAAATACTGGTCTGTATAACAGAACCTAACAAATTGTGCTTTGTAACAGCAAAACTCTACAAAGCCACAAAACAATGCTCCTTATCAGTCTCATAACTGCAGTCTATTAAATGTTGCGCCAGCAACAGTGGCGTGCGAACCCTCTCTGCGATAAAAGCAGTAACAGCAGACCTTGGTCAAACAGGGTTCACCTTGATCAAATGGCACTCGGGCTGCCTAAAACAAATAAATCTCCTCAGTGGTTTTTTGTCTACACACCAGATGGACGTGCTTTGACATGCTGGATAATAACTGAGTGAATGAGGACAGTGGACGTCGGTCAATGACTGCAGACTGTTTGAAAGTCAATTTGACATCGTGGCTTCCCTTGGCTGCTGTATTACCTGTCTCAACTTTTTTAATGCGGTCATTTTCACCATCTGCTGTGGCCAGATTCAACCTGAGTTATGCATGAACACACCCTCAAAATGGGAAAATCCTGACTTATCACTGTCTTCCAGTATGCCTCCTGTGAGGCTGTAGTATTATCAAGATTTGATCAAGATCAGAGCTGTAAAATATTAAAGTGTAAAGTTTTTTCCTTCTTTTTTTTTTGGTGGTGGTGGTGGTGGTGGTTGGGGGGTGACTGTTGGTTTTACTTGCATACTTCATAATTTGTTTCAATTCCCAGAACGACGTTCTGAACATTTGATCAATTAGGTACCAATTCTTATCTGAATTCAATTTTCTTCATATCTCAGAGTTTAGAGTTTTTTCAGAGGCTAATTTGAAAGTTCCTCTAATCACATAGTTACTCAGATACTATTTGTATTTAATAGAAAATGGGTTTAAGAGTAAAATATTCAAGAAATCTGATTCTGAATGATAGGTAGTATTTGAATAAACCTTACAAAACATACTAGTATGAGAGTGAAGATGTTGCTGTGGAAGTTTGATGAAAAAGATGACAAATTTTCTTTGCTTGTAAAAATCATTAACAAATATTCTCATAAATTATTTGCTGAAACTTTCTTAGGCAGTACTTTTTGTTAATGCAAATGCCATATAGGTCAGTTGTGACTGTGTTTAGCTGATATTTACATTCAAGTTCAAAGGAATATATGTTGTGGAAGGAAAAACTAGCCCAATATCTTGAAAATGATCAGTACAAGGATGGAGTAAAACATTAATGCTTTAATAAAAAACAAAAAACAACTCCATGAAAATAAAATTTGACAACAGAATCACCAGAAGATGAGAGGAAACTGATTCCAAGAACAGAAGAAAAATACTTTTACTCAAGCTGATTCTTTTACTCTACGCTGAGCAACTTTTAATTTCACTGATTTCACTTAGTTTTTCAAAATTTTATAAATTTTACTAAACTTGTAATAGTATTTCATGTGCATCTGTATTTCACTTTTTCTTTTTTTTAATGTTCAATGTATTTATATAGAAATGTACATGAAACAGACTGATACAAATGTGCATGTATCTAAGTTAGCCAAGAGGCTATTTTTCATCGGTGTGCAAAACACAGTAAAAATTATGCAATGTATAAAATCAGGTGTGTCACAGAAAGCATATACAATACCAATATCATTCATATCATTTATCCTCTCTTTGGACTCAGTTGCAAAGCACTGAGGATGAAAAAAAAATTGAAATTTATAGGAGAAATATTGAAAATTAATTAGGAAAAGTTATATAGTTACATGAGAAAAGTCACAATGTTATCAAAAAAGTCACAAATTTGTGAGGAAAAGAATAAAAAAAAGGTATCTAAAATCTGCAAGAAAAGCCTCACAAATTTATGACAAAGTGTCAAATATACAAGAAAAAAGCTACAAATTTATAAGAAAAAAAAAGTTGTGAGAAAAAAGGTTGCAGATTTATCACAAATTTATATTGAAAAACTTTCAAAATTAGGTGGACAAAACTGTGCATTCACAAGAAGAGTCCTAAAGTGGGTAGAATATCCAGAAACTGTACTTAAATAAAAACAGTGTAGAATTCCAAGTTAGACTAAAGAATTACTTAAATAAAAGTAAGAAAGCATTTAGTAAAAAAGCCACTTCAGCAGTGAGTCCTTTACCGCCACTCCAATAAGTGATTTTTATTCCATTTACTTTTAAATTTAAAACACTTTTTCTCATAAATTCTTTAATTTCTGTAAAATACTTAAGTGACTTTTACAACTTTTTGTGATAAATTTGTAACACTTTGTGATATATTTGTTACTTTTTCCATGCAAAGTTGCAACTTTTAAATTTACAAAAAAAATTAGAAGTAAATTGTTTTGTGAACATTTGCAACTTTAATAAATCATAAACAGGCAACAACTTTCTTGTAAATTTGCAGTTTCACAGTTTGTGATGTTTGTCTCTTAAATGCTCCTGTCAGAGTACTACCCCATTTACATAGGGATGGAGATTGTTTAGAGATCCAAGTGATGAAAAATGGCCAGATCTCTCATTGATCTTTCAATGATCTTTCAGCAATTGCCAACATATCGCTCAACAATCTTGTTGCTCTTTCAATGATTTCTTAGCAATCTTTCAATGAACTCCAATTTTTTTCCACTTCAGAGGTAGAGATGGCTGAGATATCAGTGAGGGATCAGTGATCGTTTGATGAAAGACCAATAGAGTTCATTGAAAGACCACAGCAAAAATTGCTGAGAGATCATTGGGAGATTGATGAGATCGTTGATTGCTCCTTGAGGGTTTGTTGAGAGATCTTTGGTCTCTCAATGATCTCTCGAGAATCTTTCAAAGATCTCTATAGACTGTCATGAAAGTTGCCAAAAATTGAATTTTTGATCTCTCAAACCTTTACACAGAAACTGCTTTTTCTAGGCTTTATGAGATCATCAAGAGATCTGTTGTTTAAATTTACCTATCTTCTGTATTGTTGAGTCTAAATTACCTTAAACCCCAGTTCTTTGATACGACGGCCAAATAACCAGGCTGAGAGATGAAGTATATTTTCTTTTTTTTACTGAAAGTGAGATATGGATACAAGCAGCGCTGGGACACAGCTCTTTAGGCAATTCCCCAAGAGTGTGCCACCCCAAAATTGAGCCCTATAGTTTTTATAAGCTTAACCACTCCCTCATGCAAGAGGGAGGGGTTTTACCTCATTGTATCAATACACTTCCGCTTATGCGGCAGCTCTGCTGTGTGCAGAACTGATTCTAACTGATTTCAGCAAATGAATTATAGGATGTAAACTAAACTCTGCAGTGTAGCGTGTGAAGCAAGGAGATAAAGAAGTGTGAGAAAGACAAAGCAATCATGTCATTTTACGGACAGTATGGTGAGAACCAAAATGGAGACACAGTTCACCAGAACTGGATTTTAATAAGTTTATTGTCTCTTCAGAGAGGAGCATCAACACAGAGTTAGCAGCGGTGAGAGAAAGCTCTAAAACCTTAATGACTCAACCGTTTTTACAAACAGATTTCCTTCTGACCTTCCTATTTGCATAAAAACCTAGAGATAGTCCCAGACAAGTTGGAGTTTCAGAATGTTGCCTTCACACTCATCTGTCCTGTACAGACAACGAGTTTTCCTTGAGCATCACAAGATTCTTATAATTCTGCAGGCAGTGATGAGGCATGGACTAAGGACTGAACAGAGAGTAAGCATCTAACATTAAAAATCCCATCATACTTCAACCCTTGCGATAATTCATTAATCACATAAGCTACTGTAATGACATCAGACATGTCAGTTCACTTGGATTCAAGACACATCATCATTAATGTTAGAAAAATTAGCATTGCTGCTTTTGCCGAAAATAACATTCCTACATTTATGGCAAATCAAAGAATGGGGGCTGTTGAAATAGATGAAAACATAGCATCCTTTCCATCTTGGACCTTGCTGCCTGAGTCTGAATCTTTGTGGAGCTAAGGAATGGGACGGTTGTGGAGCTGGAATCCAGTCAGGCATCACTGTCACAGGTTGTCAGGGTCGTGATCTTCAGCAGACGCACTTCATCAGCCACTCTTATTCCTTGATTTCTTTGGCGCTTTACTTCACCATCTGTCATCTTGAGGCCTTGTCATGGTGGCTGGTATCAATTCAGAACTTTTACCTTTATTCTATAATTTAACACAAATAAAAATTGAGAACATAATTTCAATCCAATTGAAAGCTTAGCCTCTTATCAGATTCAAATTAGCTTTTCAAATGTGTTGAAGCAGTCAGAATTAAACATAATGTAACTTCTGAAAACAGGAATTTTGATGAAAGTCTTGGTGCAGGCTAAACTTTGATTTACTCAAAGAAGAGTTAAAGCAAGAACATTTAAAGGGAGACAGGAATTAATCAGTCAAAACCATATTTCTTCAAATAATTAGCTATATGATCCTCACTTCCAGATGTTTTAACATCAGTGAGGGAAAAAACAAATGCTATTCAAACTCTGACAAATGTTGTAATCCAGCTCATCAATTTGAATAGAGTGAATATTAAACTCCTTTTTTTTAAATAACCTTATTGTTGAGCTGTTTATTTTGTTGCATCTTATATCTTATGGTATTTAAAAGGGTCCTCAGTCTATAATAATTTCTTAATCTTTTTGTTACCTGAATCATCGATTTAAAACACAACTCTATTGTTCTGATTTCGATTCTGTCTGGTTATGCTGTTAGTATAATCTGTACAGAATCAAAACTAAAAGCTTGTGTTGTAATGTACAGACTTTTGAAATATGATCTATTCCTCAATCTTCAGCAAAAACAGAACAGTTGTTTTCAGAAATATAATCCAGTACACCATGTCATCATTGTAAAACTCACTTTTCCTAATTTACTGAGCCGCTAGTTAATATTTCAAACAGTATCATTTTTCTGCTTGGTTGAGAATGTGTGACTAATATCCTGTTAGATTTAAACACTCACGATAACAGGCTGAGTCTACAGGCAATTTAAACAATGCGCCCGCTCAAAAGTACTGAGATGTTTTCATGATTGAATAACATATCTAAAGGCCTGGATGAAGGGTGGCAGCAGAGCTGATTACAACCTGGCCAAAAACCTGGCCAAGAGTGCCATCTACCTAGCCAAATCCCAGGCCAAGAAAGCTACATTTGCAGACATCGACCCCAACAGCTCTGACATTTTCTGTCTTGCCAACCAGATGCGGTGGGAGAACTAAGATGTCAAGGGTGAGAAGTCTGTACTAAACAATGTGGGTGAGATGTGCCTGGATGAGGAGTTAAGGAAGGTAGCCTGGAAGGAGCACTATGAGGCTATGGCCAATGTAGAGTTTGACTGTGATCCTGACACCTTGTTGGTGGAGCTTCCCATTGAAGGCCCTGCCCCTCAAATATCATTGGAGCAAGTATCCAAGATCATTGGCGAGATGAAAAATGGCAAAGCAGCAGGCCCATCGCTGATTGTCGCCAAGATGCTCAAAGCTTCTAGCAACAATGGCACCATGCTGATTCGCGACTTTATAACATCGATCATGAATTACAGGAGGATCCCCTCTAAATGGGAGGAGAGTATCATTGTCGGCCTCTACAAATGCAAGGGCACTGTGCTTGAGCAAGGCAACTATCGTGGCCTAAAGCTGCTCAACCAGGTTATGAAGGTGTTGGAGAAGGTGGCGGAGAGCTTCCTCAGGCAGCAGGTGTGCACTGATGATATAGCAGTTCGGGTTCATGCCTGGTTGTGGAACAACAGACACCATCTTCATTGTGCACCAGCTACAGGAGAAGTACCTCGGTGTCAACAAGCCCCTGTACATGGCTTTTGTTGACCTGGAGAAGGCATTTGACTGAATCCCCAGGCGAGTAATCTGGTGGGCCATGAGGAAACTCGGTGTGGAGGAGTGGCTTGTACAACTCACCCAGTGCATGTATGAGAACGCCCATAGCAGAGTACGTATTGGGGATGGATTGAGCAAGGAGTTTGAGGTCAAGGTTTGTGTGCACCAGGGCTCCTGTCTGAGCCCACTGCTTTTCATCATTGTTTTGGAGGCCCTGTCTTGTGAGTTCTGTACTGGTTGTCCCTGGGAGATCCTGTACGCTGATGACCTCGTCATAATTGCATAGATGCTGGAGGAGATGCTTGTGAAGCTTGTCTGTTGGAAAAATGGCATGGGGGCCAAAGGACTCTGTATAAACATGGCCTGGATGTTCTCCAGAAGTCCGGCAAGTATCAATGTGCTGTGTGTCTTACCGGCACTGGCCATAGCTCCGTTTTTTTGCAGTGGTTGCTCGAGGTGGGTGCACAACAGATGCAGTGGACTCCCTGGTGGCTGGGCATATGACCAAGATTTCCGATGTAAGCGTTGTTGTGGGGAGGCCAGGCCAATAGATGGTCGACCTATGACACAGTTGGCTGTTGGTGACAACAAGCTGGAAGTGGTGGCATCTTTCTGCTACCTTGGTGACATGCTCTCTGCTGGTGGTGGATCTGAGCTTGCCACCATCATGAGATGACAGGCTGCCTGGAACAAATTCAGGCAAGTGCTCCCAATTCTCGAGACCCACTGGCTCCCACCAACCTCTAAAACCCGCATCTACAACTCCTGTGTGTGGAGCGTGTTGCTGCATGCCAGCCAGACATGGACCATGACTACCACCTGTCTTAACTGTCTGCGGCGGAATGACAGGCCTATGGTCTGCTGGATGTGTGGCATCGCCACTGAGGATGTTGTCAGCTCACAAGCACTCTTGGTTAAGGTGCAGCTGGACGACCTCAAGGATGTGCTCTGCACACACCATTTGCATTGGTTTGCCCATGTGGAGAGGAGTGTTGGCTGGATTAAGAAGGTCATGGAGGTCGATCCTGGTAGCAGCAGAGGTCAAGGAAAAGGAAGACCGAAGAAGACATGGTTAGCGGGTGTCTGTATGGATCGGGTCAAGCTACAACTGGCCCAGGTTGAACCAGTGGACAGAAACCACTGGAGTGGGACTCTGAGAAGTGCAGTCAAGCAGGACCCACCCCAACTGAGGGATTAATTGCGTCCTGCCAAAAATAAATACGGATGATGATGATGATGATGAAAACCTAGAAGGCCATACTGATTATCCTGTATTATGATTTATTTATTTAAACCTACATTCTCTAAGATTCAGTCACAGGATTCATATCTATACTTCATCAGTCATTCACTGAGAGTTCTGCAACCATAGTTCAGCTGTTTTTCTATTTTAGATTTTACCTATACAGAGTAGTCATTCCATTTCTGACAACAACTAGTTTCCATTTATGAAGGTAAAATACTCACTTACTATATGTTAAGTATGTTTTTGTCTCAGCAAGTCTTCAAGAATGCCACAGTTTGGAATGAATGAGTGAAAGTACAAGCACATTCCCAGAAAATAAAATACTTGTTTTCTAGTCACAGGGTCACCCAACAGTCTTGGTGCTGTGTAGGGGGGTCATTAAGGGTCATTATATCATCTGATCAAATACATATCATATGTAGCAGCAGAAATAAAGCAAATATTTACTCAACCAGAATGATGAATTTGAATCTGATCAGAGGAAAAACTGATGAGAAAAACTCGACTTACACTCATTTACTTCAAGAAAAGTATGTTTCACTTCAAAAATGTACTCGAGTAAGAATAAAAAGTATCCAGAAATAAAACTACTCACAAAAGTACAATTTTGTGAATAGTTACTCTGAGTACCTGCACTGGAGTAAATGTTACCACCGCTGGTAATAAATATAAAACTTGTAAAATCATGAGAGGAGTTACAAATTTAGGGGAGAAACTCACAAACTGGAAGTACCCAACTAACATTTGTAGTAAATACTTTCTTAAATAAAAACTTTTAAATACTTTCTTATTCTTATTCAAGTCTTTTTTTTTTTTGTTACTACATTAACTTGTACTTAACTAACATCATAAAGCAATGTTACTTTTACTTGAGTCCAATTTCTGACTGCCTCTAAAACACCACGTACAGGCGTGTCCCACTGGAGGAAATGATGGGACAAATTACAGCAGTCCACAGTAGAGGGCGGCCCAGTGAAAGCCTGAACTGGTGAATTCATCTTTGTTTGTTTGCTTTTTTAATGCAGAGAGGGGCCCACATACAGTACATTGTTGCACCTGGGGGCACAAAATCTGGTGCTATGCCCATGGGGTGCATTAGGCCTTTTTTAGGGGTGCTGTAGCACCCTTAAATTTCAACTCAGCACCCCTTAAAATTGGAGTGAGAAAAGTAGTGATTATAGAATTTTAGTTCATCTTTGACAAGCTGAAATAATATCAAAAACATATTCAGTAGTATATCGTTTAAAAATTAAAATGAAAATACCCCCCGCCACGCAAATAGTATGATCTGTCCTCTCACACACGTTCTCTTCCTGGCACCTGCACGTGCTGCAGCAGCCTGGTACACACAGACACAGAGGTCCCTCCCTATCCCAACAACGGGAAAAGGGGACAGGAGACTGCTACAGCTTTTCTACAAGTAACAAACTCACAATGATGTATGACGCCAGCCTCAGCTGGAATATTCTGCAACATTATGAATAGATTTTGGGTCTGTCTGAATTTATTCAGTAAGAGTATGATGCATACCTGCAAACATTTAGGTTTCAAAATATGTGAGGTTTTCACCTGTGGTGGGGGTTAGAAAATAGTCTATTAATAGGCTATAGCCTATAATATAACAGAAAATACTGCATCTTTGCTCATTTTATTTTTCATTTTTAATTTATGAGGAAAAACTTCTCAAATTTATGAGAGTAAATTCTCAAATGTACAAGAAAAGGCCCTAAATTAGCACTAAACACAAATTATGAGAAAAAGTTAATTTAAGTTGGAAAAAATCTTTCAAATTTACAAGGAAAAAGTAGTAAATTTAGAATAAAACTGCCATAAATTCAGGAGAAAAACCTCAGACTGTCCAGACTAAAGTCGCATCTCTGTAACTTCTTAACTATTTTGGGGTAACTACTCTTATGTATATTTGAGTGATAATATACAGAGATAATTTACATTTACTTGTTTACAGTTTCAGGCTACTCTACCACCTAAATTAGAGATTCTTTTAAATCGAAAATGTGGGAAATATTTATCTGAACTTGGAGAGTTCTCATAAATTACCTACTTTTTCTTACAATTATTTTCATTCTTTTTAAATTATAGACTTTTTAAGAAACTTCATGAGATTTGAAACTTTGGGAAAAATTTTTGTTCATGGATTGACACTTTTTCTTGAATTTGTAACTTTTGCATCATAAACTAGCATCTTTTTTCTTCCATCTTTGCATTTTTGCCTCATTTAATTTTTCTTAATGAATTTAGTAAATCTTTTTAAATAAATTCTTGTGTTCACATTCTCAATGACTGTACATATGTGAATTTTTTCCTCATAAATTTGCAACTTTTGCCATGAATTTGTAACTTTTATCTTTTAAATTCAAGGTTGTTTTTCTTAGAATTTTGCATTTTTTTCTCTCATGAATTTACTGCATATTTTAAATATATGGGCTGTCATCCCTGTAAATTTGTTATGTTATTCTAATAAATTTGAAGCTTTTATTGTATATATGTTTGTGATGGTTTTTTCCTTGTATTTGTCTGGCTTTTTCTCAAGGTTTTGCACCTTTGGAAAATTTTGAGACTTTAAAATTATGACAAAATATTTATGCAAAATAGATAATAAAGTAACTTTCTTTCTTTCGTCAAAACCACAGGGATTCACTTGTTGAGGGCAAAAGTAGGATAACTCTGACCTTTGTTAGGCCATGGTTGTGATGGTTGAATGTTGCTACTTAGCAAATTTTATGCCAGGGCCAATTTCCTTGTCCCAGTCCAGCCCTGGCTAAAACAGCTAGTAGTAGACATTTTTCTTTAATGGTTGCGTAGTCAATCAACCACTGTGCATTGTCTGAATTTGGAAGAAAGAAGCTGTTGTCATTTTGGTATACGCAAAATATTAAATCCAAGCTATCACTGTTTTTACATACCATGTTCACTAACTAGAAGCCAGGGAGGAGATGTATGAAAGATGATAACTCTAACAAAATAATGTGTGTGTGTGTGTGTGTGTGTGTGTGTGTGTGTGTGTGTGTGTGTGTGTGAGATGGTGGAGCTCATTGGGTGCTCAGGCGGGAACCGTCCTCTTTTGGCGCTCCACCTCCACAATAACACAAGCCTATGTCAGTATATTAGCTTATAGCTATATTAATGCAACACGTGTCAAAAAAAATCTTCTTCTTTTAGATTCGATTGGCTGTTGGCAACCAGCTTACAAGTGCATCACCGCCACTGACTTGATTATCATCACTCTATATCTTTGCACAAGTTCCCATAAGGAGCTCCGAAAAACTCCCCATGTGTGAAAAACCATCCGTCCCCGGACTATCTGTCTCTTCTTCTGGCATTGTTCTGATCAAGACCTAACTGAACAACCATGTGTAACATCTGTTGTGTTTGTAATAAAGTTCCAGTTTAGCACAACTTCTGCCTCCGCTGCCCTCTTTTCAGACATAACAATGGCGACAAGGAGAAAAATTGGCCTACCGAGGGAAAACTTGATGCTTTCCCCTAAGAAGACAGGCGCATGTCGGGCACCCCGGCCGGAGAGTTTGGCAGTTAAATGAGCCAGGCTCTTCCAGTGCCGACAGTAAGTCAGTGAGTCGGTCCAGCAGTTTGTTGCCGACCGCCGCGGTTTGGCTCGTGTATGTGAGTTTGAAGAGTTGGAGGAAGAGCTTGTGCAAGACAAGTTGGTGAAGGGCACTACAAATACCAAGCTACGGTTGAAAATGTCATGAACCTCCCCGTGCGCCTTTACGCAGCACACAGATAGGGGTAGAAAGAAGGACTTACGTGCAGGTTTACACCACAACACATTTATTAAAGTAATGACAAACAGTTCACTAAAAAGGTGAAGACGTACAAAAATACAAAGAAACTTACACTAGGCGTCCCTAGGCCGGCATCGCCCAGCGAATGCATGAGGATAAGCGATTCAACCACAGTAGCGTCCCAAAGCTAACATCGCTCAAAGGACGCAGGAGAATCCACGGCTAAAGCGGAAGTGGCAAACACTTTGTGGCACACAGTACACACACGATTATGTACGTCAATAGGCAATTCAATGGACCAGCAATGCTTGACTGGCAAACGCTGCTTAAGTACAAGCATTGCTGACTCCACAAATTGAGTACACCTGGGTGAGGCTCGAGGATGACAATCACCGGAGTAGAATCAGCTGGCTGTCAAGAGAGAGAGGGGGCGTGGTCGTACCGGCGAATGTTAGACAACGCCCACAAGAATGTAGGTCATAGAGGCTGCCTAACAGCCGCTGGCCAGAACGGTGACTACAGGCACGGAAAAGAAAAAGACAAAGACATAAAAACAACAAGAACTCAAAAGATGACACAATACATAAATAACCTGATACCTGAGCCACAGAGAATGGCCAGAACCAAGCCTGAAGGAAAAGACCAGCTCGGTTCATGACAGAAAATGTTCAAGACGCTCGTGACGCTAGCTGCAGCATTGGAGATAGCGTCCCAGTTACAGCGAGAAGAAGCTGCTCAGTTAGCATCGCATTTAGCAGGCAGGCCCGATTTCCCCACAGTTAGCTCCGCCAGTATAGACTGTGGCCCCGGTTGTCGCACCTTCTTGTGAAGGCCCCGAGATAAATGCTGTGGGACACCAGGACACCACTGTGCAACAACCCAGAGGTGAACTCAGGTTGGACAACGTCAACTTGAGTCCGCTGCATACAGACATGGATGTGGCCACTCCCCGCCTCACACCGCATGCTGAACAGAGCCCATCAGAGCTGGAGCAGCCACCAGAACCCCTGTCCTTAGCCATGCGGGACCAGGAGCAGGTCCCTGTGCAGCACAAGCATCCTCGAGCTGCAGCCTCATAACAGGAGGGACAGCATGATTTCATGGATGTGGCTACAGCCGGCGAGCACAGAGCAAAGAGAGAGCACCGACCGGATTCACCTCTGATCCTTGCCCAGCATGAGCTTCAGGCAGCCATTGTAGAGCCACAGGAGAGGGAGTTCGTGGAGAAGGGGGACCCCGGTGACAGAAGACAGCCTGGCGTGCATTCCGTTGCCAATGACAGCGACACATCACAGGGACCTCAACCAGCTCCAGGTGAGGGAGAGAAGAAGGCGAACTCATCCCGCATCCTGCCACAGCACAGCAGGATGGAGAGTTTGTGGCCCGGCGGGACCCAGCAGAGCAATGCTGACAGAGGGCATGTCCTGCCGCCAGCGTGGAAGACATGCTGCCACAGCAGCAACTGGCATCAGAGATGAGAGAGCAGCAGTGCCGAGTGCAGCCAAACTGTTTGCTGTGTGCACCAATTGAGTGGGTTCAGGTCTAACGATCTGACCGTCTGGACTCCCAGACGGTCCCGTCATCACGGATGAGAGTTGCTGCACAAAAGAGGGCAGCCGCCATCCAGATGGCTGATGGTTTGACAGGGCACATCAGCCGTTTGTGGAAGATAAGAGCAGCTGCCTCGGATCAAGACGCAGCGCTGGAGACAATCTAGCTGGCGTGGGACCAGGGCTTGGACCCTGCTGATGAGCGAGCCATGGCTTCGGCGAGATGGTGCCCAAGTCTGCTGCAGACGGCACCTCCAGGGGCACGCCCACCGCGGGCTCGACTTAGGCCCCTTTGAATGTGTTTGGTCGAAGCATGCCTGGTTCACGGTGGCAGAATAACCCGTGCAGTTGTGCAGGGTCAGCCAGTGGTCTACCCGTTGGCCCAGGTTCCATTTCTCTGCTTGTTACAATGCAAACAAAAAAAAAAAAAAAGAAAAGCTGTGGTGGGTGGGATGTAAAAAAAAAAAAAAGAGCGCTGATGTGAATTGTGCCTGTAATGTTTTGAGTTTTTCAAAGGGGAGGTAGATGTTCGGTATCGAAATACTAACAGATAGACAGCATGAACCTGACGTAGGACGCATGCGTGACATCAGCACGCCGTGCCTATTTGAGGGCACTCTTGGTGGGAGCCATCCTCTTTTGGTGCTCCGCCTCCACAAAAACACAAACCTACGTCAGTCCAGCATTAGCTTATAGCAATATTAATGCAACACATGTAACATCTGTTGTGTTTGCAGTAAAGTTCCAGTTCAGCACAACTCCTGCCTCCGCTGCCCTCTTTCCAGACGTAACAAGCACCCCTAAAGCTCTGATCCTGCAACCGCCCCTGCTCGTTTACACCCCCTCCGTCCAACCAGTTTTATTAAGTCAAAAGCAGAATTAATGTCAGACACTGAGATTAAAAAGGAAGGGTTTGCTCAAAACCTCCGTCTTTGATTTCCCCCTCTTTTGTCCTCCCTTCTGGCTGACATTTGAATGATTTCTGACTCTTTAAAGTAAACCGGTCCGCACATGCACGCGCCTGCTGTGTGGGCACTGACGCGTGGAGCCGTGGCGCACCAGCCACAGCCCCCCCCCCCCCCCCACCACCACCACCACCACCACCACCACGACAACTTCTAATGCGCTCTTATCTGTCTGCTTTCCTTTTTTTTTTTTTTTTGTTCCTTTTCTTTCCTCCGCACCTCCGCGACTTACCGAGTTCAGCCCGAAGGCATGAGGCCAGAGAAGACATGGGGGAGGCGGGGCGGAGGTGCCGATTGACAGTTATTAACGGAAAGTACCAGCGAGTGTGAGGCGAAGGGAGGGATGGAGGCTGGAGGAGAGAGAGAGAGAGAGAGAGAGAGAGAGAGGTGTCTCGGCTGTAGTCTTGCTGAGGTTCTCTGAGTCCGTGTCAGTGGCTGAGCCGACCCCGCTCCCGGCCACTCTTAAAACCGGTAAGTCTTATTTTATAATCAAGAGTTAAGAAGTGACGCCGAAAGTTAACGTTTAGACCTAAATTCATGGGCTTTTCTGGTTAAAAGCAGAGTATTAAAGCAAAATAGTGTTATGTGTTGGGACATAATTGTGGAGGGTTTTTTTTGTTTTCGTACTTTTCTGCTGCTGAAAAACTCGGCGCTGTCCACCGTGCTGAAAGTGTCTCCAGCAGACTGCCGTCCGTCATTGTGCTAAACTTTCCCAGGGCTCTTTTCTTGTCTCACCAACCAAACCTCCCTCTCCTCCACAGCGTAAGGACCGAACTCGCCGCTGGTGTCAGGGGAAGACGTGCTTTTGTCCCCGCGGAGGACGTCGGCTCTCCATCTGCGCCTCCGCACCGCAGCCGGACATCAAGAGCAGACTTTTCGTCCGAAGTGAGCTTTCGTCAGAAGACTGACTCCGCTTTGGGGGGGGAGGGGGGGAAACGATGCGTCCCGTGTCGGACGAGCACCAGACCCGCTCGCTGAAGTCCGTCAGCCCACGATCGGCTCAACAACCGCTGAAGAAACTCTCCAGAAGCTCCGCTCGGTGAAGACCGGGAGGACCGGTGCTCCTTCTCTAACAGAACAGTCATCAGGGAGTGATGGGGGTAACGCACCTCCTGCTTCTTCTGATTTACTTAGACCCGCTGAATGTCCTGTGCGCCGCCCCCAACAAGAAGACCAAAGTGCCGCAGAGGAGACCCCCAAGGGTGAAGGAGGCCAACGGCAGCACCACAGCGGTCCCGGCGGTGGCGCCGGGGAAGGTCACGCAGCTGCAGGCGCCCTCGGTCGGTGCTTTTGAGCACGACACCTGCATGGGCTACTACGATGTGAGCGGCCAGTACGACAAGGAGTTCGCCTGCAACAACACCGACCACCGCTACTGCTGCGGCAGCTGCTTCCTGCGCTTCTGCTGCGCGGACCGCGGCAAGCGCGTGGAGCAGAAGAGCTGCACCAACTACAACACCCCAGACTGGATCAAAACCCAGCCGCCTTCGCCGGTGCCCACGGGTGACACGTACGACCCCGAGCTGGACCAGACCAACACCACGGTGTACATCACCTGCGGGGTCATCGCACTCGTCATCGCCATCGGGATCGCGGCGAAGGTCGCGTACGACAAGGCCACCAAGCCGCCTCAGGAAATGAACGTGCACAGGTAGGGTGTCACCGGTTCACGTGGGATGAAGTTGAAAAGAGTTTTTTTTCTTCTTTTAAATTAACGCCTTAACACTTTGAAAACAGATCCTCTCATCAAATCAATTCTGATCAAAGTTATTTTGATCTGGTAAATTAGTTACATTTATTTTAAACGTAGGACTTTCCCCCCACAAAAATAGCAATGTTTTCAATGTAAAACATTTGGTGATAAATTTGTAACTTTTTCATGCTAAAGTTCAACTTTTCTCCCACAGACTGAAACTTTTATGTTGTAATTAAAAAAAAACTTTTTTACTCATAATTTGTAGGTACACTTGTATTTTTTTTAAAAAAAATATACATACATATTTGCAATTCAGTTCTTGTAAATTTGCCAATGTGCAATGTTACATGTCAGAGTAAAATATAAACTGTAAAATGTAAACATGTGCCCTTTAAAATAAGAGATCATATGTAGCAAATTTTGACCAGAATAGAATGATGAGAAGAAAAACAGAAACTTGACTCATATTCATTTAAAATCAGCAAATTCAAAAAGAACATGAATAAATGTACTTGAGTAAAAGTGAAAGTACAGTTTTTTCTCACTCAAGTGAGTACAAAAAATATTCTGCAATATAACTTATCACCAAAGTACATTTTTTTTTGACAAAGTTACTTGAGTCCATGCATCTGAGTAACTAGTTAATGCACCCATCTGGGATGGAGTATCTAGAAATTGTATTAAGTCACATCACATTATGATCGTAGTTACTTATATCCCCTTTACATTGGAGATCATTCAGAGATCGTTGAGAGATCTGGCCAATTTTTGATCTATCAATGATCTTCAGTGATCTCCACAGTCACCAGGGTCTCCTCAAAGTTTTTACTCAGTCCAAAACAGACAAAGATCTCCCAAATGATGCCAAACATCAAAAATTGGTTCAATCTCTTAATGATCTCTGTGCTGTGTATAGAGGCTCTAATTAAGCACAGCTAAGCGTAGTCACCAAAAAATATTATGTGAGTGAGCACCCCTTTAAACAGCATGAAAATTGCTGGGTGACCATTGAGAGGTCAAAAGTTGCCCCGATCTCTCAACAGGCTCCTAAAGCCTTGAAAAAGTTACTTCTGTGTAAATGTTTAGATCGTTGTGTGACAAAAATTAAATTTTCGGCAACTCTTATAGCAATATATAGAGATCTTTGAAAGATCATTGAGATATCACTGAGCAACGAGGAGAGATCGCTGAGGGATCATTGAGAGTTTCTTGGGTGGCAAAGGAGATTGCTGCTTTCTCGAGTGACAGGGAGCCTCTGGGTATATTTGAGAAATATGGGGCGGGGATTGTTGAGAGGAGTGCTCCAGGAGTGCTCAAAGATCTCCCAATGATCTCTCAGTGAATGAATGCCAAATTTTTCAACCCCGAAGGTAAAGATGGTTGAGAGACCAGTGAAAGATCACTGAGCGTTCGATGAAAGGCCGCTGTGGACATCACTGAGAGATCATTGGGAGATCAATGATATCGTTGAGAGCTCCTTGAGAGATTGCTTCCTTTTGGTGATCATTGAGAGATTTTTCTGGACTGAGTCGAAAACTTTGGGGAGACCATGTTGCCGTGGAGATCATTGAAAGACAGTTTTATTGTACATTAGGAAGTTTTTCTTATATATTTTCAGCTTTTTTCTCACAAATTCAAATTTAAGATCAGTGAAGTCAAAAGTAACTCAGGGAGTATGACTTAATGTAGTGGAGTAGAAGTAGTTTTTTCTTCATAAATGGGTGTAGTTAATTTCCTTCTCCAGAATGTGGGACACTGTGTGGTGTACAGGGGTGCATCTGTCTTCATTTCTATGACCCTACAGCTACCCCACACAGCTACTCTAAGTAGTAAAGACTACAGTGGCGCGCAGTCCTCTGGTATCTCCGCCTTTTAGCTTTCTGTTCGCCATTCCATTACGCTTAGCACCAAGCTAGAAGGTGGAAAGCACCATTTTTATGTGGTCATTGTTATGACCCCACAACTTCCTGGCTGTGAGGTGCTCTATGACTAGCCGCCACTCCTGTATCTCGAAATCACAGCCAGATTTTTGCTGGACAAAATTGCTGTCATTGATAAACTGTGAAAAATGGATGGTACCCCATGGCTCATACCTGAAGCTTGTGGCTGTCAGTTTCCCCCAATCACTTTGAAAGGGAAAATCCATAGAGCTGCTCTCATGGGGAATCAGCTAAGCGGCACTAGCCTATGTAACTTACAGCCACAATACCAGCAGTTCAATCCAGCTCATGACCTTTAACATGTGCCGTTATGCTCCTTCTCAGAGCGCCCTCTCTTTAGAAAAAACAAAAACTTTCTTAGCTTTTCTAGGTTGCACATCCCGGTTCTGCATCGTCAGTCCTCTAGACACCAGCAGTGGCCACTAAACTGGTCAATGAAGGATGAAATCACAGCCGCTGAACTGATTGTCATGTGCTGATAGAGAAATGGGCTCCAGGCTTCATAGTAAGAACACCAGAGATTTGGGGATAATGTGACGTCTGTGTGGGGTCTTCGTGTTCTATCTGAGGATGGATGGGGTGGGCTTCCTCTGGGTGCTCTACTTTCCTCCCAAAGAGGAAAGACATGCATATTAGGCTAAGGTTTGGAGGGGGAAAAGGTCGGACAGAACACACAAAGACATGTCAGTTTTGTTGCTCTGAGAGTTTCCTCTTAAAGCTACTGTCTCGAAGGGGCGGGTGCTGATGAACATTGCGATTCTGGGGTTTTGTTGGAGTTTTATAAAAGGTTGCAAAACAGTTTACAAATAATTTTTCTTACCACAAAGAAATTTTGAACATGTTCAAATTTCTTTGTGAATTTATTTTCTGCAAACATTTGCAAAATAGTTGTAAATGTTTACAAACTGCTGTAATACATGTACCTGAAGTTGTTTTTTTAAGAACCTTTATGAACCCTTGAAATCTGAACTGCTCACCCGTTTTATATGGTAGGGTCCAGGATTCGCCTGACATTTGTGTGAGATTTACCTGGAGTCGGCAAAAGGGCCCAAACATTACCAAACAGTGGCAAAAGAGTTGCACATAGTTGCTAATCATCGCAAACACTGTTGCTAACATTTGCTAAAGTTTGCCAATTGTCTTTTATGGACACTTGCACAAGCGTTTGGACAAATGTTAGTCAGCATTTGCCACTCCGTGAAATACTAGTATAAATGTACATTTTTTTTTTTCAAGTACAGCTTGGAAGAAATAAGTCACCGCTGCAAAATCATTCCTAAATTCACATCTCTACATGTATGGCAGCCATTCAATTTGAGTGTCTGCTGAATTCCAGCACAAGGACACCTCAGTCTTCTTTAAGGAGGTACTGATGAGATGATCATCTAAGTATGGTGTGAAAGCTGCGAATAAAAATCAGAGTTATGACACAAATACAGATTTCTGAGTTCTTACAAAGTTAAAGCTTAAGTATTGTAGTGTTTAAGAATGATCATGAACTTGTTTTCTTTCAAGTATTTGATCTAAATGCACATCAAAAAGTAACATATTTTTTGTTGTTTTGGCCACTCATTTTCTATAAATAAATGCTGTAAATCATGATATTTTGACTTGGAATTTGGGTGAGTTGTTTTTAAGAGAAAATAGTCCTATCAAGCTTGGTTGGCTTGTGGAACAACTGAAGCAGCTGAGGTGTACCAATAGGCCAAGCGGAGTGCCGCTCGGGTGGTTCCTAAAGCAAAAACTGGGGTGTGTGAGGAGTTTGATGAGGCTATGGAACAAGGCTCTTGATTGGCCTCGAAGAGATTCTGGCAAATAGTCGGGCGACTCAGGAGGGGGAAGCGGCTCCCTGTCCACACTGTGTATGGTGTGGATGGGGTGCTGCTGGCTTTGACTGGAAATATCGTTGGGCGGTGGAAGAAATACTTCGAGGATCTCCTCAGTCCCACTGACACGCCTTCCACAGAGGAAGCAAGGCTTGTGGACAAGGGGGACGACTCACCCATCACAGGGGCTAAGGTCGCCAAAACTCTTCAGTGGCTGGGCTCTGAGGGTGGATGAGATTCGTCCTGAATACCTTAAGGCCCTGGATGTTGTAGGGCTTTCATGGTTGAGACGCCTCTGCAACATTGCGTGGAGGTTGGGGACAGTGCCTTTACATGGCAAACTGGGTGGTGGTTCCTCTCTTTAAGAGGGAGGACCCGAGGGTGTGTTCCAACTTTAGAGGGATCACACTTCTCAGCCTCCCTGGAATCCCTCGGATTCAGGAGGAGCAATGTGGATTTCGTCCTGGCCGTGGCACATTGGACCAGCTCTTTTCCCTCTCGAGAATCCTTGAGGGTTTGTGGGAGTTTGCCCAACCAGTCCACATGTGTTTTGTGGACTTGGAGAAAGCATTCAACCGCGTTCTTTGTGGTTTCTTGTGGGGGGTGCTTCAGGAGTATGGGTAACAGGCTTGTTGTTAAGAGCTATCTGATCTCTATACGACGTGTTGTGAGAGTTTAGTTCATATTGCCAACACTCAGTCGGACTTATTCCTAGTGAGAGTTGGACTCCACCAGGGCTGCCCTTTGTCACTGATCCTGTTCATAATTTTTATGGACAAGATTTCTAGGCTCAGCCAAGGATTGGAGAGTGTCATGTTCAGTGACCACAGGATTTCATCTCTGCTGTTTGCGGATGATATTGTCCTGTTGGCTTCATCCAGCAATGACCTACAGGTCTTACTGGGACGGTTTGCTGCTGAGTGTGAAGCAGCTGGGATGACAATCAGCACCTCCAAATCCGAGTCGATGGTCCTCAGCCGGAAAAAGGTGGATTGTCCTCTCCGGGTCGGGGATGAGCTCCTGCCCCAAGTGGAGGAGTTTAAGTATCTCGGGGTCTTATTCACGAGTGAGGGGAGAATGGAGCGAGAGATTGACAGATGGATCAGATCAGCATTTGCAGTGATGTGGATGTTGTTCAGGTCTGTTGTGGTAAAGAGGGAGCTGAGGTCTAAAGCAAAGCTGTCGATTTACCAGTCAATCTATGTTCCTACCCTCACCTATGGTCATGAGCTCTGGGTAATGACCGAAAGAATGAGATTGCAGATACAAGCAGCTGACATGAGCTTTCTCCGTAGGATTGCTGGACTCACCCTTAGAGATAGTGTGAGGAGTTCAGTCATCCGGGAGAGGCTCAGAGTATAGAGCCGCTGCTCCTCCATATCATAAGGAGCCAGTTCAGGTGGTTTGGGCATCTGATCAGGATGTCTCCTGGACGCCTCCCACTTGGGGTGTTTTGGGAACATCCAAGTGGGAGGAGACCCCAGAGCGGACCCAGGACACACTGGAGAGACTATGTCTCCCAGCTGGCCTGGGAACATCTTGGTATCCTCTCTGAAGAGCTGGAACAGGTGGCTGGGGAGAGGGAAATCTGGGCTTCTCTGCTTGAACTGCTGCCTCTGCGACCCGGACCTCCGGAAAAGCGGTAGAAGATGGATGGATAGATGTTTTCAGTAGGTTAGCGAATAAAACAGATTTGTTCATTTAACTCAAACACATACAAATAGTAAATCCAGATAAAAATGATAATTTTGCAGTGGTCTCTTTGGACTCTTAATTTTTTGTCAGAGCTGTATTTTTGACATTCCTTTCCATGTTTTCTCATGGAAATGTGTTTTTGTCTTATAAATATGCACCTCTTTCCTCAACTCTTTTTTTCTAGTAAAGTTGCAGCATCTTCTTCTTCTTTAGGGATCACCACAGCAGATCATCTGTCTCCATCTCACCCTATCTTTTGCATCTTCCGCTGTAACACCAACCCTCTTCATGTCCTCCATAGATCCATAAAGCTAATAAATTTGCAGCATTGGTCGTGCTTATTTTTTCTGGTCTGGTACATTTGCAGCTTTTTGTTTTTTGATGAGAGTTTCTCAAAAAGCTGCAGCTGTTTTCATATAAAAAAAAAAAATTGAATCACTCTCACTCTTCAACTAGCAGCTTTTTCTTGAAAATTTGCAGCTTTTTTCTTAATTTTAATTTCGTAATGATTTATTATTACTTTTTTTTTTCTCAATACCACACATACTAATTTCCTACAGGAGGCAGTGCTGTGTTTTCCCTGCAGAAGCACTAGTACAAGGGATGAGAAACTGGTGCTGGTGCCACATTTTTCCGGCTCCAGTACAGAGACACAAGTGATGTTATGGGCCAGGAGGTGGGATACTCTAAAGTCAGTCTGTGTTGGCCCTGTGAGGAACTGGCGATCTGTCAAGGCCGTGTTTTTAACAGTTGTGTCCAGAATCAAACCTCCTACAAGGCTTTGTATGTAAAACGTTTACCCTATATTTTTAGTGTGTTATGTAGGACTTTTGTAACATTATATGGTCAGCAAAGTTAAACAACCCAAAGTCCGCCTACACAGGGGTTCCCCACTCCCACAGAATCCAGGACCGCATCTCTGTCTGAAATGCTTTGTTTAGATGTGCTGTTCTCTTCTATGAGGTTATCACATCATTACAGACCTGCCCCCTGACTAGTGTGGCATGCCCTCAATAAACCCTTGAAGGAGAAGAGAAGCTAATAACATTTCCCAGTTAGCGTTGTAACTCATGCAGCTATAACGCAGCTAGCTAGGCAGCTGGATTGTGTTTTTTATAGCTCCTCTCTGTCAGTTCTAGTCATCCCATCAGCTCTTAGCTCATTCGTTAATCCACAGTCAATCATACAGTCCATCTGGAAAGTATCCACAGCACTTCACTTTTTCCACATTTTGTTATGTTACAGCCTTATTCCAAAATGGAATAAATTCATTTTTCCTCAAAGTTCTACACACAATACCCCATAATAACAACATGAAAAAAGTTTTTTGAGATTTTTGCAAATTTATTAAAACTAAGAAATTACATGTACATTGTGGCAACCTGGGGAGTGCATAATGGTTTACCACCTTAGACAGGAACAAAGAACGTGAAGTTAACCTTTTGTGTGAGAAGTTTCTAGATGCCCTAGTAAGATAACAGGGAGGTGTCAAGGATGAATGGACTGACTGCAGTCGGGGGAGATTATCTTTTGTGTGTGAGAAGAGTCTAGAAGGGTGTCATGTTATTTAAGGGAAGAGTTCCTACTTGTATGCCATTCTGTCTATGCTCTTCGTGTGAGTCGTGTAATAAACCGCTTGAACCAAATCAGCCTCATTTTTTACATGCTCCACACTGGTGACCCAAGACGAATCATGGAATACGACAGAAGATCCCCGGAGCCAACCTCGACTGGAACCCCCAGCTTCGTGTGCGCTGTAGCGATCAAACTACCTGATTTTTGGTAGCACAACCCACGCTCCTGGTTCCACCTAACCGAGGCGCAGTTTGCCCTCCGAGGGATATCGGCGGATGATACGAAATTCTACTATGTGGTCGCAGCGCTCGATGCCAGCACGGCTCAGCACATCGAGAGCTTGCTTGATCAGCCACCAGCCGACGGCAAATATGACGCGCTGAAGGCTGCCCTCATCCAGCACTACACGCTCTCGGATGGTGAGAGAGCAGAGAGGCTTCTGACGCGGACCGAGTTGGGAGACGGTTGATGACCACTTCATCTTCACCCACATTTTCCTCAGGAACCTTCCGACAGCGGCGAGAGCGGCCCTGGCCAATTCGTCGTTGCTGGCCAAACGGGACTATCGTGCGCTAGCCCGAGAGGCAGACCGGATCATCGTCGCCACCAAGGCTTTCGTGACCATTGCGGCAGCGACGGAGCCCGGCACGTCGACACAAGGAGGCGGGGAGCCGCCGACAGCAGCAGCAGAACCACCGACGGCAGCAGCAGCGGGGGCCAAGGAACGTGAAGGTGACACGCTTTGCTTCTACCATCGCCGCTTTGCAGAGAGGACACGCAAATGTATACCACCGTGCCAGTTCAAGCGCTCAGGAAACGCCAAGACCGGGGGTCGATAGCAGCCGCGACCCTCGGGGAGGAGAACAAGCTGCTCTATTTGACGGACGCATGCTCGGGGAGGCATTTCCTCGTGGACACCGGCGCACAGAGGAGTTTCATCCGGCCAACCTACGCTGACCGGCTGGCAGGAGCCAGCGGCCCCGAGATGGCAGCAACAAACGGCTCAGACATTAAGACCTTTGGTGAGAGGACTCTGCTCTTGTCTCTACACGGTCGTACATTTGAATGGACTTTTGTTGTAGCAGCATTGGATTACCATATACTGGGGGCTGATTTTCTATGTGCACATGGGTTGTTGGTAGATGTCACTAACAGGCGCCTGGTTAATGCACTGTCTTTTGACTCTCTCCCCTGTATAGCTCGAGTGACCCAGCCAACAGCACAAGCCAACGTCACAGCAGCATGCGGTAAGTTCCACACACTGCTCGCTCAGTTAAAACATGGGGTGGAGCATTTTATCACCACCACCGGGGCGCCCGTTTTTGCAAGACCTTGGCGCTTGGACGCAGCTAAACTGGCCATAGCGCGCGAGGAGTTCGCTAACCTAGAGAGGTTAGGCATCATCAGGCGGTCAAACAGCCCATGGGCTTCCCCGCTACACATGGTCCCTAAAGCTGAAGGTTCGTGGCGACCTTGCGGCGATTTCCGCAGGTTAAACAACGCTACAGCACATGACCGCTACCCAATACCCCACATTCAAGATTTTTCTACTCACCTCGCAGGAGCGCGCATTTTTTCTAAGATAGATTTGGTCCGTGGTTACCACCAAGTCCCAGTGCGCGCTGAAGACATACCCAAAACAGCGGTAATAACTCTGTTTGGTTTATTTGAGTTCTTGTGCATGCCGTTTGGGCTTAAAGGGGCAGCACAGACGTTCCAACGCATGATGGATGCAGTGCTGCGCGATCTCCCTTTCGTGTTCGTCTACCTGGACGATATCTTGGTAGCCAGCACGTCCGAAGACGAACACGAAACCCACCTCACGACGGTTTTCCGTAGGTTGGAAGAGCACAGTTTAATAATCAACCCAGCGAAATGTCAGTTCAGGGTGACGGGGATTGATTTTTTAGGGCACCGCGTCTCTCCCGAAGGAGCGGTTCCGCTGCCTGACAAAGTGCGCGCAGTGACAGATTTTCCCCGACCACAAACGGTCAGGGCGCTACAAGAAATTTTGGGAATGGTGAACTTTTATAACCGTTTCCTTTCCCGCGCAGCGCAGCTCATGCAGCCATTGTACGCTGCGCTCAAAAAACAGAAACCCGCGAATAAGGTCGAATGGACCCTGGAATGAGAGCAGGCGTTCTCGGAAGTTAAAGCAGCCCTGGCAAATGCCACATTGTTGGCACATCCAGACCCAACGGCCCGCATAGCCCTCACCACTGACGCCTCAGATGTGGCCATAGGGGCTGTTGTGGAGCAGCGCGTCGCCGGGGCTTGGCAGCCGCTTGCCTTTTTCAGCAGAACCCTGCGCGACAATGAACGTAAATACAGCGCGTTCGACAGAGTTTTGCTGGCTCTCCACCTGGCCATTCGCCATTTCCAGTTCTGGCTGGAAGGGCGCAATTTTACTGCGTTCGTTGACCATAAGCCACTAACATTCGCGATGGCCAAAGTTTCAGAACCTTGGTCGGGCCGGCAGCAGAGGCAGCTGGCCGCGATCTCAGAGTTTACTACTGATATTCAGCATGTGTCGGGCAAACTGAATGTAGTGGCAGACTGCCTCTCGCGCGCCGTTGTGGCCCCGGTCTGTGTAGGGTTGGATTACACAGCCATGGCCGCGGAGCAGGCTAGTGACGCGGACGTGCGCGCGCTCCAGTCTGGACCAACAGGGTTAAGGCTGGAGAAGAGGACGCTGCTTAACGGCATTCCCCCCTTAATCTGCGACGTCTCCACGGGTCGTCCACGGCCTGTGGTTCCGGCCGCGTGGCACCGCCGCGTATTTGAGTCGGTTCACTCTTTGGCACACCCAGGGGTGCGCGCGTCGGTCAAAATGGTAGGAGAGATATATGTGTGGCCGGGCCTTTGCAAACAAGTGAAAGAGTGGGCGGCAGCCTGCGTGGCGTGCCAACGAGCCAAGGTTCACAGACACACGAAGGCTCCTTTGGAGCCGTTTCGCATCCCGGCTAAGAGGTTTGACCATGTCCACGTGGACCTCGTAGGCCCCCTTCCGCTATCACAGGGGTACATGCATCTCCTGACAATGGTGGACCGCACCACGCGCTGGCCAGAAGCAGTTCCGCTGGCGGCAACCACGGCCGAGGAGGTGGCGCGCGCGTTTTTAACAGCATGGGTGGCACGTTTTGGAGTTCCGTCGGACATTACGTCCGACAGAGGCTCTCAATTTGTTTCTGAACTCTGGTCAACCATGGCCCGCAGCCTAGGTGTCTCAATTCACCACACAACCGCATACAACCCGCAGGCTAATGGGTTATGCGAACGTTTTCATAGGTCGTTAAAAGCGGCTCTGAGGGCTTCACTGACGGATGCAAATTGGGTAGACAGGCTACCATGGGTTTTATTGGGGTTACGTTCTGCACCTAAAGAGGATCTGGAAGCTTCTCCAGCAGAACTCGTTTTTGCACAACCACTCCGGCTGCCTGGGGAGTTTCTGCCAGATAATCCTGCGCTGGGCAGCTCCCCGTCTCAGCTGCTGCAGTGTTGCATAGACTCAAGCACGCTGCCGGGCCCTGCCCACCACAGTTTTCCGTGCATTTTTGTGCCTAAAGCTTTGAAAAATGCGGAGTTCGTGTTTGTCAGACACAACGCCCACCGCCCCCCACTGCGCCCACCTTATGATGGACTGTTTAGAGTGCTGGAAACAGGGGATAAGCATTTTTTGCTAGATTTGGGGGGTAGGAGGGAAAAAATTGGCATAGACAGACTCAAACCTGCTTTTGTTGTGGCTGACGAGCAAGTGCTGTTGGCGAGGGCCCCTCGGCATGGAAAACCCCCACGGGGCGCTTCCCAGAGAAAAGATTCTCCAGAGCACCCACACGGACAGTCAAAAACGTTTTCACCCCCAGACATCAGCCCCCCAGCATGGCAGTGCCACTGAGGCAGCGAATCCTGGCTACAGCAGATACGGCAGAAGACTGAAGCCCAAGCAGCATGCGGACTGATGTTGATTGTTCTACAGCATGTGGACTGATGTTAATGGTTCTATCACAGCATGTGGACTGTTACCCTTTTGTCCTATCTAATTGCTGGGGGTGGTGGTGTGGCAACCTGGGGAGTGCATAATGGTTTACCACCTTAGACAGGAACAAAGGGCGTGAAGTTAACCTTTTGTGTGTGAGAAGTTTCTAGATGCCCTAGTAAGATAACAGGGAGGTGTCAAGGATGAATGGACTGACTGCAGTCGGGGGAGATTATCTTTTGTGTGTGAGAAGAGTCTAGAAGGATGTCATGTTATTTAAGGGAAGAGTTCCTACTTGTATGCCATTCTGTCTATGCTCTTTGTGTGAGTCGTGTAATAAACCGCTTGAACCAAATCAGCCTCATTTTTTACACGCTCCACAACATAAGTATTCACAGCCTTTGCTCAATACTTTGTTGATGCACCTTTGGCAGCAATTACAGCCTCAAGTCTTTTTGAATATGATGCCACAAGCTTGGCACACCTATCTTTGGGCAGTTTTGCCCATTCCTCTTTGCAGCACCTCTTAAGCTCCATCAGGTTGGATGGGAAGCGTCGGTACACAGCCATTTTCAGATCTCTCCAGTGATGTTCAATTGAATTCAAGTCTGGGCTCTGACTGGGCCACTCAAGGACATTTACAGAGTTGTCCTGAAACCACTCCTTCAATATTTTGGCTGTGTGCTTAGGGTCATTATCCTGCTGAAAGATGAACCGTCACCCTAGTCTGAGGTCAAGAGCGCTCTGGAGCAGGTTTTCATCCAGGATGTCTCTGTACATTGCTGCATCCATTTTTCCCTCTATCCTGACTAGTCTCCCAGTTCCTGCCACTGAAAAACATCTGCACAGCATGATGCTGCCGACACCATGCTTCACTGTAGGGATGGTATTGGCCTGGTGATAAGCGATGCATGGGTTCCTCCAAACATGATGCCTGACATTCACGCCAAAGAATTCAATCTTTGTCTCATCAGACCAGAGAATTTTGTTTTTCATGGTCTGAGAGTCATTCAGGTGCCTTTTGGCAAACTCCAGCTGGGCTGTTATGTGCCTTTTACTGAGTGGCTTCCGTCTGGCCACTCTACCATACAGGCCTGATTGGTAGATTGCTGCAGAGATGGTTGTCCTTCTGGAAGGTTCTCCTTTCTCTCCAGAGGAACGTTGGAGCTTGGGCACCTCCCTGACTAAAGCCCTTCTCCCCCAGTCGCTCAGTTTAGACGGCCGGCCAGCTCAAGGAAGAGTCCTGGTGGTTCTGAACGTCTTCCATTTACGGATGATAGAGGCCTCTGTGCTCATTGGGACCTTCAAAGCAGCAGAAATTTTTCTGTACCCTTCGCCAGATTTGTGCCTCGAGACAATCCTGTCTCGGAGGTCTACAGACAATTTCTTTGACTTCATGCTTGGTTTGTGCACTGACATGCACTGTCAACTGTGGGACCTTATATAGACAGGTGTGTGCCTTTCCAAATCATGTCCAATCAACTGAATTTACCACAAGTGGACTCCAGTTAAGCTGTAGAAACATCTGAAGGATGATCAGTGAAGACAGGATGCTCCTGAGCTCAATTTAGAGCTTCATTGCAAAGGCTGTGAATACTTATGTACATGTGATTTCTTAGTTTTTTATTTTTAATAAATTTGCAAAAATCTCAAAAAACTTTTTTCACGTTGTCATTATGGGGTATTGTGTGTAGAATTTTGAGGAACAAAATCAATTTAATTCATTTTGAAACAAGGATGTAACATAACAAAATGTGGAAATAGTGAAGTGCTGTGAATACTTTCTGGATGCACTGTATATTTCACGTCATTCTGGCCTACTTTGTTATTACTTTGGTGTGACCCACCATAACCGCCACTGTTAATGGCAGCTCACTCTTTCAGGGTTGTTTGTGTTTATTACGCCCAAGGAAGGTGTAATATCCATTTAAACGCTCAAACCACAAACCCGTATGTGATTATGGTTTATTTGAGCGTTTACACTCTCACATTCAGCTATTTTTGTTAATTATCTCAGACTAGGGCTGTGCGATATCACCAACATTTCATATCATGATATAAGTTATCTTATTTGACTATACTGTATATATGTATATATAATAAAAAGGACCTTCTCCTTTTTTCTACATTTTGTCTGTATATGGTCCTTGACAAGTAAACAAATAAACTAAACTAAACATTTTAAATAACAGTGAAAAAAATCAATTGTAGAAGTTCATCTGTCATTAATTTTATGCACATTTTTCCCTCTTTATTTTGCAGTGTTGTTATAAAATAGTTTTTTTAATGTGTATTTGAGATGACTTCAACTTCATTCATTATCGCTACCTGACTAATTAAAAATGATTAGAAATCAAGTTCCACTAAGAGCCAGTTTGTTCCTCTGACACATTTTAATTTATTTATTTATTTAGTGTGTATGCAGCCGCTGTCATACACTTATGCAGCTTCAGTAATTTTTTTTCAGACAAAATTAAGAAACTCGGCAGTAATTTAAATCAAAGAAACAATGGTGTGATACATTATAATGTTTCCTATAAGCGACAAGTTAGTATCATCATTTAGCGTTTGCTGTTTTATAATTAGAGAGCAATGGTGTTAACATGACTTACCTCTAAATAAAACGAGGTTAGAGGACTATCCTGTCTGACGCAGCACGGTAGGAAAAAGTCCCACATCCCTGGCAAACAGAAGTAGTGCCTGTATGACCAAAACATTAGCTTGCAGTTTGCTGCTAACCAGTGGAACCCACTATTGCACACGCCTGGCGCACTGTGGGGGAGAGGTGGGGCAGTGACAAGTACAAAAGGGGAATGTGTTTGTTAAATCCTGATATAACGTGTAGTAACAATTGATTATAAGTGTGATAAGGTACAAGGATTATTTAATTTATATTTAGAGGTGTGTGTGGAGACGGAGGTTTACTTCATCACCACAAACACTCACAAACAACACAGAAACACTCGTAGGGCCACCAGTCCAAACCTGGACAATTTATTAATAACTAATCCTTGAACCTTTCATTAACCAGTCTCAATATCTGTGAATTCTTCTGCCGTGATCCAGAAAAGCACACACACAACCTGGTTTCTTTTGTTCACAAAGGAAACCAGGTTTTGAATTTGTAACTGTAATGCAATGAGAGACTGTGAAGTAACTGTAACAAAAATGTGCATAAAATTGGATGCCATTTTATGGAGAAAATGATAAAAACTGATTATATGAAAAAGGCACTTCTGAGTTATTTTTTAAAAAATGGAGGTTATTGAAAAGAGGAATGTTAATTTTCCTTCAGCTCCTATCGTAGCTTATGGACTAACCTTTAGCATGAAAAATTGGTCATACTCAGTTAGAATTAGACATTGCATTTAGCCCAGCAGATAGGAAGTGGGAGTCTGGCTTTCGAACAGCTGTGTCTTCAGAGTCCAACGATTATCTTGAATGCCAGCAGATGGCAAAAAGAAGGAATGAGTGCCCGCAGTCCTTTCCAGTTGTTATAGCTTTCCAGACTCAGCAGTGGGGCGACCGTAGAGTGGAGCCGGCAGATGAGTGAACGGCTGGCCTCGGGGCAGGTGTGAGGCCACACCTGCCCCTAAATTTCCTGACCCGCAAATTTAGGATGTCCACCAGCCAATAAGAAACCACAGGCTGAAGGAAAAGGGATGTATACAGTTCCACCCATGAAATCCTAGTTCTTCTGACGTTGTGGTATGTGGGTGAGGCAATCTTGAGGGAAAAAGTTCAGAAATCACTATCAGTCCACTTTAACGTTGAGTTAAGGAAAATCAATAGAAAAAGTCTAGCAGAATAAACACGGTATCTGAGGAGAGGGAAAATGGCATTTTAGAGTTTCACTCCAAGTAAGAAAGGTTGAGCTCAACAACAAAGGATGATCTCTCCTCACATACCAGGGAAAAAGAAAAAGACTTAACTTCAAGACAACAAAAGACAACTTATAGAACACAAGACTTCTGAAACTGACAAAAACTGAAAAACTAGGGCACTTCTCTCTATTTAACTGAGCGCGCTTCTTGGGTCATAAAATATGACTTGCAGCAGGAAGAACCAATTATCGGCTATCGTGGGAGATTTGAATAGGGTATGGTCCAATAAGAAAGCAGTCCTTTGTCTGCAACCAACCAATAGAATGAAAGGGGCGTTGTCCAACAGAGATGGCCTGGTGATTGTCTGGTACCAGTCAGAATACTGGCATAAGTTTTCAGAAGGCACATACACATTTTAACTGTGAAATTCATTATATACTTAATATAAAATCTAAGCTAACTTCAGTGATTCATGACTAACTTTCACTGAGCATGCACATTTATAAACTGTTCTATAATTAACATGCATTAGAATAAGGTACACTGAAGCATTTTCAAGCATGCAACTCATTTAAAATCAATGATTCATGAAACATTTCAAACCCATCATTGTCCAACACAGAGGCGGTCATCTTCACAGTGTCCCGAGCAGTATTTCCTGGAAAAAATATTGAAGTCTTGAGGAGAAAGGATTATTTCAAGGCAGATAAAACAAAAATTGCAATGTTGATTAAATCCAACATGTTCCTGGGTTGAACCTAAGGGGGCAACATAGAGCTGTGGATAATTCCTTGCGACCTGTGGAATTCAGTCAAGGGATCTGGGATTTCTCAAACAGTACTTGCAAGCATAAAACTGCCTGGTTAGGAGGAAGTTCCGGGATTTATGCTTGCAAACTAATCTGTTCCTGGCACGAAATGGGATCCTTTTCAGCCCCTTTTACCATGGAATATGTTTTCAAACTGTGGTCCTTAGGTGAAGGAAATAATTCTTGACCAGGCTTTTGGGTGAAACAATCTCTTTAAGGTGTAGAGTGATTTTATAGATTGGAGCAAAATGGATTGATGCTACAAACGACCCTGTTTTATATGAAACGATAAACGCTTTTAATCACATCACCCGATACTGTATATATTGTCATATTGCACAGCCCTAGCTCAGACTGTGTTTGTTATCGAAGCTAGTAGTTCCTGGCTATCTAATATTAGCCTCATTAGAGTGCTGGCCATGTTAACAACAGATCTCAACAAACTGGAGTCCATCAGCATTTAAAACAAAATGCATTGAAATGACTTAAAGAAGAAGCTGGGTGGAAAATGGTGCTGCCATATTTAAATCCTGAGATAGTTTGTCACAGACATTTCACCTCTGGCAACCATATCAACATGTGGAAAAAGTGCATTATAACTGCACTTTACATTTTGGAGTTAATTTGAAAATACTGGGACTATATGTTGTGAATGTGGTGTGGAGTCTCAGCTCAGGAAACAATGTTGAGAGCCACTTGTCTATGTCATCTTTGGTGTGATGTGTTATTTTGACATCATGGTCACTGTTGAATGCAGTTTATTGGTCCATTTTTTTTTGTCCTAAAGCACCTTCATGCATATCAGCAGAGACAGAAGTAATGATTCAGGTGCAAATCTTAAGTAACCTTTGACCAAGTTAAATCAAGTCCCTGGTGTAAGTCACATTTTAAAACATGACTTTCTATAAGTTTTGATTTTTAAAAAGTAACAGAAACAGCTGCAATCTACTTAACCCTTGTGGATCCAGGGTGTAATTGGGCGTGTTTGACTACTTTTGATTTTACCTTTGTTTACAATTACTGTGTCACTATAGTGATTATGTCAGAATGTTGTGTCTAAGTACAGTTGTAGCAGCGGAGGGCAGCTGTTAGAAAATCAACCACGGTGGTGGCGTTAGTTTTAATTGGGCACAGTCAGTCAAATCTTTGCTATGTGTTTCCTCATCTGTCAGCAGGAACAGAAGAACATGTAATAGAGAGGAAAGACAGGAGAGAAGCAAACATATGGCTTTGCTTAAGCTAGCTTAGTAAAGAAGCAGTGTTGCACAGTGTCACCATAGAAACAAAGTAATCCACATTAAATCCTTGTTTACTTGTTTGAAATCAGTTTCTCATCAAGTTTCTATAAGTTGCTATAGTGATCATAATTTCACTATTAACACAGCTGTAGCCTGCTAGCATGTAATGCATGCTTATTCTAATGCTAGCTATATTGATCCAACACAAAACTGACATTGTCTTCACTTCCTTTGACAACTAACTAACTAACTAACTAACTAACTAACCTGCACTTATATAGCGCTTTTCTAGTCACAAAGACCACTCAAAGTGCTTTCATTAATACTAACCCTCTATTCTAAGGGCCTATAGGAAACAGATATCTAGGGACAATTTAGAACAGCCAATTAACCTAACATGCATGTTTTTGGCATGTGGGAGGAAACCGGAGAAATCCCGGAGTAAACCCACGCAGGCGACTGCGTTGTCAGAGTTCCTTCATTTACCCAACAGGACACTACTTTGTAAATCTATACATTTGTGATGTGATGTTACATAACTGTTGAAGGCTCATTTCTAGGCACACACCATGGTTATGAGTTGTGCATTCTAGCTGAACATTTCTCAACATTTTTGGTATACAGCATATAGACATTCTCTATGATTAATCTCTTCAGCCAAGAATCCAACCATCTGATAGATTATATGACTTATTTTGTGCTCCTGTGCACAACCCAGAATCTGGTTAGAATAATGTAAATTCTGTGCTCTAAGAAACAACTTGGAATATACAGTATATATATATATATATATATATATATATATATTTATATACAGTATATATATATATATACAGTATATACAGTATATACAGTATATATATATATATATATATATATATATATATATATATATATATATATATATATATATATTATAATGCCACTGGGTGCTATAAATAGAGTTTAAGACTACTCTACAAGTAGTCTTAAATATATATATATATATATATATATATATATATATATATATATATATATATATATATATATATATATATATATATATATATATATACAGTATATACAGTATATATATATACAGTATATATATATATATATATATATATATATATATATATATATATATATATATATATATATATATATATATATATATATACAGTATATACAGTATATATATACAGTATATATATATATATATATATATATATATATATATATTATAATGCCACTGGGTGCTATAAATAGAGTTTAAGACTACTCTACAAAGGAAAAAATAGAATCCAAATTTGTAAAGTTATTTAAAATTTGTTTTATTTTTCCTAAGTAGTCCCATGTCTCAGGTAACAAAAAAGAATAAAAGAAAAAAGAGTAAGCAGAGCTCAGTCTGTACAAATCTCCTAACATACATTGGTGTGAAAAAGTAGTTGCCCCTTTCTGATTTCTTATATTTTAACACATAAATGTGTCAAAACATCAAACAAATTTTAATATTTGATAAAGATAACCCAAGTAAACACAAAATGCAGTTTTTAAAGGATGATTTCATTTATTAAGGGAAAAGTGCTATCCAAACCTACCTGGCCCTGTGTGAAAAAGTAATTGCCCCCTAAACCTAATAAATGGTTTTGCCACCCTTGGCGGCAACAACTGCAATTGAGGGTTTGCAATAACTGGCAATGAGTCTTACATCGCTGCTGAGGAATTTTGGCCCACTCTTTGCAGAATTGTGTAATTCAGCCACATTGGAGGGTTTGAGCTTGAGCTCAGCTGGACATTCTCCTTTAGATTTTTATGGTAGAGAGCAGAATTCATGGTTCTATAAGTTATGGCAAGTCATCCAGGTCCTGAAGTAGCAAAGCAGCCCCACATCATCACACTGCCACCACCATGTTTGACTGTTGGTATGATGTTTTTATGAAATGCTGTGTTAGTTTTATGCCAGATGTAACGGGACACACACTTTCCAAAAACTTCAGCTTTTGTCAAATCAGTCCACAGAATATTTTCCCAAAAGTCTTCAAGATGTTTTGTGGTAAATGGGAGACAAGCCTTTGAGTTCTTTTTGGTTAGTAGTGGTTTTCACTTTGTAACTCTCCCATGGATGCCACTTTTGCCCAGTCTCTCTCTTATTGGTGAATCATGGACCAGTGCCCATACTGAGGCAAGAGAGGCCTTCAGTTCTTTAGATGTTGGTCTAGGTTTTTGTTTCTCTAATTTTTTTTAGATCATGGCATGTTGTGTTGGTTTTTGAGATCTTTTAGCCTACTTCCCTTTGTCAGACAGGTTCTATGTAAGGGATTTCTTGATTCAACAAGTTTGGTAGTAATCAGCCTGGGTGTGGCTAGTGAAACTGAACTCAGCTGCCCAAAAAATGTGTTTAATCACAGTTAATTCTTGATGTAATTGGCAAGGGGGGGGGGGTACTTTTTCCACATAGGGCCGGGTAAGTTTGGATGGCTTTTTTTTTTTCTTATTAAATGAAATAGTCATTTAAAAAATGCATTTTGTATTTACTTGGGTTATCTTTGTATAATATAATTTTTTTGGATGATCTGGAACATTGAAGTTTGACAAATCACTGTATAAATTTAAGAAATCTGTGTGTCTGTGTGTCTGTCTGTCTGTCACGATCATAGGACATCATAGGACGGCCTATGATGTCTGCCTGATGTCCTATGATGATCCTATGATCTCAGGCTACATAGGACTTGCGATGCCGTGATGTAGGCGATGCTGTCATATAGACAATAGGACTGGCTGCCTGTGACGTAGTGTCCTATGATGCCACCCTGGATGTCTTTATGATGTCATATAGACCATCACAGGCGATGCCATCATTTAGACAATATGACTGGCTACCTATGATGTAGTGTCCTATGATGCCGGCCTTGATGTCTTTATGATGTCATATAGACCATCACTCACGATGCCTGCCTACCTATGATGTAGTGTCCTATGATGCCTGCCACAGGAGGAGACCCTTCACCAGCATAGAGTACGACAGACAAGGGATGCACAGACAGACAGGAAATGTGTGGCAGTGTGCTATGCACCTCGTGAGTCACTTGAAGCCCGAAATGCCTGCAAAGCGAGCAACGCTGCACACCAGGCAAGGCACAGACAAGCTGAGACTGAGGAGATGTGGAATAGTTGGCTGGCCAATAACGCTGCACGCCAGGCAAGGCACAGAGAAGCTGAGACCGAATAGGACACACTACTTTAAACCACACCCGTTCAAAGCAGTAAATCTGGAAATTTCACTCAGTAAGGCAGAAGGCACTCTATAAATTCAAGAAATCTCTGTCAGTATGTCAGTCTGTCACCCAATTAAGAATAGGACACCCTACTTTAAACCACACTCATTCGAAGCAGTACCCATAAAGAATGGCAGTCTACACTACAAATGTGTAAAATGCCAAGCAAAGTGCTGATTTTCTCCGGGTGCTCTGGTTTCTGGGTTTTGATGGGTATGCACGGGTCTTCCTGAACAGGATTGAAAACCACTTTTTGCTCAGATCTATTTGCATGATCCTGTCCATGAACTGGAATTACAACGCACCTATCCCTCAGCCAGTCGTCTCAACGAAGAAGAAGAAGAAGAAGAAGAAGAAGAAGAAGAAGAAGAAGAAGAAGAAGAAGAAGAAGAAGAAGAAGAAGAAGAAGAACCACCAGATGGAGAGCAATACAGTGAGGAGACCTGCTGCACGTCAGAAAAGATGCCGTGGAGATGAAACACCTCACGTTCGAGCAGTACGCCGCAGGCATGACTGTGAACAACACAGCCATCTCAGACAGGAAAAGACCCTTCAGCAACGAGCATGCAGAAATACTTGCTTATACTTGGTTTCTACAGGCATGGACGGGTATGCACGGGTAGGGTATGTAATAGTATGAAAAAATATAACAAATCTGGAGGGGGCAAATACTTTTTCCACAGCACCATAGTCCTTCAGCTGGAAATCTAAAGAATATATTGCTTCCCCTTTTGTCAGAAAATAATAAAAATTAGTGGTCACAGCATATTTTCAGATTATTTAAAACCAAAACTCTCAACATAACCTGGTCCTGACCAAGTTATGAGTTCAGCATCAGTTACTATGGTGATCTAGGAAGGTGAAACGTGAAACACCTTTGCAATATGGAAAAATCAGACTGTAGCCTCTAGCTAAGTTGTTAATCTCATTTTTTTCATATAGCCTTCACAGTGTAAAAATAAACACTTGTTTCAAGATAAACAAGTTATTATCGGGGCTGCCTTAATATTTGAAGTCGACTAAGTTTGAGAAGACAAGTTTTAAATCATTACACACAGCTTGTCTTCTCAAGTTTACTCAGGGCAAAATTTCAAGGCATCCCAGACAACAAAATTTTAACATCAAAACAATTAGTTATAAATATGAGGAAATGTCACTAAACTAACAAACAAATTAACAATTTGCATTTTAACATATTTTCATCTGCCAAGGTTATGTGATCATTGACATTTGGTTGTCTGTTAGTAGGATTATCAGAGTACAACTTCACAGATTTTGATGAAATTTGTGTCAGACGTAGGCCTTGGTCTAAGGATGCACCCATTACATAGTGAGAGAGATCCAGATCTGTATGCCTATTCAGGATCACTTAATCACTTATTTTTGAATTGTGAGATAAGGTTTTTAAAAATTGTTTTTTTGATGATACCATGAAAAATATTGAACTTATAAACTTGAAAATAGACTGGCAGAGACAGCTTATGATGCTCTGACGTCTGACACATTTTAGTCCTATCATAATTGGTAGACAAGCAGTCTTGTTGGAGGTATGCACTTTCTAAGGGCCCTATGGTTTTATTTGTGTTTGCCTTGTCCTCGCAAACGCCATTCAGAACAGCTAAAGTGAAAACCCATTACCACTATACTGTATTATTTCAGTGTACTGGTGATTTTGAAACACATCTCCCCGTGTTGTCTCATTTATCCTGCATACCACATTGCCGTAGTGAGTATTTGAACATATAAAGGAATCTATGGGTTTTTATTTTGAGTGAAGTCTGACTAAACTTGGATGTGGTCCACCCACTGGTTAAAAATATTTCTAGTTTCTGAGTCACTCCTCTTATTCAGCAGCCCCTCAAGTCACCGCCTATTATCTGTTGTCAATGTTGGACAAAGACAAGTGCGTCTGGCTTCACAGCCAGAGCCTCGGAGTTGACTTAATGATAATTGCACATTGTTATGTGTCGGTCATGAAACTTTGGTGCCTGCTGATTTGAAAATGTCAAGGCAGATTACTCAGCTTTCCTTGACAGAAACACAGTGACTAGTTCTTGATAGAAAACATCCAGACTTATGTGCCGGTGATAGCTGTGATTTTTTTTTTTTTTTTGAAGCGTTTGCACAGTCAGTTTAATATCCACAGAGACTCTATTCCACAAATTTTGGGATGCTGTGTAAAATTTAAATAAAACAGTGTGATGAAATGTAAATCTCACAAACCACTATTTCATTCACAGTAGAACATAGAAAACATCAAATGCTGAAAGTAAGGCATTTTACAACTTCATAAAAAAATTAGCTCATTTTGAATTTGATGGAGGCAACCCATCTCAAAGAAAGCTGGCACAGAGCGGTCCAATTTACTTTTAACAGTGCCCCATAAAAGTCGAGGAATTGATAGGGATAGTTGCTGGACCTTTGCAAAAAGAATGTTGTTCCATTTTCATCTAACATCATATTCTAGCTACCCAACAGTCTTAGGTCTTTTTACATTTCATAACTTGTCAGACATTTTCAAATGGTGAAAGGTCTGAACTGCAGGCAGGTCAGTCCAGCACCTGAATACTAGGATGTCATGCTGTTGTTATAGATGCACAAAGTGATTTAACATTGTCTTGCTGAAATATAAAAAGACCTTTCCTGAAAAGATGATGTCTGGATAAGAGTGTATGTTGCTTTAAAACCTGTGTATAATTTTCAGCATTGATGGGGCCTTTCCTTTCCCGGTAGAAGTTGCCAGTTCCATAGGCACTAATGCACCCCCATACAATCAGAGATGCAAATTTTTGTGTGGATAATAAATTGGATGGCCCCTCTCCTCTTTATTTGGTAATCATGTGGCTCCCATGATTTCCAAAAATAACTTCAAATTTTAATTAATCTAAAAACAGAAGTTTTCTACTTCATCTCAATCCATTTTAAATGAGATTTGGCCCAAATTATGAGACAGATTTTCTGGATTGTGTTCACATAATGCATGGCATGGCAAACTGTTTACAGACACTGGCTGTGTTTACATGGACACAAGTAACCAGATTAAATGCCTGATCAGAATAAAAATGCTTCATGTAAACACACCAATCTGAATATTCTAACCCGATCATGCTCATTCGGATCAAAATTTCATTCCGATTGAGACGGGTGGGTTATGCCGATTGTTAATCCGAATGGTGCGCATGAAAACATTTATTCCGAACGTAGGGCAGAAAATATGTTTACTGCGCATGTCTGTACACCAGCCGCACGTCGACGTGATGTATTTCCGCCTTAGCAGCAGCCAGCGGAAAACATAGCGGGAGTAAAACAAAACTGGTCTGTATCTTCCTGCTGTCTCCCTCTGTTCGTCATATGCAGAAGTATGTACTTGTAGCTTCATTACGGAGACCAGCAGAAGCAAAAGTACAGTCTGAATAACACAATACAGGTCAATTTCAACACGAAGCGGGGGCTTGCTAACACCGGAAGTTGCTTCTTCTTCTACTATTTTCAGAATGTCGAAATGTCGACGTGCGCATGTCAAAATGATTGATTCCGTTCAAACGTGTGACACATGGAAACGCACATCCTAATCGGATCAGCTTTTTCAGGATCCATGTAAACAGTAAAATTCCGATCTGAATTGTAATCAGATTGATTAAATTTTGCCCATGTAACCGTGGCTACTGATTTCTGCAAGTGTTCATGAGCCCATGCAGTTATTTCCATGACAGAATCATGTTTGCTTGAATGCAGTGCCATTGAAGTCTTGAATATCACAGCATTTAATATGAACTTTTGCCCATGTCCCTTGTGCACAGAGATGTCTTCAGATTCCTAGAATCTTTTGATGATATTATGTAATGCAGACGATGGAATATTTAGGTCCTCTTTTTAAGCTCTCTCAATTTTATTTCGCGGAACATTATTCTGAAATTGCTCCACAATTTGCTGATGCAGTTTTTACCTCAGTACATCTTCTGAGATACCCGGGGCGGCTGCGGGGCAGCTGTGGCACAGGTGCAGAGTGTGGTTGACCTCTGATCGGTGGGTCAGTAGCTTGATTCCTGCTCTCTTTGCGGTTTGCATGTCGAAGTGTCCTTGAGCAAGACACTGAACCCCGAGTTGCTCCTGGTAGGCCAGGCCAGTGCCTTGCAGCTCCGTCGCTATCAGTGTGTGAATGAGTAGATAGCCAAATCTGTAAAGTGCTTTGGTCATCCAGGGATGAGAGAAAAGCACGATATATTTCAATTCAATTCATTCATCTTCATTCATCTTGTTCCGCTTAATTCTTTTCGGGTCGCGGGGGGGCTGGAGCCTATCCCAGCATCTTTGGGCGAGAGGCAGGGTACACCCTGGACAGATCGCCAGTCCATCGCAGGGCACACAGAGAGACAGACAACCATTCACTCTCACAATCATACCTAAGGACAATTTAGAATCCCCAGTTTTGATGCCAATTAACCTAACTTGCATGTATTTGGAATGTGGGAGGAAACCAGAGAAATCCCGGAGTAAACCCATGCAGACACAGGGAGAACATGCAAACTCCACACAGATTACTGTTGGTCGGGGGCTGGGATCGAACCCAGGATCCCCCGGCCAAGAGTGAGTTGCTGTGCTGCTGCAATGCTAACCACTCCGCCACCGTGGAGTTTTAACTTTATTTATTTAGTGTCATTTCACAACAACAGTCATCTCATGGCTCTTTCAACTGTAGGGGAAACCCCCACAATTGCAGAAAGACCTCAGCAATCAGATGATCGATCCCCTGTGAGCAAGCACTTGGCGACGGCGGAGAGGAAAAACTCCCTTTTAGCAGGAAGAAATCTCCAGCAGAACCAGGCTCAGGGAGGGACAGTCATCTGCTGCGACTGGCTAAGGGGTGAGGGGATAGAGAAGAAGATGAAAAGAACAGACATGTAGAGAGCAAACAGCACGACAGGAGCTCAATCTATGGGAGAGAACAAACAGATGTTAATGACCAGCAAAAATATTTCACTGAGAGTGAAGAAAGGAGTGAAGCCCAGTGCAATGTTGGAGGTCCCCTGGCTGTCTAAACCTATTAGCAGCATAACTATGGGAGGGTTCAGAGGTGCATGATCCCTCCCTAATTATAGGCTATATCAAAAAGGAAGGTTTTAACCCTATTCTTAAAAACAGAGATCGAGTCTGACTCCCGAATCCAGATTGGTAACTGGTTCCACAGGAAAGGAGCTTGATAACTGAAGGCTCTGCCTCCCATTGTACTTTATGAGATTCTAGGTATTACAAGTAATCCAGCATTTTGGGAGCGTAGTGCTCTGTTAGGATAATAGGGTAGTATCAGATCTTTTAACTAAAAAGGGGCCTTGATTATTTAGAGCTTTGTAAGTGAGAAGAAGGATTTTAAACTTAATTCTAAACTCTATGGGAAGCCAGTGAAGGGAGGCCAGAACCAGAGACATATGATCTCTCTTTCTAGTACCTATTAAAACTTTTGATGCAGCATTTTGGATTAGCTGAAGACTTTTTAAAGATGTTTTAGGACAATCTGGTAATAAAGAGTTACAATAATCTAATCTTGAGCTAACAAAAGCATGGATCAGTTTCTCAGCATCACTCTGAGACAAGATGCTCCTAATCTTGGAAGTATTACAGAAATGATAGAAAGCAGTCTTAGAAACAAGTTTAATATGTGAATTTAAAAAAAAAACAACAAAAAAAAACAGATCTTGATATAAGTGAGCACCATCTACCCAGTTATAGTACTGGCCTATTGTTGTCACTTAATTATTGGCAGTATGTTCCTCCAGCTGTGTACTTTTAGTGCCACTTACTTTTCCAGTCTTTTGGTGCCTTGCCCCAACATGCCTGAGATGCATTACTGCCATCAAATTCAAGAGGAGCTAATATTTTTCATGAAACAGTATCATGTTTCACTCTCAACATTAGTATATTTTTTGTATTTATTTTTATTAGCACAGATTTAAAAACATGTTTTCTGTACTCTGTTGTGAATAATAGTAGTTTATGAGATATGTAAATCATTACTTTCTTTTATTGTTTAGATTTTACACAGCTTCCCTACCTTGTTGGAATTAGGGTTGGTTTTTGAAAAGGACACAGAAAAGGAGAAAGTCTCAAGAGTGATATTTTTTTTCATCTCTGCTCTGTGAAATGAAGATGCTGATGCCTATGTCGTCCGTTCCAACCACAGGGCATGCTTTCATATGAATCGATTTAATGTCACCACTTCAATATGAGCAGAGGCAGAGAGAGTTTAGAGGGAGGACAATTAAATGAGGAGGCATGGCTTGCTGGGTGCTCAGCCAAATTTTCCGCCTTTTTTATGATTTATTTATTTTGTCCGACCATTTGGCGCACAGAGCAGTTGTAATGATGTCTGCTGGAATAGAGCTTGAGGGCTGGCAGCAAACATTCCCGCTGACAGCCGTGACCACAAAGAAGTAGTGGAACATGGGATTAGCTTTTTATTTGGTGAACGCTATGATCCTGAAAAGCATGAGCATCTCTGTTAATTTCAAGCGCTTCTCTAAAGTGATTTAGAAGAAGGAATGTGAGCAGAATGCTGAGGCGGCTGGCAGATCATTGCCGTTTTGGTCAGTGACCTTCACTGAAAGCACAAGAATTGCAATGGAAAGGTGAAGCTGGTGACTTGAACAGGATGTATCGATTAACCAAACCGAGGAGCAATTTATGCTAGGTGGTGGAATAATGCTTTGTTCTCTGATTGAAGGGTTTCGGCACAGAAATGTCAAGCATAATGTGTGTTATGCCATCTTAGCTGCAGAGTTTGTTCACAAGTGACAGAAAATGACTGTTTTCAACTTAGTTTTCTTTTGCCTTTGATCAGATTCGCACCCCTGCACTCATTGCTTTTCCATCCAGCTGGATTTATTCAAGTTTTGAATGTAGAAATAAATAAATAAATCATTGATAGAGACAGATCTTAAATTTTGGATGAACCAACGGTTTTCTTATGACAAAACCAAATAAAGCTGATGAAATGATAGGTAATTGTTGTTTTCCCATGCACTACTGATCATAGTTCAGGTCTGATACAACAAACATGGCTCCTGATGAGAAGCAAAAATGTGACCCTAAAGCAGGGGTCACCAGCTGGCGGACTCTGGTCCGGATCCGGACCCCGGGAGTCTTCCGTCCGGACCCCGAAGCCTTTTGATACAATTTGGAGAAAAGGGAGACTTATTTTGGTGGGGAAAAAAGGCGGAAAAAGCGGAACTGGACTGCTGCATCAGCAACTGTCCGAGAGATTATGGCGTGAGCCCTTGGGTGCGCTCCTCCTGCTGCAAACTGACTCCCTCTTCACTGTCCCACGAACGCCACTCTCTGCACAGATTGTGGCTCCAACCGCTCCAGACAGTATGCAGCAGGTTGCAAAATCAGGTTTACTGCGGGCACACGCACACACAAGGATGACAGCCAGGACATCCACCCCAGACAGACCTTTCAGGTCTGTACCCACAAAAAGAAGCGCTGTTATTAAGGAGGGTGGGGCAGACACTGCTGTGTTGTCTGTCCCACCCAGATTTAATCCTGCCGGTCCAGGGATCAAACCCGCAACCCTCCGCTCACCAGTCCACATCCCTAACCATTAGGCCACCAGTGCCCACCATGTGTCAAATTTTTCTTCCATTTGTTTTGATAAAAGATGTTGCAAGTAAATTCAAGGGTCATTGCAAATACTTTGCTTTAAAAGGGTCAAGTTGTCACACAGTGGGAGGGAAAAATCTTGAATAGAAAAAAAAATGTGTCAAGATGCATTGAGAATTGTTTGAGAATCAAGTCAGAGTTCTGAATCATAATCGAATCATGAGGTGCCTAAAGATTCCCACACCTAGTTCAGACCTCGGCTGGGGAGGAGGACCGACTTATTGGACCTTTTACAGTTTTAGTTGCTGACGCCTGCCCTAAAGGGTGGTGTAGCCACCCCAGGGATTTGTGTGTCCCTGTGTCCCTGTGATCTGTGTCCCAGGCTTGTGTGTCGATGGAGACTGCGGCAGCAGGTGTGGTTTGTGGGATGCACAGGTCTTTGACGTTCTGGGTGCTTGTCCAAGCATCGTCGACCCCTCCGTTTCTCCAGGCTTGGCTGTGGACTGATTTCACCACAGGGGTGAGGTGGACTCCTCAGCAGGTTGGTCACACTATGGCAGCATCAGTTCCCCATCTCATGGTTCCTCCTAGTGCAGCCTGACGGGAGAAGCACAGCTGGTAATGGATGATGAGTGTAATCTCTGCTTTGATATATCCAGTGACAGTGTCTTAAAGATAAAAAAGAAATTGCACAACGCAGATCAGCCTGTTGCATATGGGTTAGGGACTGTGATTCAAACTACAACAGAAGCTTTGAAGAAAATGAAATGCTTTATTTTATAAATAGGCTTTTGTATAATCAGCATGTTGATTTGATTAATGTCAACATCAGTGGTATCGAGCAAATCCATATCATGGCGCAAAATCACACCGGTGGTAATATACAGTATACCAGTGTTTTTCAACCAGTGTGCCCTGGTACGTTCAGGTTTTTGTGGGAAATTATCTAATTTCACTTCTTAATTGGTACAAGAAATGCAAATACTTTGCCATTGTTGTGCATGTGTTCTGTAGGGCCTACAGAATACATGCACAACAATGGCAAAGTATTTGCATTTCTTGTACCAATTAAGAAGTGAAATTAGATAATTTCCCACAAAAACCTGAACGTACCAGGGCACACTGGTTGAAAAACACTGCAGTATACCACCCACCCATAACTGAAACCACTTCAAACAACATTAAAATATTTTTTTTAAGTTTATGATTTGAATAAATGAGTAACTGGAATACCACTGAGAGAGTGCATACCTCTGCCAAGGCTCCTTCCTTCCGTCCATTTGTCCATCCGTCTGTCTGTACTTCCCTGTCTCCATCCCACCATATATTGCAAGATAGGGCCTTGGTAGAGGTATGCGCTCACAGATCAGCTGCTGTGGGTTCGTCTGTAACCCAAAGACCTCCTCTCGTGAAAATTTAATCAAAATCCATCCATTAGTTTTTGCCTAGTCCTGCTAAACCACTGCTAGAAGATTGAGCCTTGGTTGAGGTATGCACTCAGGGATCACCTCCACAATGTAATAGATACGTGGGTAGCCCCAGAGCCACCTCTGGTGAGAATTCCATCAAAATCCATCCATTAGTTTTTGAGTAATCTTGCTAACATACTGTAAGAAGATACAGCCTTGGCTGAGGTTGCATTGCCTTGTTTTATCAGTTTGTTTTAATCTTATTATTGTTCATTATGATGTTTTAATTGTGACCTGCCAAGGGACTGCAGATGTAAATTAGCTTAAAGCTAACTCTGGTACAATGCATCCAATGGCAACATTTATGTTTTTTTTTTATTGTACATGGTTTCTTTTCAAATAAAAATGTGAAAGGTATGTGCTCTCTGGGCATCAACAAAATCAAATGGGTTCTTCTGCAGCCCAACGGCCATCTCTGGTGAAAATTTCATCCAAATCCATCCAATAGTTTTTGTTTAATCCTGTTGCACAAATACAAACAAGGGCCTTGGTGGAGGTATGCACTCTCAGATCATCAGCAAAATCTAATGGGTTCATCCTTTGGCCAAGGGCCACCTATGGTGAAAATTTCATCCAAATCTGTCCAGTAGTTTTTGCATTATCCTGCTAACAGGCAGACAGACAAAAACAATCAAACAAATGCCGGCAAAAACATAAGCTCCTTGGTGGAGGTAACTACTCACACATACACATTAGAGGACACTAATAAGGGAAGGCTTATAAACGAAAGTTGGAAAGGAGTTGAGTTGAGCTAAACTGGCTTTCCAACTGCCATTAAATCCAAGGAAGAGGAAGAAGAGTCAACTTGAGACCCTGAGAGATTTTAGATTAAGCCAATTAATTTGGATTCATTTCTGATCTGATATTCTGCAACTTTACTTTTTGGATCAAGCAACCCCTGCAGGCAGTGGTCACAGGTTCGACCCCTGGACCAGCAGGATTAGATCTGGGTGGGACAGATAACATAGCAGTGTTTGCCCTACCCTCCTTAACCCCACTGTGGTGCCCTTGAGCAAGGTCCTTAACCCCAACTGCACCAGCGGAGCTGCTCAGTGTCCACAGGTCAGTCTGTGGTTGTACTGGGCAGCTTCCTGGTGTGAGTGTTAACAGGGCATCCTTGAAAAGGAGAGGTTGCCTCTTAATTGAGCTACCCTGTATAAATAAAGGTTAAATTAAAAAAGAGTTTTGAAGGCAGCAGTAGGAGATTTTTACTGGAAAGTAGAATGGAGCCATCGCTTCATTGCACAAATGATGGGGCTGTGACTGGACAGGGGATGGAGGAAGGAAATGACGGGAGTTATTTGGGAGAAATGAATGTAGTTTGCGGGAGTTTTGAACATTGGTAGACAGTAACCCCAGTATCTAAAGGAACGATAAGTGCTGAGGAACGTTCACAAATGCTGCACTTTTTTGGTTTTGTCAGGGTTTGCAAAAGATTGCCAAACAGCTTGCAAACAATTTTAAGGTCCAGACAAGGAACAGTTTTTCTTTTTGCCAAAAAATTTTGAAAACATTCAAATTTTTTTTACGACTATTTTTCCACAATTACAAACATTTGCAAACAGACATTCAAGCAAACCGTACAGTTGCAGTACAAACATACTTGCAAACAGTTTTAATGTGTGTCACTAATGTTCTTTTTGGTTTGCCAAGTCATGAACACTAGCAGCTGTTAAAGACCCTTTATGACAAAACTGATGGTGACCTTAAAAACTGTGTGCAAACTGTTTTGCAACCTGTTACAAAACTTGGTGAAAATCAAAAGGTGCAGCATTGTTAAACATTCCACAACATTTGCTGCTCCGTGAGATGCTAGCTTGATTTTTGCCGACATTGGTCAGAAATGTTGGCAAATCCAAAAATCGCCACGTTCGTCAACATTCACTGCCCTGTGAGTTACAACACTTACGACAAAAAATGTTAGCAATCTTAAAAATTGTGTGCAAGCTGTTTTTCAACCTTTTACACACCCTGACAAAACCCGACAAATGCTGCTTTCATGAACATTCATCGGCATTCGCCACACCGGGAGATACTATCCTAAGGAAAAACAAATGTAAGAAGAAAGAAAGAGGCAAGTCTTCCAATGACAGTGATTGAGACTTAAATATGGCTGTAGGAGGAAGAAAGCTAAAGGAATATAGAATTATTAAGCTGGTACAACTGGATGTGACAATTAGGGACTGGAAGCCAATACAACTGACTAAAGCCCCGTTTCTATTGGCAGGATCCAGGAACCAGTTTTGCAGGAACTTCCCCCATGTGTGTGTCTTTATTACCTGAAACCTCCCTGTAAGGGGGAGTTATTAGGAACCTTTAGCAGCTGAAATATGGCCCTGGTCAGGTACTTTGGAACGGCTGTGAAAACTGTATGATGGGGTTTAGAATTGACTCAATGATGTCTGGATACAACTTGATCAGAGTGCTTTGTATGGCTCTGGCTTTGTGTGACAAAACACATGGAAAAGTAGTAAATTTGACCAGAAATAGATAGTAGTGAAGATCAAATGCTTAAAAAATGATAATGCTGACGTGATTGCGAAGGGTCTAAATGGCTGTTTGGCATATGTGAACGACACAAGCATTACACACAGAGCGGCACGGCACATAACACCGGCCACTACCACTGTCCTTTGCAGGGATATGAGCACAAACAGCCCGGCCAATGGGAGATGGTCGTCCCTGCTGGCTGCTCCCTGTCTGCTTACATGACTATTATAGCCTAACGTCTAAAAATTTTAAGATAAGATAAGATAAGATAAGATAAGCCTTTATTAGTCCCACAACGGGGAAATTCCAGGATTGCAACAGCACAGGGATAGCAACACTCAGAGCAACAATCAGAAGGCAAGAAAAAACAAGCAAGCAAGAGCAGCTAATATACATATGTACATATTACTATAAAATATATATATACACACACACACACACAGACACACAGTGCAGAGCATTGTAGCTGGATGGAATAAATATATGAATATATGAACACACAGTGCAGAGCATTGTAGCTAGATGGAATAAATATGTAAATATATAAACACCCACAGTATGGAGCATTGCAGCTAGGTGGAATAAATATGCAAGTATATAAACACACACAGTGCGGAGCAATGTAGCTAGATGGAATAATATGTAGATATATAAAAACACAGTGCGGAGCATTGTAGCTAGATGGAATAAATATATAGATATATAAATATAAACACACCCAGTGCAGAGCATTGTAGCTAGATGGAATAAATATGTAAATATATAAACACACACAGTGCAGAGCATTGTTGCTAGGTGGGATGAAACAGCATAACCGTCTATTTAGTTATCCTACATGGTATGATTATGTGCCCATACATATTCTCACCCTCCATAGCGACCGGTATGTTCCTAGTTGTATGCCGGAGAGGACCATTGTGTAAGTCTATTGCATCTTTTGCATTCAAAAAAAAAAACTATTAGTTTGTTACGTCTTTTTGCTATCTCTGCGAGCAGCCCTGCTTAGGTTGTACAGTCTGACAGCCGTTGGTAGGAAGGACCTACGAAACCTCTCGGTTGTGCACCTGGGATGATGTAGTCTGCTGCTAAATGAGCTCCTCAGTGCATCCAGTATGTCCTGCATAGGGTGGAACTCGGACTCCAGCAGAGATGACAGTTTAGCCACCGTCCTTCTCTCTCCTATCTCCTCCATCGGATCAAGGCGTTGCCCCAGGACAGAGCTAGCTTTCTTAATCAGTTTGTTCAGTCTCTTCCTATCGGCTGCAGTAATGCCACTGCCCCAGCAGACCACTCCAAAAGTGATGGCTGATGCCACCACCGTGTCATAGAATGACTTCAGCAGCGCCCCTTGTACACCAAAAGACCTGAGTCTCCTCAGCAGGAACAGCCTGCGCTGTCCCTTCTTGTAGAGTGCGTCAGTATTGTGTGACCAGTCTAGTTTATTGTTCAGATGAATACCCAGGTACTTGTAGGATGTCACCATCTCGATGTCTGTTCCCTGTATATTTACTGGTGCTGTGAGGGGCTGCCCATGCCTGCGGCAGTCCACCACCAGCTCCTTAGTTTTCCTCGCGTTGATCTGGAGGCAGTTCCGATGGCACCAGTCCACAAAGTCCTGGATAAGCCCTCTGTACTCAGCTTCATCTCCGCTGGAGATGAGACCAACGATCGCAGAGTCATCAGAGAACTTCTGTAGATGGCAATGTGTTGTGTTGTGTGAGAAGTCCGCAGTATAAAGAGTGAACAAGAAGGGAGCCAGCACTGTTCCCTGGGGGGCCCCCGTGCTACTGATGATCGTGTCGGAAACACAGTCCCGGGTTCTCACAAACTGAGGCCGGTTCGTGAGGTAGTCCAGGATCCATGATGACAGGTGCTGGTCCACCCCTGCGCGCAGCAGCTTGTCCTTCAGGATCATCGGTTGGATGGTGTTGAAAGCACTGGAGAAGTCAAAGAACATGATCCTCACCATATTCCCGGGCTTCTCCAGGTGGGACAGAGAACGGTGAAGGAGGAAGATCACCGCATCCTCCACCCCAATGCCATGCTGGTAGGCGAACTGGAGTGGATCCATCGCTGGTTCCACCAGGGGGCGGAGATAAGCAAGGAGCAGTCTCTCCAGGGTCTTCATCAAGTGGGACGTCAAGGCCACCGGTCTGAAGCTGTTCAGGTCTTTGGGGTGGGAAGTTTTTGGTACAGGTACCACACAAGATGTTTTCCACAGCTGTGGTACCCTCCCCAGTTTCAGGCTCATGTTGAAGATATACGTCACAATCCCACACAGCTGGTCTGCACAGGACTTGAGGAGCTTTGCGCTGATGCCGTCCGGTCCCGACGCCTTCCTCGCCTTGATCTTCCTCAGCTCCGTCCTCACCTGGGTCTTGGTCAGGGTCAGGATGAGGGGCTGTGTGTTGGGAGTGGGGGGGGTGTCGGTGGAGTGGGGAGTGGGTAGCAGGACTTGATTTCTTAGAGGCAGCAGTGGTTGTTGTGCAGACAGGGGGGAGGGCGGTTGGTCAAATCTATTGAAAAACAGATTCAGGTTGTTCGCCCACTCCCTGCCCCCCGTGGCCTGGGGGGAGGTATTCTGGAGCCCCGAGATGGTTTTGAGGTTTCTCCAGACCCCGCTGATGTCGCTCTGTTGCAGCTTGTCCTCCATCTTCTTCCTGAAGCTGTCCTTGCCTTCTCTGATCTTTCTCCTCAGCTCCCTCTGTACGGACTTCAGCATCTCCCTATTCCCCGACCTGAAGATCCTCTTCTTCTCTCTCAGAAGTGTTTTTATCTCAGGGTTGATCCAGGGTTTGTTGTTTGAGTGACGCCGTATGGTCTTGGTGGGAACGGATTTGTCCACACAGAAGCTGAGGTAGCCCGTGAAGGTGTGAATGAGGCCATCGATGTCCTCACCATGTGGATCGCAGAGCTGCTTCCAGGCAGTGGCTTCAAAACAGTCCTTTAGAGTGTCCATTGTCTCCTCAGACCATAACTCCACAGTGTGCATGGCCGGAGGTTGTCTGTGCACTAGGGGTTTGTACACCGGTCGGAGATGAACCAAGTTGTGATCCGATCTCCCAAGTGGGGGGAGTTGTGATGAGGTGTACGCCTCCTTAGTGTTTGCGTAGAACAAATCCAGTGTTTTATTGTCTCTAGTGTGGCATGTGACATACTGGGTGAAAGTGGGCAGAATGGGAGACAGTGAAACGTGGTTGAAATCGCCTGAGATGAGGAGAAGAGCATCTGGGTGTTCTGTCTGCAGCCTGCTGGTTACTGAATGGATGACGTCACGCGCTGTCCCAGCGTTCGCCGTCGGATTTGCATAAACAACAATGCAGATCACGTGTGAGTGTTCTCTCGGGAGATATGTAGGCCTCATGCTAACAGCTAGCAACTCAATGTCTTTGCTGCAGTGTCGTTGTTTAACAGTGATATGTCCCGGTCTGCACCAGTTGTTGTTAACATACATGATCACTCCACCGCCCCTAGTTTTGCCACTCTCTGGTGTTCGGTCAGCTCGTATCGTGTGAAAACCCTCCAGCTCAATGTTAGCATCTGCTGCTAGTTCAGTTAGCCACGTCTCAGTAAACAAAAGGAGAGAGCACTCCCGGTAAGTGCTATCATAACGGGAGATAGCCGCTAGCTCATCTACCTTTCCCAGTATCGACCGTACATTTCCCATGACAACAGATGGAAGGGAGGGTCTGTACCTTATATTTTTTGTCCTCCGCCTTACTCCAGCCCGGCAGCCGCGGCGTTTTCGCCTCAGTTCTCTCGGTATGTCGAGTTTTTCCAGTGGGACCGGGTGGCGGTTAAATGCTAGCAGCTCTTCCCTGTTATATCGTATCCTGCTATAAACAGTGGCTCCGTCCACCGGCTCAGGAGACATTTGGGATGATCTGTGTGTCCGTGATATAAGTGGGGTGAAAAAAAAAAGTGATCAAAAGAGAGAGGAAGGGAAAAAAAACTCGGAATCGAGCCGCTGTTGCAAAAGGCAGCCGACTGGTGTGGCGCCGAGAGGAAAAAAAAAAAAAAAAAAAAAAAAATAATTTAAAGTTAATACTGCCATAATTTTGGAGAGCAACAACACGATACATCATATGCAGCCACACATGCATCGGGGTAGCAGGAATAAAGCGGAGAGGTAACTCACATAGCCGAAGAGTAAGTCCACACCATCAGCCAGCTGGATGTGGAATCGCCGCTGGTGCTACTCACACTCTTTACGCTGTTTAATCAATTGGTTCCTCTCTGCAATTATTAGATAAAAACGGCGGCAAGTTGGTCCCATGCACTCCACTCTATATTTATTTTGTGTGGAGTTTGCATGTTCTCCCCGTGTCTGTGTGGGTTTACCCCAGCTACTCCAGCTTCCTCCCACAGGCCAAAAACATGCAAGCTAGGTTAATAAGAGACTCTAAAGTGGCCCTAGGTGTGAATGTGTGTGTGAATGGTGAAGGGACTGGTGCCGTGGCTGCCTCATCCATCCAGGTGGATGCCATGAATTTCCCTCTGGGATTAATAAAATATACAAAAAAAGTGCATAATGATTTCTGTATGATTTTAACGTCTTTTACTTTGCTGTGCTGTGTTGGGCTGAAACTGTCAGATGATTATGTCACCAACAAATCCTCATGGTTCCTACTCCCATAATGGAGACTCTATGGGTGAGAGGACCAAATACATGAACGGCCCTTAAGAAGTCCCTGACCCCCTCAATCGGTTCCTGGTTCCTGGTAATGGAAACGGGGCTTAAGTCAATAAATGAAGAAGCTGGGGAAATTAAGAGTGCAAAAAATTCTGAGGGATGGATCACTACTGGTTGTATGCAGGGATAGAAGATGACAAGGGAAAGCAATTAGGGAAAAAGGTGCAATATTTTTTGGCAGGCGACAGAAAAGTTGTCAAGGGAGTTACAAGTATTCCTACAGATGTGTCCGTGGATGATGTGAAAAAAAATTGAGTAATGGAAGAAAAATTGATGTCAAATGAACAGAAATTGAATTAGATGAGACTGGATTCTGAAGCCATCTTGATGAAAATTTAGAGTGTGTCATGGCATACCCCTGTGTTTGTTGTGTGTCCTTGAACAAGCTCTGTTAGAAGAGGTATACGGCCTGTACCCTTACTCCTACCCCAACACCTTATTTAGAATTGGGACACCCCTATGCCATCATGTGAACATGCAAAATGGATCAGTAGGACTAATGGTGAAGGGTGAATTGGGACAGGGATTAGTTATATTTTGCCATTTGCAATGAATAGTTCCTCAGTTCTTAAACAACCACGTCTGAAAACATATTCTATGGTTGTGGAAAAGATATTTGCCTGCATTCAACATAGGATGTTGTTGAAATTATTAAAATTGGGTTAAGAAGAGTCTAACACATGATTAAAGCTTGGAAGGATAGGATCATCTCTCATCATCTATCCCATCATCAGAACAAGATTGTTCTGCAAAATTAATGCAGCTGTTGATGGGAATAAATCTTGCAGCATTGCATAAGCTTAATGAAATGACATCATAGGAAATTTAAGCTCTAATCAAAATTAATCAAATACATTTAAGACTGTGTGATGTCCATGTGGCCCCCACGGTAGGTTAAATCTGAGCTAATGGATCCTATGTGGGTTTCTGTGGTTCCCTTGTTGGTCCCATCTGTGTCTGCCCACATGGTTACTGAAACCTGCTCACCTGCATAAAACCCTTGTGGGGCCAAGATTGGATGTAGTGGAGGACACATTGACATGATGCCTGGGCAGTGTAACTGAGCATCAGTCAAAATACTTCTGTCTTTTTAAAAATCACAGTATACAGTATAGTGTAGGTTCCAAAGCTGGTTCCTGCACACCATAGCCCCAGCTGTACATAATGAGTTAGCCAACTGGGGCAACTTAAAATCAGGTCGCCTCCCTCTGTCTGCGAAAAAGAAACAGCTCATCCTGGAAGGGAAATTCTATTAATATACAGTATATCTCCCAAAGTCACAGAGTTATCGGAAAGTGGACTGTGCGGTTGCTTTAGGTTGACATTGACACACTTAAATTGCCCTTTCATTTCCTCTAAGAAAACGCAGTGCCGGCACTTCATATCAGGGAGCAACAGTGTCACACCAAAAAGTTGGACATGGTGAAATGTCACTTTTATTAGATGGATTCAGTGGAGAAACACTGATTCTAAAAAAGGACCTGGGGCTTGAGTCTGGTGCAAATAATTGTCTGTATCTTGTGTATTGCTTTATTGACCACCAAACTCCCTTGTGACTCAGGATGTAATAAGGATTCCCCTTGGTGATTTGCTCCAGACCTCTATGGTTTAAATTGGAGCTGCAGCTAAATCAATTAGGGGGACCTTAAGGTGGGTGGAAGGAAGAATGAAAAAGAAATTGCGTGTAAATGGAAAACATTTCTGTTCAATATTTATTTTCAACTGTGTGCATGTTCTTTCTTTCAGAGCCCTGGCTGATATTTTGAGGCAGCAAGGACCAGTTCCGATATCTCAGTATGAACATGAAAACATTGCAGCAATCGACGGGTCGCCCAAAGACGAGACACCGGTCAGGACCTCGAAGAACCATTACACACCTGTTCACTCCAAGGCATCAAACCACGGTAAATGATATTGCTTTCATACAGGTTCATAACCCAGTCTGTGGGTAAGTGTGAAGGTCACTTCTGGTTTTATCTGAAGATGTTTACAGCAAGCCTATTTCCATATCTAGTTTGTATGTATGCTGCCTTATTTATAATTCTCCCTCTTTAAAAAAAAAAAAAAAACATTTCGGCAGCACTGCCCTACAAAGGAAAAATGCAGTAACTACACAAACTGTGGAACTGAGTAAAATGCCTTCGAACATTTTTTTTCTGAGTGGCCAGCCAAAAAAATGTTAAAGGTAAATTGGAATTACTGCATTCATGTGCTGCCTTCTTTGGAAAATGCGTTTTGCCTTTTGTTGGTGAGATTAGTTCCTCTTTTTGAGGAGGATTTATGCATTCTCACCATGAGTATCAGGGACCATTTTAGTCTCAAAAAACACAAGTCCATGCTTCAGAATAGGAACCAGAGGGGGATAGCAACTAGTTACATTTAGTCAAGTTCATGCAGTCAAGTAACATTTCACAAAATAGCTTTATTGCAGAATATGCTTTACTCTTACTTGAGTGAATTTATGAAGAAAAAAAAACCCTGCACTTTTATTTAAGTCCATTTAATAGTACTCTGAGTTTATTTTGAGTTCACTGATGGACAGCTGGTTAAAAATGTGCTTGTTTATGCTGTAATAATTTGTTCTTTCCAGAAAATACTGAATCTATAGATTTTTAGGTTTTTATTAACATGGTATTCAGTGTAAAAATATATTCAAATTTAGTTGAATTAGAAAATAGTAAAAAAAATATATCAGTGAAAAGTGGCAGATTTTTGTGAAAGTCTTTTTTTATGTAAAAAGACAAATCCATGAGAAAAAGCTGAAAATTTACAATATCAATATCTTAAATTTATGAGGAAAACACAAATTCATGATTTTTGGGTTTTGTCAGCATTTGTAAAAGGTAGCCAGTTTGTAAACAGTTTTTAAGGTCCCGGTTTTTCTTGTTGCCAAAAATTTTTGAAAATGGTTGAATTTTTTTGGTGTCGCTGAAATTCTTTTTGGTTCGCCAAGTAGTGAACACTAGCAACTGTTTAAGACCCTTCATGACAAAACTGTTAGTTAAGTTAATTCCCTTCACACCCTGTTGGTGTATGGGGCGGCGCCTATCTCCGTTTCTCTGACCCTAGGCCACACAGCTACTGTAAGTAGTGAAAGCTACAGCGGGGGGTCAGTCCTCTGGTAGCTCTGTGCGTAACTTTACTTTCCCCGTTCCATTATGCGGAACACCACACTAGAAGACAGAAAGTACCATTTTTATATGGTCTTTGGTATGACCCGGCCGGGATTTGAACCCCTGCCTCCCGGGTGTGGGGCGGATGCTCTACCAACTGAGCCACCACTCCGGTCGACAAAACTGTTGGCGACCTTAAAAACTGTGGATGAACTGTTTTGCAACCTTTTAAAAAATCCTGACAAAACCCAAAAAGGGTAATGTTCTTGAACGTTCCTCAGCATTTTAGATTAGATTAGATTAGATTCAACTTTATTGTCATTACACATGTATGAATACAAGGTAACGAAACACAGTTTAGCATCCAATCAGAAGTGCAAAGGACAGCAGTGCAGTATATACGGTAATTAACAGTATGTGCAATTTAAGCAAATATATGCAAATATATGCAGCAGTGCAGAAAGTTAAGAGTACTGTTATGTGCAAATAATGTGCAATAAGTTAGATGTAGTTATGTAGTTATGCAGTTATGTACAAGTGAGGATGGTAAGACATGATGGTAAGAGAGTCAGCGGGGAACTAAGTTCAATAACGTGACAGCTGTTGGAAAGAAACTGTTCCTGAACCTGCTGGTTCTAGTCCGAAGGCTTCTGAAACGTCTTCTGGAGGGGAGAAGCTGGAACAGTCCATGAGCAGGATGGTTGGAGTCCCTAAGGATGCTGCGTGCCCGGCGCAGACATCTTTTCCTGTAGACGTCCTCTATAAACAGAAGTGGAGTCCCTGTGATGCGTTGGGCGGTTTTCACCACCCGCTGCAGCGCCTTGCGGTCAGCGACAGAGCAGCTCCCATACCAGACTGTGATACAGTTGGTCAGGGTGCTCTCTATCACGCAGCGGTAGAAGTTGCCCAGGATGTCAGTTGACAGATGGTTCTTCTTCAGTGTCCTCAAGAAGAAGAGGCGCTGATGGGCCTTCTTGATCAGGCTGGTGGTGTTAACTGACCAGGACAGGTCCTCCGAGATGTGGGTCCCCAGGAATTTGAAGTTGGGGACACGTTCAACAGCTATGCCATTGATATGGATGGGGTCATGTGTCTCTTCCCTCTCCTTCCTGTAGTCCACTATGAGCATTTGCTGCTCCGTGAGATACTAGCTGTATTTTCACCGACATTGTTCAGAGAAGTCAGCAAATCCCCAAATTGCCACAGTCAACAACATTTGCTGCTCTGTGAGATATTACCCTAAAGTCTACCCTTAAGTCTGCAATATGCAACATTAAATTTACATGAAAAAAGACTAGAGATGTATGCAAAAAGATTTAAATATACGAGAACAAAGTTGGAAGTTTTAGTTTTTTTTAAAGAAAAAATGTTTAGGAAAAAATCTCACAAATTGAAGAGAAAAAAAAAACAAATTTATGAGGAAAAAAAAAACAAATTATTTGAAAACAGTAGTACATTTTTATAAAAAAAAATCCTAGCTTCATGAGGAAAAAATTGCAAATGTATGAGAAGAAAGTCACAATTTGAGAAAACCTTCACAAACTGGAGACTTGTTAGTCTTGAGACTTGTAACATTTTAGTAGATATTTTCATACCCTTACTCAAGTCATTTTTTGGTGTCTACTATTACTTGTACTTGAGTAATTGACATAATTAATGCTGCTTTTACTTGAGTGCAATTTCTGGATATCTACCTCCGATAGGGACTCTTCAAAAGTACTGGAACCTTCTAGTGATGATGTTCTAGGAAACTGATCACATTCTCAATGCCAATCAAATGAAAAGAAGGAAGAAAAAAAGAATGAAGCAAATAACTGGACCAATAATGTTGTCCTTCAACTTGCTAATGGTACCTATCTTTCTGTGATTGTGTCACTTTGGTTCAACGGCATCCTAATGTCATCATCTCATTAAGCAGCTCTGTGTCTCAGTGGTAATGCAATGGAAAGTCCCAAAGAAATAATTTCCTCAAATAGTTCCTCTATCGATAGTTAGACCTGTTTTGAGTATCCCAATCACTTATACTGTGGCCCTAATTAGCCTACTCAGCAGTGGCACAAACTGATGCAAATTATTATTCTCTGTGAAATGTGCCATGCAAGCTCTTGGCCAGAGATAACTGTGGCGTGAATCACTGTTCCTCCTTCTATTCGGTCGGTCTCCAGATCCCCGCTCCAACGATCAGCTCGTTTTCTACATGCCCTACTATGGTGTCCCAGATTCACAGGCATTGATTTATTCTGGTGGCACTCTTGACACTCTCCATCAGCACTACCTCACCACCTCCACCCAACATTGACTGTGTCAGAGGAGCGCAAATAAAGATTGTAGAATGTTTGCCATTTGTCTTGTCTTAACAACAAAATTACTTTTAAGAATGCTATATATGTTTAAAATGGGACTGCCCACTAACGAGAATCTACTTTGGTCATTCAGTGTGTGTTCTAAAGGGAACCAGTGGATTAAAGCCACTAAAACAGTCTTCAGTTAGCTTGTCTTTATGCTTTATCACATGGGTAGGCAACCTCAGCCATTAGGAGCAACTGTAGGCCAAAACCTTCATGGATCTATAAAACATATACTATATTGCCAAAAGTATTAGGACACCCCTCCAAATGAAGGCACCAAAGCACAAAGCAAGGTCTATAAAGACAAGGATAAGTGAGTTTGGTGTGAAGGAACTTGACTGACCTGCACAGAGCCCTGACCTCAACCCGATAGAACACCTTTGGGAAGAATTAGAGCAGAGACTGTGAGCCAGGCCTTCTTGTCCAGCATCAGTGCCTGACCTCACAAATGCGCTTCTGGAAGGATGGTCAAAAAATTCCCATAAATACATTCTTAAACCTTGTAGAAAGCCACCATTTGCAGCTATAACAGCTTTGAACCATTTTTCCAGAAGCACATTTGTGAGGTCAGGCACTGATGTTGGATGAGAAGGCCTGGCTCACAGTCTCTGCTCTAATTCATCCTAAAGATATTCTGTCGGGTTGAGGTCAGGGCTTTGTGCAGGTCAGTCAAGTTCTTCCACACCAAACTCGCTCATACTTTTCTTTCTGGATCTTGCATTGTACACTGGTGCCCATTCATTTAGAGTGGTGTCCCAATACTTTTGGCAACAGTGTATTTGAGCATTAAACTGAATGAAATGTGACCAAGTTGCTGTTTTATACAATTCAGTGAATTACATTTGGTTAGAGCTGCTAATTTCTTGATGCATCTCAGAGTGGGCTTTTGCACTGAGGCAAAAAGTTAATACTCACACATCATGTTGTACTAATGCTGGGTTGACTTTTCTGCCTCTCGTAATTCCTGTTATTTGAACAGCATAGCAGTAGCGCATGCACACCCACAGAGCAAATGATTGTTGGTACTGTAAGTCATAGCTTAGCGGCAGAGCCAAAACACAGAAACAGCACTGTTACCCTGTTATCCTTATGGATCAGTTAAGTGCTATACCTGTAGTTAGCAAGCACACTAACAGATTACAAAGAAGTGACGATGAGTGAGATTAGCATCTGTTTTACTGTATCTGATGCTTAGGGTTTAAATATAGAATAGAGAGCCTAAGTCACGCCCCCTGTACTTCCACATATGGGACCTTAAATCAGAAAAAGTCTTCATTGAAATGAATGATAAGAAAGAAATTATCTTTTGATTCTAATCAAATTTTGTCATGAGTTACACATATTGAGCCCTATTAGGATCATCCACAGACTTTTTCAACAGATTTTCCGCCATATGCCAGTGTTTTTATTCATTTCTGTCAGCTCATTGTCAGTTTTTTACACTTTCCGTCATGCCATCAAATTACCAGTAGACAGTGCGCTCGCAGGTGGAGGCGCATTTCAAAGAGGTGTGGAGGTGGGCAATCTAATGCACATTACTATTATAGTGCATTCCATGAGAATCCACTTTTGATCAGGAAAAAAGAGGTCTATCAGCCAAAGTGCATTGTTTAAAGATATTTCAGTGGCGTATTTTGAAATCACGCAGCTCCAGAGCTCATGAGGAAATGGCATGCGCTGGTATCTTATTTTAATAGAGAGAGTTTTAACAGTCATGATATAATCGCCCATCATTTTAATTATGATGATCACACACTAGTTTTGTTTTGTTTTTTTTTCCATCTACACTCTCATTTTAATTGTGTACTTACCATTGGCATCTATAGATTAAGCATTAATGTAGGATTTTTTATAGGGGAATGAATGAATGAACAGGCAGTGTGATGTGCAGCGTGGGGGTGTGTGTGTTAGTCAGATAATTTGTATTCTTTTTACATTTTCGTTTTCATTACAGACTTATTAGGGATCAATATCGAGTTATTTAGATTTTAACCTTGATGCCTGCCTAAACTCGACTCGGCATGGCAACCAACAGAGAACGCTGGACAACACTACTCATCATTTTCCTTCATTTATTTAACAAATGCAAGGAATGACAAGCATAGTTGCAAGCTGATAACCTTCAAGAGAGAAAAAAAAGGAGAAAAAGAACATGTCAAGTCAACAAACTCAGATAAGAATTAAACTTAAGTACCCTAATTCAATCTTATTTTTTCCCAAATCTATTAAATCAAATAAAGTTAAATAAATGTACTTATTTGCCATGTTTATCTAATTTGCTACAAACCATTCTAACCTACTCATCCACATAAGAAATTTTCAGTATTCTTAAATGAAGTCACTAAATTAAGCACTCCACAAACTCAATTTCACCATTCTTTCACCATTAAATGCCAAATAAAGCACCCGTTTTCCTTAATTGGAATCAACATGCTACACAAAGTCACATAATTGATCCAACCCACCACCAACAAAAGTACTTAAATTAAAACACACCTGTAACCTGCAAATACACCATTATATAAACTCAAATTGCACACTTTTCCTCACGTTACATTATTAATGCCCAGATTATCTTAAATAAGAAACATAAAACATAAATCTCACCAGCTGTATCTCTGTGGTCACCCAAGCATTAAGGAACCCTGCACTCTGCAATACTGAGCAAACAAGTCCCAGCTGCTCAAGTGAACTGCCTAATGAAACCCCTGCCTGCTGAGCTGCCACACCTACAAACCAAAACTGCTCCACACTGCCCTCTTGACCTCTTACTGTTCATGGAAAATTCCTAAAATCCACCAAACAAAAGTAGATCAGAAGAATTAAAGGCTGAGGAAAAGAAAAGAAAAACAGCAATATGATGACTTATAGCCTAACACCTCCCACTTGAGCTCCTGGTTACTTAACTGAAGGAGGTCATGAAAGTCTTTTAGTCCCTTTAAGTTCTTGCTTGTTCTTCAGTGGGAAGCAGGACCACCAGGCGCCTGATATCCCTGTGAAGGATGGTTGCAGGGATCCTATTTGAGTGTCTCCTACTGTGCTCATCCGATGCATTCCTTAAGGTTGGCTTCTTGACTGGGACAGGGTAGCTGGGTACGGTCTTCACATTCACATCTCTCACTGTGCCCTTCTTGTCTGTGTTGACACTGGCCAACCTATATTGGCCCCTCAGTGAGTTTTAATCAGCCAGCCAAACTATATCTCCCACAGCAACATTCCTCTCTTTGGTATGCCACTTGGCCCTTATGAACAGATTTGGACAAGCTAACTGGCACCACTTCTTCCAGAATCTGTTCACTTCCCCTTGGATACTCTGGAGCCTCTTGTATGGATACTCCTTAAACTGGAAGTCTCCCGAGTCCCCTCTTGGACTGGCTTGTCCTAACAGGAGGGAATTAGGGCTGACATACTCTATACAGTCCTCCTGGCTCTGCACTCTTGCATCTATAGGGCTTTCATTTACCAGGTTTGCTTCCATGAACAGGAATGTCTGGAATTCACCCCATGTAAAGACTCCATCACCACAAAGGTTGCTTAGGGCCCATTTCACTAGCTTCACTGCTGCTTTTGCTGCTCCATTTCTGTGGGGAGAGTCTGCTGGGTGGAACTTCCAAGACCACTCAGTTCCCTGCTTGGAAGCTTCTTCTTCAAGCTCAGTCCTGTTTAGAATTCTTAGGAATCTATGCAGTTCCTGAAGTGCTGGCTTGGCCCCTACAAAGTTTGTGCCAGGGTCCGACCACAGTTTTCTGGGGTGTCCTCTTATGGAAGTAAATCTCTGATAAGCAAGTAGAAACCCTTCAGATGACTGATCACTAACACGATCAGTGTGTATGACTCTTGAGGCCATACAGCAAAATACAATGCCCTAGACTTTCAACGTGACTCTTTTCCTGACTTCATCTTTTACTTTATAAGGCCCAAAGAGATCAAGAGTTGTAAACTCGAATGAACTTGCTGGACTTGCTCTTTCAGGAAGAAGGTCACTCATAATCTGTTGATGTTGCTTTGCTCTGACTTTTCTGCAGGTTCACACAGCTGTCCACTTCTTTCTTTGTGAGCCTTCAGTGTCATGACCCGAGCGCCAATCTCGTCCGCGCTTGGGCTATGCATCATCTCTGCCGGCCTTGACAGCTGTGGATTACATTCTGGCTCCACTGGGCTCTTATTGTGACAGCGCTCGGTGGGGTTTCCGGCTGTCAAGGTCGATCAGCTGTTCTGCATCACCGCTTGTTAGTCGCCGGCTTTATTAGCAGGCGTTGACAGCTGGTTGATGCTGGAGTATCGTCGAAACATCTTGAGAGATTCCTGGTGTGTCAGCACGCTCATGTCAGGTTTGTGTCTTGTTCATGTCATAGTTAAGGTCGTAGTGGCTGGAGTTAGCCCTACGATCCCTCGTATTCTTTAGCGTGTGTTCATGTCATAGTTAAGGTCACAGTGGCTGGGGTTGGCCCTACGATGCCTTGTATCCTGTGTAGTGTATTTTTGCCCACAGTGGCTCATAGCTTTATGTTCTCGTCTTGTCTTGTTAAACATCTATGCAAAGCTCACCGGCGACTTCTGGCGTCTTATGACGGCCCGCGAGGGTCACCGCATGACAGTATACTCCAGCCAAGATGTCTAAACGGAGACGCCACACCAAGACGCCTTTTCACCGTGAGTTTTTGCTTAATTGGATGTTTGTTCTTCCCTGTCTGGGTAACTGCGTGCTGGGAGAATGCCGTCGCGGAGGGGCCATGCTCGGAGTTGGGACTACGAGCTGGCGGAGGCTTTGGAATACGTGGACGAAACACTTATCACTGCCTCCCTCCTCGACTACCACAGCAACGTACGCCGGTACCTGGACTGCGCTGAGGATGTCCTTAATCATCTCCCCCGCTACGCCGACCACCCTGAAGTCGGCGCAAGGAAGGATGACATCGCCGCACAGCACGAGATACTCCGTGGGCTGGAGGTGGACTACGGAAGGAAGCAGAGGAGGAGGCATCCTCGCTCCCCGCGTTGGGAGACTGTTCCTGCCCCTGATCCGGTCCAGGAGTTCTCATCATCTGGGGGCTGTCGAAGACGTCGGCGCCACGGCCAAGGTGAACCTCAGCAGAATCCCCGGCTGGACCCGCTGCCGGCGAAGCCCGTCAGCAGACCTCCGAGAGCGGCTCCTCCTCGTCTTTCCAGGCGGCCCTCTGTCGCCATCCAGCGGGGAGAGGGAGGAACTACGTCCCCTACAGCAGGCACCATCTTCCCTCCGGGAGAAAGGCAAGTGCTAGTTCATTCTTTACATGATAATTGTGATCTGCCTTGTCTGACTCCTGAAGGCGGAGTTTGGGACTCGCAGTCCCCTGAGCTCCAACCACCTGCTGTAGTTATAATAACCAAATCTGCTGCCTCTGTGTCTCCCTCTGCTGAGCTGTCCGCGACGCCAGGTCTACATCGCGAGGTGAGGAGGGGGTCTGCGGTGCTGGAAAGCCTGGATCCGGCCCTGCAGCCACGTCATGGACAGAGGAGAAGAGCGGACTGCGGCCCGGAACCTGTGCTGACGATGAAGCGTTCCCAGATCTCCTCGCCGGAGCGGTCCGAACCAGTGGGTCGAGGGTCCCCTGCCTCCACGCCATACAGGTCATTGGCGTGGGCATCAGTGCGAGAGGAACCTCAGGCTGCGAAACCCATCTTGCCAGCTGCAGAGCCCAATGCAGCTGAGTTGGATTCTGCGCACAAACTTCTTTGCCCTGAGCCTGGATCGACAGAGTCCTGAATGGCAACAGAACCCAAGTGCAGGCAAGTGCTCCCTCTTGTGTCTCTGTCCCCTGTCGTTGGAGCATTTTTGCCTGCCTCTCGGGGAGGCGAGCGAGGGGCAGCCGCCTGCTGTGCCCGAACTCGTCTCGCTGGGTTCTGTTGCTGCCGGTGACACTGATCCCGGTTTTTCTCTGTGTTCTGAGCCTCCTTGCAGTGTCACTGGCGCGGCGCCAGTCGGGGCCGCCGAGTTGGAGGTTCCAGGTTCGGGGGTGGAGGTCGTCAGCGGAGCTGCACCGACCCAGTCGGGGTCCGTTGTGGAGGCTGCCGTGGCCCAATCGGGGTCTGATGTGGGTGCGCCCGAGACCCAATCGAGGCCTTCGCGGGAGCTGCTTTGGCCCAATCGGGGTCCGACGTGGGTGCGCCCGAGACCCAATCGGGGTCCTTCGCGGGAGCTGCTTTGGCCCAATCGGGGTCCGACGTGGGAGCGCCCAAGGCCCAATTGGGATCCACCGCAGGTACTGTTCTGGCCCAATTGGGGTCCGACGTGGGTGCAGCCGGGTCCCAATCGGGGTCCAGCTTAGGTGCAGCGCTGGTGTGGTCCACGGACGGTGGAGGAGCTGCAGTCCCTTCGCCGCCTGACCCAGTTCGGGCTCATCCTTGCCTTCTGTCCCCTCTTCAGAGTCATCGCCCCTGCGCATCATCGCCGGGGGCCGTGGGGGTCCCTTTTCGCTCGCCCCGGCTCTCCCGAGTTTTGTCCTCACCAGGGAGGCCGCCGTGGGCTGTTTTCCCCCAGTACTGGTGGCTGAGGGACGCGGGTCGGCCGCCTGAGGAACTGTTTCGCCGGTTCGGCGCCTCGGGTCGGCCACCTGACATATTGTGTGTTTCACTGGGCGATCTGGTTCGGCCACCTGAGGAGTGGACTTTCCGGGCCTGGGACTGTGGTAAGCCACCCGGTCATGTTCCGCCCCCTATGACCACCCGTCGGCCGTTGGATGCGGGGAGACCGCCTGAACCGTTCCCGTGGCGTTAGGTCTCCGCCGCTCGGCATGAACTGTCCGGGGGGGGGGGGGGTAGAGGCCATTCCTTTGTGGTAGTCTAGCCCTGAAATTGTTCTGTGGGTTTTTTTTTTTCTGACCTGTGTTGTATTTGCTTCTTGACCTGAGAATTTGGTATTTTTGTTTTTGTGACTGGGTAATTGGGTTTCACGTATTTTGGAATATAGTCTGGCCCTGTTATTGTTCTGTTTTTTTTTCTCTGTCCTGTGTCGTATTTGCTTTTTGACCTGAGAATTTGGTATCTTTGTTTTCGTGCCAGTATAATTGTGTTTCATGTATTTTGGGAGTATAGTCTGGCCCTGTAATTGTTCTGGTTTTTTTTTCTCTGTCCTGTGCTGTATTTGCTTTTTGACCTGAGAGTGAGGTTTTTTGTTGTTGTTGTTGTTGTTGTTTTCATGCCTGGGTAATGGCATTTCATGTATTTTGGAGTATGGTCTGGTCCTGTAACTGTTTCATGTATTTTGAGTCATTTTTTTTTCCCTGTCTGTGCTCTGGTTCTCTGTGGTTTGATCCTCTCCTACCCCATCCGCCCACCCTGGAGGGGGTGGGGGGGTGGGATTGGATGTCTATGGGCGGTCAGGAGCCCGCCCTCAGAGGGAGGGTACTGTCATGACCCGAGCGCCGATCTCGTCCGTGCTTGGGCTATGCATCATCTCTGCCGGCCTTGACAGCTGTGGATTACATTCTGGCTCCACTGGGCTCTTATTGTGACAGCGCTCGGTGGGGTTTCCGGCTGTCAAGGTCGATCAGCTGTTCTGCATCACCGCTTGTTAGTCGCCGGCTTTATTAGCAGGCGTTGACAGCTGGTTGATGCTGGAGTATCGTCGAAACATCCTGAGAGATTCCTGGTGTGTCAGCACGCTCATGTCAGGTTCGTGTCTTGTTCATGTCATAGTTAAGGTTGTAGTGGCTGGGGTTAGCCCTACGATCCCTCGTATTCTTTAGCGTGTGTTCATGTCATAGTTAAGGTCGTAGTGGCTGGGGTTGGCCCTACGATGCCTTGTATCCTGTGTAGTGTATTTTTGCCCACAGTGGCTCATAGCTTTATGTTCTCGTCTTGTCTTGTTAAACATCTATACAAAGCTCACCGGCGACTTCTGGCATCTTATGGTGGGCCGCGAGGGTCACCGCATGACATTCAGCCTTTTATTAACCAGGCCCTTTGTCTCATCCTGAGAAGGGTTCCTGACACACTTTCGTGATTAGCTTTGTCAGGTTCCCTTGCTATCAGCTTGGACAACCATGATTTGTAGGGTAAGATTGGCACAGAAGTTTTGTCTTCATTAAACATCTGGATCCTGCCTCCACAGACTAAAACCCCAGAGCCAACATCTCTATACTACAAGCCGGTTTAACACTGTGCATGGAAAAGTGACCCCTTCTTGGCCAGCAAAAAAAGAGTTCTTTCAGTTAGTCTTCACGTTCTTTTGGTGTCAAACCAGTTGGCTTGTATTCCACCTGTCCTTTGCCAATTTTCTTCAGCTGCAACCATTTTCTGGCAGCTTGATACACCAAGGCAGTGACATTGATCAGCTTGGACAGGCAACTAAACCTTTCCATCTTTACAAGGTTCTTACTCCAGCCAGCAGGTGGGGTCATAGCAATTGGTCTCCCATCACCTTTATCCATTTTGCTGCTCTTCTCAAAGCTTTCCTGTGAGGCGTGATTATGACTACCATTGCCCTTTTGTTTTGCTTGGGCTCTGGTTGCTTGGGCTCTGGTTACTGCCCCGTGAAAGCTTTTCTTTGAAGCTGGTTCACACTTTCTCTAGCATATGCTGCAACTTCTCCAGCTGACTTTTTGGGCCATTTTTCCACCTGCCTTCTGAGAAACTCTGGTCCATTTTGCCATGTGGAATTCTCCTTTAGTTCTTTAGGACAGGCTTCTCTTGTTATGATGCCAGCAACATTTAGTTCCCCAGGGATCCACTACCAGTCTTCCACCAGCCCAGCCTTCTGGATTTCACCAACCCGGTTTGCAAAAAAGGTTTGGTACCCATAGCTCTCTCTTTGGATGGCTCCAAGGACTGTTTAACTGTCAACAAAATGAATCCATCTCTCCACCTCCATTCCTCCATGCTTCTCAAAATACTTCTTGAACCTGGCTGCGAAGACCACACCACACATCTCAGCTTTAACTGCATCCCCTTTCTGATCTAGGGGTGTCAGTTTGGATTTAAATTCAATAAACCTGACATCAACTCCATGGTTGGTGTTCCACCACGAGTACGTCACAGCCCCATAAGTTTTATCACTCCCATCAGAAAAAGTGATTCCCCATGGTCTTCCTTTCCAGTCAGCTGGTGTAATGCTTTGGTGGAATTTAATTTGCACAGGCTTCACATACTCATCAAAAAGAGTGATAGCTTCTTCTCTGAGGCCTTCTGGGAGTGGTCTATCCCATGTTTCACGGGTCAGTTTTCCACCACCTACTTCCTGAAAAGCTTTTCTAACAAGGACTGTCCTCTTCTGCTTGGCAGGTGTTGCTATGCCAATTGGATCATATAGTCCAAGTACTTGACTTAGTAGCTCTCTTCTAGTCAGTGGATTAGATGTTCCAGGTCTCACTTCCTCTTTGAGAAGATCTTTGCCTATTCTTATCTTTTCCTTCCTTTTGGAAAAGTTGATTGAGGTCAATATATGCACTTTGTCCTCCTCAACTTGATACCCAACACCCAGGGCTTTGTTGTCCTCATCTCTCATCTGATTTGGGAGAATGTTGATTTTAGTTTGTTCTTTTCTTTCCAGTTCATTTGCAGCTTTTTAAGATAAGATAAGATAAGATAAGCCTTTATTAGTCCCACAATGGGGAAATTCCAGGATTGCAACAGCACAGGGACAGCAACACTCAGAACAACAATCAGAAGGCAAGAAAAAACAACATCTAGCAAACATATGTCCATATTACTATAAATGTATATATATAGACACACAGTGCAGAGCATTATGGCTGGTGGATGTGCAGCAGAAAGTCTAAGCTCTCTCTCCGCGGATGCAGCGGGCCAGCTGGAAGTCTTTGGGCATGATGGTGACCCCCTTAGCGAAGAAGAGACCACCAGGTGGGTCTCGCTGGTCTCCTGCAGAGCCATGACGGCGAAACTCAGGAAACGCAGGACGGTCTTGAAGTCCTGAGCGATCTCCCTCACCAGGCGCTGGACGGGCAGCTTACGGATGAGCAGCTCCGTGGATTTCTGGCAGCGACGGATCTCTCTCAGAGCCACGGACCTGTGACGGCGAGGCCTCTTCACTCTGCCGGTGGCCGGAGCGCCTCTCCGAGCAGCCCTGGTGGCTAGCTGTCTCCTGGGGGGCTTCTTCCTCCAGTAGATTTTACGGGCGGTCTGCTTGGTTCTTGCCATCGCTCTTTATTATTTTGCCTCCCACTTTGCCTTGACTGGACCCAAGGTTTAAGGAGGAAGCCTCCAGCTCGCAGGATTTCTTCCACCCCTTTTGTTATCTTGTCCAGTTTTCCCAGGTCATTGTGAGAGGTCAAGATGTCATGGACATAACTGTCCTCTTGGAGGACCCTACTTTCCTCTTCCAGGTGCGCAAAGATAGGAAGTTTTGCCATCTCGTGCATAGCTAGCTGGACAATGCAACCAGCTGGTCTATGTCCTATGCTGACCCAGGTGATGGCATATTCTTTTACATCTTCCTCAGGTTTATCCCTCCAGAGAAACCTGTGGAAGTGCATTTCACGCTCTTCAAGCCACCCTCAATTATACATTTTCTTGATGTTTCCAAGGGCTGCGTGTACCCCTGTTCTGAACCTCAGGAGAACAGCTCTGATTGGGTTGAGTACATCTGGTCCTTTCAGCAAAAGATCATTCATACTCAGCCCCTTGAACTTCTGGCTACTATTCCACACTAGCCAAACTGTAGTTGCTATTGAATGTGGGTTTGGTGCCACCATATGACTTACATACCTCACAGGCCCTTTCCAACATCTCTTGATTTCATCAGTGAGTTTTGTGACTGCTCCTTGCTGAACCATTTCATGGACCTGGGTTGTATATGTAGTTTTCCATTCTGCCTCTTTTTCCAGCTGTCTCTCTGTTCTTAGGAATTAGGCTTCTGCTGCACTTTTGTTGTTTGGGAGTGAGGAAGGATCTTCTATCCAAGGATACTCTGCATCCCAGTGTGGAGAATTTATGTGAGCATCCTCGTTGACATAGATAAGTCCTGCCTTTATGATTTTCAGTTCTTTCAACTTTGCATTGACTATATTTCCCCATTGCAGTGAGGCACTCTCAATCTTCGGGTGACTGACAATCTGGAGATTGTCAGTCAGATCAGGGTGTGCTCCGCTGACCATTTTCCCCAGTGGGCTTTCGCATAGGACGAGATCTCCAACAGCTCTCACCCTTTGTGGAGCAAGTCTTCCCACTCTGTGGCTGATAAGAAGCTCAATTTCTTTTGGCCTCCTCAATTCTTCTTACTTGACCTCTGGGAAGAATTTTTTTTTAACTTTTCAGGACGGACGTGCTTGTGTACTTTGGCGATCTCATCCAGACCATAACAGATGAGCTCATGGGATATTTCCTTGCCTTTGGATGTCTTGATCCTGACTCTAAGGAAGTACCTTTCTGCGTTCACCTTCATGGTCATCCCACCAACACCATGTACAACTAAGGTCACTTTCTCTCTTTGCAACCTCAGCCTGTCAGCAGCCTTGTGGGTGATGTAGTAGGTATCAGATGCAAGATCCACTAAAGTTCCGATCTTTTGACCTGCATTAGCAGTGACCTCCATTGGCACCATTATAACAGGAAGTTCACACACTCCATTTCTCTCCTGAAGATCAGATTGGTTCTTACTGGTCTTGGTTGTTCTTGCAGTATTGTTAGTGAAGGCTTTTTTACACCTCTCTGCCATCTCTGGTGAAAGCTCAGACAAGAAATCCTCCTGCTCACCTGTCAGATTGCTTTTGCTACTGGTGTCTTTAGTGCTCTCATCCACATTGCTCCTTTTACAACCTCCTCTTGGGCAGAGAAATTAATGGTGATTTGAGCTGCTGTCTTTATTCCTGCATAAGAAGGAGTCTCTGCAGTAACCATCCTCATCATGGCAACCAAGGCACCGTCTGGAACCTCCCAGCTTTTTCACAACAGCATTTTTTTCATGGAGTTTCAATCCTTTGAATTTTTTGCAGAAGAAAATCTTGTCAGTGTGTCTTCCATCACTACACACAACACAGACATCTTCAGGCATTTTCTTTGTGGTTTTTGTAGAGGCATATTTTTTCTAAGATTTCTTTGCAGGTTGAAAGTGTAGTTTCTCTGCCTTCTCTACAACTTTAAGTTGCTCAAGTCTCTCCAGAATCTCCTCTTGATTTTTCAGGAACCTCAGTCATGCATCAAAGTGGTTGTCTGAAGTTACATTATTGTTGCGTTAAACCATGAAGTTTAACCAGTGTCTTTTAATAAAGTCGGGTAATTTGCCCTCTATTGCTCTAATCACCAGTGGGTTCTTCATTGCTCCAGAGTTTCCTAATTCTGAAAGATCTGCCAGGGATTTTTCTACTGACTGTATGAGATTGATGACTTTTTTGGGTGATTGCCTTTCACAGGAGGTAGTTCCTCAAGGTCTCGAGTACTTTGAGAGTAATGGTTGTTTTGTTCCCATACCTGTTATCCAAGACTCTGAAGATTTCTGCAGCAGTGCTGTATGTTGATAGCCTGAGATCCTTTAATATTTTCTCATCAACACTACTCAGGAGTTGAATTTTCTTGGCTTCCGCTGATCCTGATGGCTGTCCCTGCCTTTGTAGACCCTCCTAGTCTTTCTTCCATCTGTGAAATTCTTTCTTATTGCCAGTGAAGATGGGAAGAGCTGTTGGCTTAATCTTCACAACAGGTACTGCAGGTGAAGATGGTACTCTGTCTGTCTCACCAGATGCTTCTGCAGTTCATGTTTCCTCTACAACCCTACATGCGGTGACAAATTCAACTTTTCTTAACTCAAGCATGCTGCTGGTTACTTTCGGGCCTTTAACTCTGTCTTCGACATCTCTTCTTTCTTGCCGCAGTATCCATCGCTCCCAGGCTGACATGAGTTTAATGGCCTCATGTACTCTCTTCTCCAGGAGAACCAGGTGCATCTTATACCCCTCCAGGTGAGTACTTCCAATAGGTATGTTAGCTGCTCCATCACCAGTTTTTTCTGCTTCTAGGATTGCAGTGGTGAGTTTGTACTGACCATATCTTGACCACAGGTTCACTTGTACTGGATCTCTCAATTCATTGAATCTTGCTTCAGCCTCAGTTGCAGTTTTCTCAATGCCATTCTTTAGTGCCTCCCCGAGAATTGCAACTTCTTCCTCTTCTTTTCTTGTAGCCTCAGCCAAGAGCCCCATCCTGTAACTAGAAAAGCACTCATAGAGCGCATACCTCCGCCAAGGCTCCTTCCGTTTGTCATGGATCAACTCCAAAATGTAATGGGTTTGTGTGTAGGCCTATAGCCAGTTGTGGTGAAAATTGCATCAAAGTCTGTCCATCAGTTTTGGAGTATTGTTGCTAACACACTGTGAGAAGATAAACGCCTTGGCTGAGGTATGCATTCTCAGATCATCACCAAAATATAATGTGTTCCTCTCTAGCCCAAGAACCATGTCTGGTGAAAATTTCATCCAAATCCATCCAGTAGTTTTTTGTGTAATCCTGCTACACAAATACAAACAAAGCCCTTGGTGGGGGTATGCACTCTCAGATCATCACCAAAATCGAATCATCTGTTCCCCATGCCATTACACACCTTTCCTGAAAATTTCATGAAACTCCGTCCATAACTTTTTAAGTTATCTTGCTAACAGACAGACAGACAAACCAACGCCGAAGAAAACATAACCTCCTTGGAGGAGGTAATCATCATTTGCTTCGAGGACTTTCCTGAAGTAACTGGTGAGTGTGCTGAACTATTCTTTCAGCTCAATTTCAACCATGTTGTCTGTCTCCTTACTGAGGAAGTTGGCTTTCCTGGTGAAATTGCTTCTGGCCGTAGTCCTATCCCTCTTGAGCTGTTTAACAGTCTTTTCCACATCTTGGACTGAAGGACTTGACGAGCTCTACACCATTGCGTCTGCAGCTCTTTATTGGACCTTTGAAGCCTTTTATCTTCCTGACCACATCCACACTGCACACAGGGTGGTTAACAACTGTGGTTATCAACTGCGGTTATCAACTGTCGAGTTATTTAGATTTTAGCCTTGATCCCTGCCTAAACTTGACTCGGCATGGCAACCAACAGAGAACGCTGGACAACTCTACTCATCATTTTGTGTCATTTAGTTAACAAACGCAAGGAATGACAAGCATAGTAGCAGGTTGATGACCTTCAAGAGAGAAAAAAAAACAAACAAAAAAAAACAAACAAAAAGAACACGTCAAGTCAACAAACTCAGATAAGAATTAAACTTAAGTACCCTAATTCAATCTTATTTTTTCCCAAATCTATTAAATCAAATAAAGTTAAATAAATGTACTTATTTGCCATGTTTATCTAATTTGTTACAAACCATTCTAACCTACTCATCCAAATAAGAAATTTTCTGTATTCTTAAATGAAGTCACTAAATAAAGCACTGCACAAACTCAATTTCACCATTCTTTCACCATTAAATGCCAAATAAAGCACCTGTTTTCCTCAATTGGAATCAATATGCTACACAAAGTCACATAATTGATTCAACCCACCACCAACATAAAACATAAATATCTCCAGTTGTGTCTCTGTGGTCACCCAAGCATCAAGGAACCCTGCTCTCTGCAACACTGAGCAAACAAGTCCCAGCTGCTCAAGTGAACTGCCTAATGAAACCTCTGCCTGCTGAGCAGCCACACTTACAAACCAAAACTGCTCCACACTGCCTACTTGACCTCTTACTGGTCATGGAAAATTCCTAAAATCCATCAAACAAAAGTAGAGCAGAAGAATTAAAGGCTGAGGAAAAGAAAAGAAAAGAAAAACAGCAATATGATGACTTATGGCCTAACAATTAATGGTTATTTTTAGGGGAATAAATGAATCAACAAAGAGTGAGCGGCATTATACTTTTCACCGTAACTCCCCAGAGAGACAAGAGATGCATCCACATCTGTGTCGGCTGCGTGTCCCAGGTTTCCAGCCGGGAGAGACTGGGAGACTGGGACAGAGACCCCCGCACAAGACGGGGAAGACCCTTGGTTGACAAAAGCAACAGGAGAGGTAGTCCTCCTTCTCCCCACGGGCTGGGGGTGACTTCTGCGCTATTGTTAATGAAAGTTTATGAAAGTTTGCACAGGCATCATCCTCTTTCCCCTTAAGTGTCAAACCCATTCATGTCTGTGTGTTGCATCCGTGCACACTACATTAGACCATTTAGCTGATTTTTTTCAGCCCATTTTTCACTGTTTATTCTTTCTAACATAGCTAACTAGGCTTCAGCTGTGATTGACGTCTTCGTCATTACCAAGCAGCATTACTATCAAGTGCATTTTGGCTCACAAACACGGGCTTTAGTCAGTGCAAAACCTGTCTTAAACCTTCATGATCACAATTCACTTTAGATAATGTGCTTCTTTGCATTAAAGCAGGGGTGTCCAACCAGGTGCCATGGAGAGCCAAGACCCTGCAGGTTTTCTCTTCTACCCAGTCTCTTCAGCAGGTGTTTTCACTTATCAGCAATCAGTGGGAAGAAGTTCACAGAAATCTGCTGTTGAAGACACTGGTTGGAGGTAAAACCTGCAGGGTCTTGGCTCTCCATGGCACATGGTTGGACACCCCTGCATTAAAGGAATGGGAAGAAGCACTTTGCATTGCATTATCCAAAACATACCTCTGAATGATTAGACTGCCCTCTTTGCATCATGTGCTGGCAGAAAGTTCATTTTCACACAGTTGTGATAAGAAAATAAACTTGGATACACCCATAAATGCGTTCTGCATCACTGACAACTGACTAACTGACCCCGTCAGTGTAATACAGCCCTATGTCACACCTAGACGATTTAGGCAGCGTTTGCCAAACATATGAAAATTTTGGAGAATATGCCGGTGTACATGGAATAAGGTATGGGTAAGTTTTATATAAGTTAAGAGCATGCTGAAGAACGCTGAAGCATGCTAGTATACGGCGTTGTACGGCAAGCTTCTCTGAAAATTTTCAGCCTGCTTTGGAGGGGAGAATCATTTCATTTGAACAGAAATGATCTTTCGCACACCTAGGATTTGTGGATCGGGAGACTACGGCGGTTTGGCATGACTACTATGCAGAAGTTAGGTTAAGCTATGCATAAGTTATGCATAAGTTAAACAACTGTTGTGCATAAGTTGTGAACATCGGCAACACGCTAAGCTTTGGTTGGTTTAAGTTATTTATAAGTTATGGAAAAATTCTATATAAGTTACTAATATGTTATGTATACGTCCAACTCGTTATGGATACATGACGCATACAGCCAGAAGTGAATATTTCAGCATATGCCAGTATTTTAGACCAATTTTTATACGTTTGGCAAACGCTGCCTAAATCGTCAAGGTGTGATAGGGCCTTATATGTTTGTAAATTTAAAAGATAATTTTCCACGTAATTAAAATTGTAAGTTGTTGTATAATAAAAGAGTAATATTTAGTTTTTTTAATCCCTTAATGGACTACATGGACTACTATACACATCACCAAACACGATCATGGCGGTTCCCCTTTCAAAGCTCACCTCAAATTTTTGTCACCAATGAAAAAGTCACCCAAAGAGGAGAAAAACAACACAAATGTATTCTAAGAGCTGCAGCTGATCTAGAGAACTGTTACTTCGCCCTGGGCGTTTTTTTGAAAATGATGACGGAAGTTGCGTGAGTCTGTGTTTGTAGTATTTCAATGTATATTCACAGCCTTATATTTTAACAGTTAGTGAACAACCTTCAATGTTATTTATGTAGAAATTTATATTTTAAATTGACAGACATCATATGTTTAACTCAGCAAAATTCGATCAGGATCAAAAGATAATTTCTCTTTTGCCATTCATTCCTATGGAGATTTTTTCTGATTTAAGGTCCCATATGTCGAAGTAGAAGGTTCGCGACTAGGCTGTCTATACAATCTAAGTTATGAGAGAGAGAGATAGAGAGAGAGAGAGAGAAGCTGCCCATCACTGACTAAACAAAGGACATCCTCAAGGGACCCAAGGGTCCTAAAACCTTCCACATCCCCATTCCCTATAAAAAGAACTCAAAATCCAGCCTTATTCTGGCTTTAAGTAGCCTCACAAATAAAATTTTGACATCAACATCATTCTCAACATTCTCAAGTTTTCTTCTCCGGCTTACATAGATAGCCAACTTTACCTGCCCTAAAACAAAGTTCAGTAGTTGACGCTTCTGTTTAAAACGATGATTGTACATAAAACCACAAATGAAAACCTGCTTGGAGAAAACTTCCTTAAAGCTGTGAAAAAGTTCTGTGAGTAGTTCAAAGAGACCATTTAGACGCTGACATTCAGTAAAACAATGAAAAACTCTCTCTAGCGGAACAGAAAACACACTGATCACTGACACTGCTGTTAATCACAGAGACAAAAACATTGACAGCTATAATGCCATGCAGAACCCTCCACTGTAAATCTCCATGTGTCTTAGGAAGAGCGGGTTTATAAAGAGCCCTCCAAACAGGCCGATGCCCTTTTTCCAGTCTAAAGTAGGCTCTCCATGGGGTGTCCACACAGGTGTTCAATCTGTCCTTGTTGAGTGCCATCACCACAAGTCTGTAGAGCGCCTTACCTCTGGCTCCTCCAAAGTCCACACCAATGGGAGCAGAGAATGTCAGTAAGGAGCTAGGAGAAACGTCAAAGTCCATATGAAGTGTGAGGGGGGGGGGCGGGAAAGGGTCCGTGCTTTCTGGCTGCAGTGTGCCTTTGCTAAAGTCCATGAGTAGGGAGCGCTCAAGTCCATGAAGCTCCTGTTTCCAGTGTGAAAGAAGACCACCAATGAAACGATTTGATCTAAAACTGAGATGTGCTGCTAAAGCTGAGGCGATGTTGAGGCCAGGACCAGCCAGTTCTACCACTTGCTTCAAAGTGAGAACATTCCTGAAACACAGCCTATCAAAGAAGGTCCTTCCAACTCCCGGCAGGACACCAAGATGACCACCAAAAACCAGTGGTTCCCTCAACAACCAGTGGAGGGAATCGCATGGCCTTCTTTGTTTTTTAAAAAGAGTCCTCGCTGAAAACAGACTGCGGTAAAAACTGAGTAAAGACAGTGCACTAGAGTCCTTAAAATCCATTAAAAACACAGGGAGGTCTAGCCCAAGCCCAAGGACTCTCTGTAAAATAACACAGGCCAAAGGCCTCCACACCAGGTCCTGGGGGCCCGTCAGCAGTCTCTGTATGAAAGTCAGTCAAAAAGCAGCACCTCTACTAGCTAAATGAACCACTCCTTGCCCCCCGATCCTCTTTGGAAAGAAATAACTGGGCTTGAGGGACCCAGTGGAGTCCACCCCCCCAAAAAAGTCGACCATAACAGACTGAATTTTGGACAGGAAACCAGCAGGGGGGTCCATATACATGAGGCGGTGCCACAGGGATGAGGAAACAAGATTATTTTAAATGAGCACTCTTCCTCTAAAAGATATTTTTGACATTAGCCACTTCCACTTATTTAGTCTCCCCTTGATTTTCTCTATGACCCAGTCCCAATTTTTTTTGCTCAGACTGTTGATTCCCAAAAAAACACCAAGATACTTGAAACCTCCTTTTTTCCAATTCAGCCCACCAGGCAGCATAAGCTGATTTTCTAGTTTTTCCCCCACCATCAGAGCCTCGCTTTTTCCCCAGTTTATTTTTGCAGAAGAAAGTTGGCCAAAAAGATTAACACTCTTAACCAAAACGTCAATGTCACTCTGCTTGTTTAGCAGAATGACTACATTATCTGCATAGGCCGACAGCCTAAACGTGGCTTCACAGCCAGGAAACGTGACTCCTGATAGGTCCCTTCTCAAACGGTGAAGCAAAGGCTCTATGGCGAGAGAGTACAGATTAGATTAGATTAGATTCAACTTTATTGTCATTACACATGTATGAATACAAGGTAACGAAACACAGTTTAGCATCCAATCAGAAGTGCAAAGGACAGCAGTGCAGTATATACAGTAATTGACAGTATGTACAATTTAAGCAAATATATGCAGATAGGTCAGTGTAGAAAGTTAAGAGTACTGTTATGTGCAAATAATGTACAATAAGGTAGGTGGGCAGTTATGTACAGGTGAGGATGGTAAGAGATGGGAATAAGTTAGCATAAATTACAGAAGAGCAAAGTGCAGGTGAAGTGAGCTAAGTAGCAGACAATCTAACTATACAGAGTGGCAATATGCAGAAAAACAGTATGTAGTTAAATATGTGATAATATACAGAAGAGCAGTATGTATCAATATATAATGACAATATGCAGATATGATATATATGTGTATACAGTTTGAGGAAGCACGGGGGGGGGGGGGGGGTGTTAAAGGGGAGAGAAGTGGAGGTTCAGTGGGGAACTAAGTTCAATAACATGACAACTGTTGGAAAGAAACTGTTCCTAAACCTGCTGGTTCTAGTCCGAAGGCTTCTGAAATGCCTTCCGGAGGGGAGAAGCTGGAACAGTCCATGAGCAGGATGGTTGGAGTCCCTAAGAATGCTGCGTGCCCAGCGCAGACATCTTTTCCTGTAGACGTCCTCTATAACTGGAAGTGGAGTCCCTGTGATGCGTTGGGCAGTTTTCACCACCCGCTGCAGCGCCTTACGGTCAGCGACAGAGCAGCTCCCATACCAGACTGTGACACAGTTGGTCAGGGTGCTCTCTATCACGCAGCGGTAGAAGTTGCCCAGGATGTCAGTTGACAGATGGTTCTTCTTCAGTGTCCTCAAGAAGAAGAGGCGCTGATGGGCCTTCTTGATCAGGCTTGTGGTGTTAACTGACCAGGCCAGGTCCTCCGAGATGTGGGTCCCCAGGAATTTTAAGTTGGAGACACGTTCAACAGCTATGCCGTTGATATGGATGGGGTCATGTGTCTCTCCCCTCTCCTTCCTGTAGTCCACTATGAGCTCCTTGGTTTTGCTGGTGTTAAGGAGCAGGTTATTGTCAGCGCACCAAGTAGCCAAGTGCTCAACCTCTGCCCTGTAATCTGACTCATCGTTGTCCCTGATGAGTCTGATCACTGTGGTGTCATCTGCGAACTTTATGATGGAATTGGATCCATACATAGGCCTGCAGTCATGGGTGAAGAGGGAGTAGAGGAATGGGCTCAGCACACAGCCCTGTGGTACACCAGTGTTGAGTGTGATGATGGAAGAATGGTTGGGGCCTGACCTAACACGCTGGGGTCTGTTGGTCAGAAAATCCATGATCCAGTTGCAGGTGGAGGTACTGATTCCCAGGTCCCCAAGTTTAGTGATCAACTTAGAGGGGATGACTGTCTTGAATGCTGAGCTGAAGTCAACAAACAGCATTCTTGCTTAGGTGTTCTTGTCATCCAGATTTGAGAGTACACAGTGCAGCGCAGTAGAAACTGCATCCTCTGTACTCCTATTACTCTGGTAGGCAAACTGGTGAGGGTCCAGTGTAGGGGGCAGGCATTTTTTGAACTGTGCCAAGACCAGTCTCTCAAAGCACTTCATGACTATGGGCATCAGTGCAACAGGGTGATAGTCATTTAGGCACGATGGTGTTGAATGTTTCGGCACTGGTACTATAGAAGTGGTCTTGAAGCACGCTGGTACCACCGCCTGGGCTAGGGACAGGTTGAAGATGTCCGTGAAGACCCCTGCCAGCTGCTCAGCGCATGCCCTTCAGCACACGCCCAGGAATGCCGTCAGGGTCAGCAGTGTGGGTGAGTGTGAGGTGGTGGAGGTCGTCAGAGGGTGGGAAATTGATATTCTTTTCATTACTGTCCTTGTCAAAACGAGCATAGAAGTCATTTAGCTCATTGAGAAAAGACACACTCATGGCTATAGGTATGGAGTTGCTGGGCTTATAATCAGAGATAGCTTGAATGCCCGGCCGGCACGGTGGCGGAGTGGTTAGCACTGCGGCAGTACAGTAATTCACCCTTGGCCGGGGGATCCTGGGTTCGATCCCAGCCCCCGACTAACAGTGATCTGTGCGGAGTTTGTATGTTCTCCCCGTGTCTGCGTGGGTTTACTCCGGGATTTCTCCGGTTTCCTCCCACATGCCAAAAACATGCAAGTTAGGTTAATTGGCATCAAACTGGGGATTCTAAATTGTCCTTAGGTATGACTGTGAGAGTGAATGGTCGTCTGTCTCTCTGTGTTGGCCCTGCGATGGACTGGCGATCTGTCCAGGGTGTACCCTGCCTCTCGCCCAAAGATGCTGGGATAGGCTCCAACCCCCCCCGCGACCTGAAAAGGATTAAGCGGAAGAAGATGAATGAATGAATGAGCTTAAATTAAATTAAAATTAAATTAAATCACCCTTATTGTCATTCAACCGTACAACCAATCATGTACAGTAGAACGAGATTGTGCTTTACCTATCTACTGTGTCAATCACACACACCCCAAGTGTAGAATCAGAGGGCTGCTGCCATGCAAGGTGCCACCACAGATTTCCCTCCTCCATCCATTATTGCTGAGCACCAAGCTGGATGGCAGGAAGTTCCACTTTTATATGGTCTTCGGCATGACCCGGCCGGGATTTGAACCCCTGCCTCCCGGGTGTGGGGCGGGTGCTCTACCAACTGAGCCACCACTCCGGTAGCTTGAATGCCCTGCCACATGCGTCGGGGGTCAGAGTCCCCAAAATGTTCCTCCACCTTCAGCTTGTAGCTGTGCTTGTGCTGTGCCTTCTTGATGCCCCTCTTCAGTTCTGCCCTGGATGAACTGTAGGCCTTTGTGTCACCAGATCTGAAGGCATTGTTATGTGCCTTTAGCAGAAGCCGCACTTCTCTGTTCATCCACGGCTTCTGATTTGGGTACGTGGTGATCTGTCTTTCCGTGGTGACACTGTCAATAGTGGTGTTGATATGGTCCAGGACTGAGTGGGTGTAAGAGTCGATGTTTATGTGGGAGCCACAGGTAGCCTGAGAGGTGAACATACTCCAGTCTGTGTTCCTAAACTTTTCCTGGAGTACAGAGTCAACCCCCTCTGGCCACACTTTGATGGTCCTCACTGATGGCTTCACCCGGTTGATGAGCAGTACATACTTGGGGGTAAGGAACAAAGATAAGTGATCAGACTGACCTAGATGGGGGAGGGGAGTTGCTATGTAGGCTCCCACAATATTGGTGTAAATGTGGTCCAATGTTTTGTCCCCTCTTGTGTGACAGGAGACATGCTGGTAGAATTTAGGAAGCACTGTCTTGAGGTTAGAGTGGTTAAAGTCACCCGCCACAATAAATGCTGCCTCTGGGTGTGCAGTTTGTTGTTTGCTAATAGCTGCATGCAGTTCTTTCATAGCAAGCTTAGCATTAGCATCCGGAGAGATATAAGCAGCTGTTATGATGGTACAAGTGAACTCCCGTGGCAGATAGAAAGGTCTACATTTAACCATGAGAAACTCCAGGTTAGCTGAGCAGTGTCTCCCAACAGTGACAGAGTTCGTGCACCAAGCCTTGTTAATATAAATGCACACTCCCCCACCTCTGGTCTTACCGGAGTCATCAGCTGCTCTGTCTGCCCGGAGAGTGTGTAGCACAATTAGCTCAATAGCATTGTCGGGTATTCCACTGTGTAACCATGTTTCCGTGAAAATCATGATATTGCAGTTCATAAGTTTCTTATTGTTGGTGATCCGAAGCCATAGCTCATCCATTTTGTTTGCCAGTGACCGTACATTAGCAAGGAAAATGCTGGGTAGAGCAAGCCGGTGCGGTGTTAGCTTTAGCTTAGCTTTTAGCCCTCCGTGCTTCCCCCGCCTTTGATTACGGTCTCTACGCCGCCTGTGAGCACTTCTGGTCGGCCGGGTAGCTTGCCTAGCGTCGGGTGTTCTCCGGAGCTCAGGGATGAGACGTAGGTTGCTGATAAAAAGATTGTTATCGTTATTTTGCAATCCAATGTCCAAAAGTTCATTTCGGGTGTAAGATGTGAAAGCGAAGCTGTTCTGAACGAACAGACCCGAAATGAGCAGAAATAACACTGCTAATCCACAAAATCTGAGAAGACGCTGAACCTCGCATTGTACACGCACCGCCATCATGATCCCTGAGAGAGGGCAGCCCTGCCGAACCCCCCTCTGGACTTTTAAAGGGGCACACAGGCCCCCATTTATCTTCAGTACACTCTCAATGTCACTGTACAAGACCCGTATCCTGGCTATGAAGCCTGGGCTGAACCCAAAAGCAGCTAAAACTGTCCATAAATACTGGTGTTCAACCCGGTCAAAAGCCTTTTCCTGGTCTATTGAAATCAGTCCAGTTTACACAGCCAATGAACCAGAGACCTGCAAAACATCCCGAATTAAAGTGACGTTGTCACTGATCAGCCTGCCAGGCACACAGTAAGTCTCGTCCACATGAATGAGCTCGCTCATCACTTTTTTCAGTCTTCGGGCCAAAGCTTTTGAAAGAATTTTGTAGTCCGTGCAGAGCAGAGAGACTGACCTCCAGTTCTTTAGGCTCTGTAGGTCCCCTTTTTTGGGCAACAGCATGATGATGGCCCTCCTGCAGGTTGTGGGTAGGGTCCCCCTTTTCAAACTATCTTGGAGAACCTCCAGCAGGTCTGGACCAAGCAGGGGCCAGAATTCCTTATAAAAGTCCACAGAGAGACCATCTACAGTATACGTGGTGACTTTGCATTTTGGAGGGTCATTAGTGCAGCATGCAGCTCAGACAGAGACAGTGAAGCACCAAGCCGGCAACAAAGTCCTCTGAGAGCACTGGAAGACCACCAAGGAAACTCTGGCCTAGTGACGTGTCTTCCCTCCACTCTGCTTTATACAGTTCACTGTAGAAACTAGCAGCATATTTCCTGATCTCTGCTGCTGTGGGGATTGCTCTCCCATCATTGTCCAACAAGGAGTGAATAAGCTTTCTCTGGCCATTTTTCCACTCCAGTCCAAAAAAATGCTGGGAGGGCGAGTCCATCAGAGCTACCTCCATGTAGCACGAGCGGACCAGAGCACCTTGTGCGGTGACCCCTAGCAAGCTAGCCAAGGCTGACCTTTTTGATTTAAGAGCTTCTAAGTGCTCTTGTTTTCCTGTAGAACTGAGCAACTCCTCTAGCTCTACCACCTCAGTCTCCAGAGCTTTCAAGGATTGGGTCAAACTACGAGTGACATTTCGAGTGTACTGTTGACAGAGTTGTCTTATTTGTGCCTTACCAAAATCCCACCACATTTGGATAGATTTAAAAGAGGTTTTTGGTTCCCTGTGTGACTTCCATACACCATGAAAAACTCCTTTAAAAGACACATCATTTAAAAGAGTATTAATAAAATGCCAAAAAGCACTCTTACACTTTGCATTTTCAATAAAAACAGAACAAAGCAGCAGGCAGTGATCAGTGAAACCAACAGGACAGATACAACTATTTTGAAAAATACTCATTTGATGTTTAAAACCATGAAAACAGCCTAACCTAGCCATAGATAAAAGGTTATCTTTAACATGGTTCCAGGTGTACTGCCTCTGGTCCCCATGAAGTGATCTCCACACATCGGTCATTTCGTGTGCCTTCTCCAGTTCCCTCAGCCTATTGGCAGAAGCAGGGTGAGGCTCCTGATGGTTCCTGTCTAGTCTGTGGTTTAATGTACAATTAAAATCAACCCCCAGAAATAAAAAACTATTCGAATTACAGGATCTAACCGTATCCGATAACACATCAAAGAACCTGAGCCTCTCTGCTCTCTGTGTTGGCACATACACATTTATAAAAACCAAGTTCACGTTTTCAAACTGTACCTTTAATACGAGTAAATGACTTTTCACCATCTCTTCTACCTCATGAGAGACAGGCACACGACCCCTAGAGAAAAGTACCGCCACCCCCCCACTGCTATTTGATTTGTGGCTAAAAAAAAAATGCAGGCATCCCACTCTTTTCTCTCAGTGTCTTCAGTGCTGTGAGTCTCCTGTAGCATCAGCACATCAAGCTTCTTTAAATTAAAAAGCTTGTAAAAAGTGGCCCTTTTTACGTCATCCCTGGCCCCATTAATATTAAGAGTGCCAATTCTAAGGTGAGGCATTAAAAAGGATAAAAATAAGGTACAGTAAAAAACAAACAAAAAAATAACACAGGTAGCAGAAAAAGGAAAAGACAAACTAAGAGTCAACATGACTGTTAGTGATTTGTGATTTCAGTTTAAGAACAAGTTTCTTTAAACAATAGATTTCCTGATAAGTAAAAGTCTCATTCCCCTCATTCAGTTTCATAAACTTGCGAGCTGATGCCACGAATAATTCCAGATCTGGAAAGTAATTTTCTACTTTCACAGCCCTACTCCCCTTAGTCACTTGAAGAAACTTCCTGATCTTTGTAAAAGAGTAGGAGCTTTGTTCCTCCTGCATCTGCATCAGCTCAGACTCGGCTTCACTGTCATCAGAAGACTCTCATCCAGCACTTCCAACCCCCCCACCCTACTAGATTTAGCAGAGCTCTGCAAGTTTTGAGCACTCTTTGTTTTTTGCGTAGCTTTAAAAGGATCCTCCTCAACAAAATTATATTTCTGCATTTCTTCATCAACTGCAGCGTTTGTCATGAAGTGTTCACTCGGTGTGTCCGTCACAGCCCCGGTCTGCTCCTCCTTCGCCTGCAAAGTCTGTTCATTCACGTTTCTCTCTTTTAACTACACTCTTTTTGCCCTTCACCCTTTTACTCTGAGTGACAGGCTCATTACAAAGATCAGAGCTGCCGCCAGACAGAAACTCCCCACCATCACTGATTGGAGGAGCAACCACCGTGCCCGCCGCGGCCACTGCCGCCCCGGCAGAAGCGGACGCCACAGCGGCATCCACCACATCACATGTAGCGCTACCCTCTGGACCACCAGAAACACCAGCATCACCTTTCTTACTCCCAGTATTATTCGTGTTCACTTTTTCAGGACCTGATCTAATAAGGTGGCCTTCTGCACCACACGCAAAACACTTCATGGTTTCAGATGTTGCAAAGACTAAATAACTAAAGCCGTCAATCCTGAAGTTAAAAGACACGTTCAGTTCTGCAGAGCTGTTCTTTAACACCATAAAGCATTGCCTTCTGTGACACGCAACATGCTTTAGCAGGGGGGATTTACTACCCAGAGAGGCCATTCTGATGGGGGAAACAAGTTGGCCAAAACGGGACAACTCTTTTATCAGCTGATCATTTTTAATGAAAGGAGGAGCGTTAGAGATGGTGATCCTCCTAGAAGGGTTCACCAGTGGTAAAACAGGAGTAAAAGTGTCATTTATGACAACTCCCTGCTCCACCACCTGATCAGCTTTTTCAGTTCAATCCAGAAAAATGACAATTGCACTGTTCATCCTCGATGCTGACTTTATACAATCATGCCCAACCACCCGTCCCACTGCGAGGCCGGCCTCCTCCACAGAACAGGAAACTGCCGGGAGGGTTTTCACGCCATGCCTCCGGGTCAAGCGGTCGAACTCCACGCCACCATCAACTACCGGCATGATGCTGGCTGGGAAAAAATGGGCAGCAGAAGCTATCGTTCCCCAACACACTCACTCCAAAACTCACACTCCAGCACACACACACTCAAACCGCTATATAATAAACACACACACCTCAACACACAAGATAGAGAAAAGTCAGAAAAACAAAGTTTGGAGTATTCACTCAACACCACTCCACACACCTGCTCCCACAAACGCTCACGCATGCGCACGAGAGAGAGAGAGAGAGAGAGAGAGAGAGAGAGAGAGAGAGAGAGATATCTTTAGCATTCAGTATTTTCTTCTCATTGTTTTTTCACATAAAAAAATAAAAAGATTGTATGCCTATGTGCCTCAGTGAAAGGTTCTGTTTATCTCTTTTTACTTCTTTTTCTAATAAATTCCATTTTTTAGACCTTGATTTTTAAAGAATCAAGTCAAGAATAAACTATGAAAAAAATCCCAAAGGTATAGGAGATAGTTTTCACTGAAACTCTCCTCTGGGTCACACCAAAAGATCAGAGTTAATGAGAAAAGACAATGAAGACAGATTTAAATCTATCATTAAAACAAGGATAGAATATTGTTTGAGAGGTTACACTTAGTGGATGGTGTCTTATCTTGTCTTATATTGTGAAAAACCTCTTCCATAGATTCAGTTTAAAATGACTATTTAGTGAAAAGGAAGAGGAAAAACTCCATTGCAATCGTTGCTTTCTGGACTTGGAGTTACCTCATAACATAAGTTGTTAGATATGAACAAATCACCCTGGCTCCTCCAGAGGGGATTTTATAGCCAGTCTAAGATGTAATTCTGATGCAGTGTGTCTTCAGCTGGGGCTAGTGTTCCTCCAGAACCGTCCCGGAGTGAGCATTATCACTTCAATTTCCTGGAGTTCTGTTCTCTACTCTCATTTTGTCTTCTAAAGTTTCTATGGTGCTGTGAAAATAGGCGACAAATATCTCCCACACTTTGCAGACACAAAATGAAATTGTCTTCATAGGAGACTCACAGCAGCTGGGATCATTTAAGTTGAGACGAGCAAATCTGGGAAGAGATTTTCAGGATGTTGTTGATGCACGATGAAAGAACGAACAACTTCACTTTACCTAAGTGACAATTACAGAATTTTATTTCTGCAGTTATATATAATAATGCATCAAATTTATATAGTACATTTCAAAGACACTCAAAGAAGCTTTACAATGGATACATTATTCATTCACTCCACAGACAATGGTAGTGGTAAGCTACTGCTGTAGCCACAGCTGCTCTGGGGCAGACTGACAAAAGCGTAGCTGCCAATCCATGCCAACGACCTCTCCGACTACCACCGAACATTTACAGTGGGGTAAAAAAGTATTTAGTCAGCCACCAATTGTGCAAGTTCTCCCACTTAAAAGATGAGAGAGGTCTCCAATTTTCATCATAGGTATACCTCAACTATGAGAGACAAAATAAGAAAAAAAAATCCAGAAAATCACATTGAAGGATTTTTAATGAATTAATTGGTAAATTCCTCGGTAAAATAAGTATTTGGTCAATAACAAAAGTTTATCTCAGTACTTTGTTATATACCCTTTGTTGGCAGTGACAGAGGCCAAACGTTTTCTGTAAGTCTTCACAAGGTTTTCACACACTGTTGCTGGTATTTTGGCCCATTCCTCCACGCAGATCTCCTCTAGAGCAGTGATGTTTTGGGGCTGTCGCTGGGCAACACGGACTTTCAACTCCCTCCAAAGATTTTCTATGGGGTTGAGATCTGGAGACTGGCTAGGCCACTCCAGAATCTTGAAATGCTTCTTACGAAGCCACTCCTTCGTTGCCCAGGCGGTGTGCTTGGGATCATTGTCATGCTGAAAGACCCAGCCACGTTTCACCTTCAATGCCCTTGCTGGTGGAAGGAGGTTTTCACTCAAAATCTCACGATACATGGCCCCATTCATTCTTTCCTTTACACGGATCAGTCGTCCCGGTCCCTTTGCAGAAAAACAGCCCCAAAGTATAATGTTTACACCCCCAAGCTTCGCAGTAGGTGTGGTGTTCTTTCTCCTCCAAACACGACAAGTTGAGTTTTTACCAAAAAGTTCTATTTTGGTTTCATCTGACCATATGACATTCTCCCAATCCTCTTCTGGATCATCCAAATGCTCTCTAGCAAACTTCAGACGGGCCTGGACATGTACTGGCTTAAGCAGGGGGACACGTCTGGCACTGCAGGATTTGAGTCCCTGGCGGCGTACTGTGTTTCTGATGTAGCCTTTGTTACTTTGGTCCCAGCTCTCTGCAGGTCATTCACTAGGTCCCCCCATGTGGTTCTGGGATTTTTGCTCACCGTTCTCGTGATAATTTTGACCCCACGGGGTGAGATTTTGCGTGGAGCCCCAGATCGAGGGAGATTATCAGTGGTCTTGTATGTCTTTCATTTTCTGATAATTGCTCCCACAGTTGATTTCTTCACACCAAGCTGCTTACCTATTGCAGATTCAGTCTTCCCAGCCTGGTGCAGGTCTACAGTTTTGTTTCTGGTGTCCTTTGACAGCTCTTTGGTCTTGGCCATAGTGGAGTTTGGAGTCTGTCTGTTTGAGGTTGTGGACAGGTGTCTTTTATACTGATAATGAGTTCAAACAGGTGCCATTAATACAGGTAACGAGTGGAGGACAGAGGAGCCTCTTAAAGAAGAAGTTACAGGTCTGTGAGAGCCAGAAATCTTGCTTGTTTGTAGGTGACCAAATATTTATTTTACTGAGGAATTTACCAATTAATTCATTAAAAATCCTTTACTGTGATTTTCTGGATTTTTTTTTTCTCATTTTGTCTCTCATAGTTGAGGTATACCTATGATGAAAATTGGAGACCTCTCTCATCTTTTAAGTGGGAGAACGTGCACAATTGGTGGCTGACTAAATACTTTTTTGCCCCACTGTATACCCAGTGTCATGGACACAAGGTGGGTAAATCGTCTTGCCCAGGGACACAACGGCAGGATGTCTGGGAAGAGTGGGATTCGAACCGCCAACCCTCCGGTTATTAGACGACCCGTTCTACCTTCTGAGCCACTGCCGGCCACATTTCCCTCCTCTGTTCCATTTTTGCTGAGCACCAAGCTGGATGGCAGGAAGTTCCCATTTTTATATGGTCTTTGGCATGACCCGGCCGGGACTTCAACCCCGACCTCCTGATTGTGGAGTGGATGCTCTACCTCTAAGCCAACACTCCAGTGATATACTGTATGTTCCAAAGTGTCCCTTTTATTCTTTTTGGGGTTTCCCTCTTATTTTATTGCATTATGCAGAATTTCTGTGACATTATATGGTCTGCAAAGTCAAGCATTCCAAACTCTGCCAGCACAGATAAGGATGGACGATACCAGCATTTTTCCTTTTGATACGATACCATTAATTTGTGGGACTTTTTCTTCAATACAGATACCGATACCAAGACTCTTTGCCCAAAATCACATGATTGCAGTTTCATTAACAACTTTATTGCAAGAATGAAAGAAATGCTTATAAAATGATAATAAAATAGAACAATGAGCAAAGTAAATAAAAATAATAATAAAAAATGATTTTTTTTTTCAATTATAATAAAAATACTTAAGACTTAAAATGAATGCAAAATTAATTCAGTTTCTTAATTTGGTGAAGATTGTCACCTGGATTCAAGTATTTTTTACTTCTGAAATCTTTCACCATTCATCCAAATTCTATGGTAATTTTTTTCCCCACAATGCAACGTTTTTATTTATTTATTTATTTTATTTTTACACTATTATTTTACAAACTTAAATAGTGATTATTTTATTTATTTTTCAAATTTTATGCTGCTTGATATCACCATAGAATTTGGATGAATGGTGTAACATTTCAGAAGTAATACTTCTTCTGCTGCCCTGATGCTGTTGAGCTCACTCTGTACGGGAGGGAGTGCTTGGCTGTGCAGTGAGTCTTTGGCGCTGACATCTGGCTGCCATAGTCATATGATACAGCCAACCATCTCTAAAATATGCCTGGGTTTTCACACATAAATTTAATGCCCAAAACTCTCAGAAGTGAAAACAAACTGCATGTTTTGTATTATCATAGTAGTATCGCGATATTTAAAAAAGTATTGGCTCCAAAGTATCAACCAGCTGGTATCAAAGTATCAATACTTGAGTGTCAATACACCCATCCCTAGGCACAGGAGTTCTCCTCTCCCACATAATCAAGGACTACAGCTCTGCCTGAAATGTTTGGATTTGTTGCTTCTGAGAAGTTAACACATAAGTCTACAGAACACACACAGTTCTGCGGGTTGCTAGACTGGTGTGCCCTCTCCTCGGAGGAGAATTTTCCCATTGAGCTTTGGAACTCACACATCTACAGTGTAGCGAGGTTAGCTAGTTAGCTCAGCTTTTCACTGTAAATTCTAGTAATCCCACTTGGCACCCATGTTCCCATCTCGTTCACTATTCTACTTTGAGCATGTATCTATTTGGTTACTTTTTTAGTCTATATGGCCTGGGTACCAGGGTCGTAAGCATGTTAGCAAAGCTGCACGGTGGCGCAGTGGTTTAGCACTGTGGCAGCACAGTTTTACCCTCGGCCGGGGGATCGCGGGGATCATGAGATCGTGGGTTCGATCCCAGCCCCCGACCAACAGTGAGCTGTGTGGAGTTTGCATGTTCTCCCCGTGTTGCGCAGGTTTACTCCGGGATTTCTCCGGTTTCCTCCCGCATACCAAAAACATGTAGGTTTAGGGCGCTCGCGCACGCAGCGACCAGCAGCCGGTGGCTTGTCACCAGACTGCAAACCAAGTCTACCTACGGGTACAAATAAGTAACAAAAAAAAAAAAAAAAAACCTACAGGCTAATGTCTATATGTTGTAATTTCTAGTCTACTAAATTAGATTGTTCATTAATCCACAGACAATTATATTTCTTGCACTATTCTGGCTTATTTTGTTACATTTTGGCCCCAATAGCTGGGTAGAACGTGATTTTGGAGTCAAGTCCTTGACCAGGCCAAAATCAGAGTCTTCCAAGATCAAAACAAGACCAAGACTATAAGGGGTCAAGACCAAGATGAGACCAAGCCAAGACCAAGACCTACATCAGTGAATGTAAACTGGGGGCCCATGGGCGACATCTGGCCTGCCAGAGCTTTCCATCCGGCCCCTGGAATGTTGCTGAATTCAAGAACAGTTTAGTTCAAACTTTGTTTAATCCATTAATTTATAACTATGAAAAGTTCTGATAGTCAGATTTCTGAGTATAAGTGAATGCAGTGTCTGATTACACAACCTGTCATTCCTGGACAGTGGGAGAGTGTGAGACGGGAGACAGGTGGCTGTAAATCTTCTACAGGTAAACTATGCTTATAATTCACATTATGATGAAAGCCTGGGATTTTGTTATTATTCTTATGCAAAATGCTGATTATTTCTGGATCTTTCTGAAATTATTTGGTATAGCAGAGAATGCATACCTGCCAATATTTAGGTTTTAAAAAAACGCAAGGTTTTCACTGGGGTGTGGGAAGTTTGCCTTAAAAAACATATATATCTATTATAACATAAATTATCATATCTTTGGTCATTTTAATAAATTTTATGATTTTTTTAATTATTTTTTGAGGATCGGAGTTGAAATTATTGTTCTATTCTGGCTCTGCAAATTAAGTTTAAAATAGGCTATATGTGGAAAAAGTCACAATTATACTACAATCTTTTCAAATTCCTTAACAAAAACAAACCCATTTTAACATAAATATTGTAAAAAATCCACTGATTGATGTGTGGAAAAGGTAATAAATTTACAAGAAAAATGTCTGAAATTTATGAGAGAAACCCTTATATACTTATGAGAATAAATTATCAAAAACAATGACGAAAAAAATTCACAATATACAGTAAGTGACAAAAATCTTTCGAATTTACAACTGAAAAGTCCTTTATTTACAAGAAAATTTCACAAGAAAATTCATGAAAAAACCCTCAATCTGTCAAGAATAAAATCACATCTCAAATAAGTTTTTTAAGTACATGCTTTCTTGCTTTTACTTATTGTCCTTCTTCATCTTCTTTTTTCGGCTGCTCCCTTTAGGGGTCGCCACAGTGGATCATCTGCCTCCATCTCACCCTATCCCTTGCATCTTCCTCTGTAACACCAACCCTCTCCATGTCCTCCTTCACTACATCCATAAATCTTCTCTGTGGTCTTTCTCTTTTCCTCCTGTCTAGCAGCTCCATCTTTAACATCCTTTGTCTAATATATCCACTATCCCTCCTCTGCACATGTCCAAACCACCTCAGCCTTGCCTCTCTTACTTTATCTCCCAACCGCTCAACCTGAGCTGTCCCTCTGATATGCTCATTTCTAATCTTGTCCCTCCTAGACACTCCCAGTGAGAATCTTAGCATCTTCAGCTCTGCCACCTCCAGCTCTACCGCCTGTCTTTTTGTCAGCACCATCATCTCCAAATCATACATCATAGCAGGCCTCATTACCGTTTTGTAAATCTCCCCTTTCACTCCACCCTCCCCGCACTCTCTTCTTCACCTCTCTTGTGCATTTTCAATTGCTTTGGATGGCTGACTCCAGGTATTTAAACTCATCTACCGTCACTACCTCTACTCCTTCCATCTTCACCATTGCACCTGCCTACCTCTCATTCACACTCATGTATTCTGTCTTGTTTCGACTGCCTTTCAATTCCCCTTCTCTCCAGAGCATACCGCCTACTCTCAGTACAGATCACAATGTTGTCTGCAAACATCATAGTCCACGGAGTCTTCTGCCTGACCTCACCTGTCAGTCTGTCCATCACCATTGCAAACAAGAAGGGGCTCAGAGCTGATCCCTGATGTAACCCCACCCCCACCTTGAATCCATCTGTTGCTCCTACAGCACACCTCACCACTGTCTTGCTGTCCTCAAACACCACCCTCACATACTTCTCAGCCACTGCTTTTACTCATACTCATCTAAAAAATAACACAAATTTGGAAGGAAAATTTAGATATTAAATAATAATATATTTCTTAAGATACAAGATTATACAATATTAATTTTATTGTATTTTACGAGAGCATCTGGCACCCATAGTGTCTGCCAAGAAAAATCTGGTCCTTGTACAAATGTAGTTGATGACCCCGACCTACATACTCAGTGGTTTGGGACTTGACTTGGTCTCTGCCTGGATTGGTCTTGGTCTGGATTTGGTCTCGACGTCTTAAAGTCTTGGTCTGTCTACACTCTGGTCTCAGTCTTGTTCTGGTGTGGTCTTGACCGCAACACTAGTAGATTGGGCTGTTAGCATTAGCAGGGTTGAGCAATCACTTCCGAGGTTTTTGGATGACTTCAAAGCCAACCTGACCTGTATAAACAGAGAAAACAGGCCACTAGCCTTTAGCTTACTTGTGGCTCAACGTCCAATTTTGTCAGTTTCTTTATATTCTGTCCATGTTCGCTAGACATCTGTCTGGCATGGATGCCTTCTCCCTAAATGGCAGTTAGCTGTCATTAGCAGAGCTGACCGTTCACTCATTCAGGGTTATTTCTGTGCTTATAACACCCTGGGAATCATCTCTATTGATGCTAGAGCTTGTGGACATCCACCTAAGGTACCCCAGATTCATGGTCTGCAGTAATAGCTTCCAATCCTCTGGTAAAACTTTGCAGAAAATTTTGAAAAGTGATTGAACTTCTTAGTTCACAATAACTTGTGGGAGTATTGGTAAAGCCTATAAAAAAATAAATAAATCTGAACTCAAAGTTTAATATACTTGTTTTTTTGTCTAATAAGAAGCTTCTTCTTTCAGTGCTGTTTTTTATAAGGACATTTCACTTGCTTCACGGTAATTACCTCTACTAAGGAGATAATGTTTTGAATGTAACAGTTCACCTGTCTGAAGTGAAAAAATATCCCATAATTTACCAATGTCCCATCTAACGTCAGTGGCACCGTGGAACAGTGGTTAATATGAGCGCACACGCACGTGCGCGCACGCGCGCGCGCACACACACACACACATTTAGAAAAGTAAAGGATGTTTCTGTGTAGATTTTATGCTTTCTTTTATATCTGAGTGTTTTCATTCCAGTTTCTTCTCTCAGCCCCAAAACATGTATTTTAGGTTTTTTACTTATTGTTATTTGGCCCATTAAAAGTGTTTTGTTTGGTCGTTTCCTTAGAAAACTGCTGTATGAATACATACTCAATCTTATGTGGGACATATTTTATAGATAATAAAGTTTCTGTTGTGTCATGTGACAGTGATGTTGCTAGTTATCTTCACCCTCAGATTTCATTCTGTGCTAAGATTGTACTGACTACGGTTTCATAAAGAATTAAAAAAATTATCAACTTTTCCTCTAAGTTCCTGCAATACAGTACTGTGCAAAAGTCCAAAGCCACCTTTCTCTTCTTTCGCTTCTAAAGAACAAAACTTCCTTCTAATTGTTTGAGTCATCTCGACCAAAAGTTCTCCAGGCTTCTGAAAGTCTCTCAAAGTTTTTGGACATTGGCTACTTTGTCAGTCATTTCAGTCTAGTCTACTTGAAAACTGTCCAGTTTTCTCAAAAAATGAGGAAACTGGACAAGTGAAGTACAAAAGAAGGGGCAGCCCTAAAAAGTGTCTATAGCAGGGGACTTGTATCTGAAAATCATAATCTGAAAACAACCCAGCACATACCTGACACAGGACTTGAGAGATGCATCTGTTGTGTCTGGAAACCTAGAATGGCTCACAGAGAGTGGCGGTGGTTTGGAACACAAACTTTATTACGCACAAGCACTTTAGCAGCTACAGACTCTGGTGGGAAGGCTGAGCGCTAGGCTATAGAGCCAAGGGAGAAAAAGACAGGCAAGAGGCCATAAGATGGCCGACCCTCACATTATATTTGCATCGGCGTGATGACGTCGCCAAGTGGCTGCGTTACCACGCCAATGGTTCCCTTACACCACATTCACCCCCCCCCCCCCCTTGGAAAAACAGAACAATGTACATGAACGAATTAACCCTCTCCAATTTGGTACATGTAAAACCCCCAAAACTAGCTAGAGCCAGCGGGTAGACTATCGCGTAGCCCAGTGCAGCTGAATGGTTTATTTTGCCACTATGTTGGCAACCGCACACCTAGCTAAACAGTCTTTTTTTTCCATTGAGGGAGGCAGTTCTGTTGGAGGGGCCCTGAGGCGAGCTCGTGGTGGATGCGCCCCTGAAGACGCCAGCTGCAGCAGCCCTGGACGCCATCTCAAACCATTTGCCCTCTGGGCGGCAGCTGGTCTCAGTTGCGTGGCCATCCTCATGAGTGTCAGTGGTGGTGATGCTGTTAAGCCCGACTGTGGGTCCGGTCGTTCTGTTCTATGGCCCTGAATCCAGTCCATCACTGTGAGTGGCGCTTTGTTCGGCTGCATTCGGCATCGTGATTGTGTGTGATGTTATGACTCTGACGTCTGCTGTGGGACGTCCACCAGGTTATGGTGGTTCTGCTGTGTCCTGTTGGGTCACGGACCCTTCATCCTGCGTCTCAGCGGCGGTTCCTGGAGGCTGATGCCGGTCACAGATTTGGAAGACATTGGGTAGTTCTACTGCTTTCTGTTCAGTCGTGGACTCTTCATCCTGCAGCTCAGTGCCGGCTCCTGAAGGCTGGTGCCGGGCGTGGATTCGGAAGCAGTCCGGTTTCTTCTCTCCCTTTCCTGGTGCTGGTTGAGGTCGGGGTGATGTGTTGCTGTCGTCGGTGACGGGATGCGCGCTGGGCCATCTTTGGTCACCAGGGTCCTCTTTCTCCACAAGCCCCCTCTCCTGTTGCTCCACGGCGGCTGTCTGAAGCTCATGCCAGGCGAGGATTGGAGGTCAGTCTGGTTTGTTCTCCCCCTCTCCTGGGAAGTCTGGTCGTGGCGACATGCTACTGTCGCCACTGGTAGAACCTGCACCAGGTTGTTGTGCCCTGGGGTTTCCAATAGATGTGTGCTCCCTCTCCTGCAGCTCCGCAGCGGCTCCCTGAGGCTTATGCTGGGTGGGGATCTGAGGCAAGTCCGGTCGCTGCTCTCACTTCATGTCGTGTTTGCTCTCTGTGCTGTGCTCTCCCTCTACGTTCTGTGCTGTGTTCTCCGGCTAGCTTGTCATGGGTTAGCTTGTCTTCTAAGGGCCCGAGGGCGCATGTGCTCGCTAAGAATCGGAGCTCCGTAGCATAACGTTGAGCTGACTCACCCGCATGTTTTTTGCTGTGGAGGAAGGCAATCCATCGGGCTATGACGTTCCTCGTGTTGTTGTAGTATTTCTCCATCAGAGCTATGCATTCACCAAATGAGTCCGCTTGACCCAGAGTACGGAGCACACGCTGTCCTTTGCCTAGACTGATAACCAGTACTCTCTTCAGCTTCTCGTCATTAGCGTCACTTAGGCCAACCGCGTCAACATAATTTGTAAGCATGCCACAACCAGCGGTGCCACGGGATGGGCGGCTCACCTGTGGTCTCCAGAAGCAGCTGTGGTGGCCTCAAACACGCTTCCAGATCCACGTTTGTCTTCAGGAAAAATGTGATGTTTTCCTCCAGAAGACCCATTTTTCTCCTCATCGCTATTTGTTATCTCTGGAAACCTGGAATGACTCACGGAGAGTGGCGGTGGTTTGAAACATGAACTTTATTACACACAAGCACTTTAGCAACTACAGAGTCTGGTGGGAAGGCTGAGCGCTATAGAGCCAAGGGAGAAAAAGAGAGGCAAGAGGCCGTAAAATGGCCGACCCTCACATTATATGTGCCCAACCTGTGGTTCCCTTATACCACAGCATCGATCCTTTGACTGAAGGAAGAAGGCTCTCAATGATATGTTAGGTGTCAAGACGTCATTCTTAAGGGAAGGAAGCTGGGAGAAAAGGCTGATGTTTGCCAAATTAGATAAGAACTAGACTGAAAATCTGTGGCAACAGGTTTTATGGAGTGATAAATCAAAATTTGAATTTGCAGCTAAAATCCAAAGAATAGCTCTGGAACATCCTTGGAGAAATCTGTTGAACTATTCCTGAAGACTACTTAAAGAATTTACAAAAACACTTTTGTAAAAGAGGTCAGGCTGTGCTAAATAAAAAAAGGCAGTTATACCAAATATTGATCTTTTAGCTTGTTAGAATTGTACAAACGTTTTGTTTTGCATTATATATACTGCATTTCCATTTTTTTGCTCATTTCAATAAACTGCAGCACCTATTTCCTATTTTCCTAGCAAAATATAAAGACGCTAGGAGTTGCTCTATTGTAAATAAATAATTAAAACTAAAATCTATAAATACATCAATATTCCCTAAGAACTTATCTTTACTGGGGCAAAAAGGGGCTGCACATTATTACACTATCTATCAGTACAGACTTAAACATGCACCATAGCTTGGGGAGAAGTACGGTAAGAAAATATTGAGTTATTTTGTGTATATTACTTGACCCCTGTGATTCCAACTCAGCATGACGTGAATACATAATTGTTCGCACTAGCCCTTAATTTGATGACTTGTCTCCTTTTTTCCAGAAGGCCATTTCGAACATTACATTGCAAATCTCTGTTTTATTAAGATTTTTTCCATTATGCAGCACAGTCGAGGAAGGTTTTGGGAATAGTTTCAGAATTAATAAAGGGCTAATTTATATCAAAGTCAGCATCTCCAGCTGAATGAGTTCCTTCCATGATGTAGTCCTTGGAATATGCCGAGGTTATGAATTATTAGCATTTTACCCTGTGAGAAAAACCAGGAATAGTTTATTATGTTGTCTACATATATACTGCATACAGCACCACACAATTAAACGGCACAGGATGCATGAAATGATGCACATTTTGGATATTTACCAAGTTAACAAGTGATGGTCACTGGGAAGGCAGTAATCCATTTTAAAAATCCTCTGGGCTTGATGAAAAGAAACAAATTAGCTGTGCTGTTGAGGCTTTGGTGCCAAAGTTTGGCTTGATGAAGGCCGGCACTTATGGTCCCAGGTGTTTCTTCTTATTATAATGATTTGAAATGCTTTTCTATCTCGGCTTCCCCAGGCCCAAAGGTTTGAGTTACGTTATTGACTTTGAAGTGGCTCCTTGGAGAAAGGGGCATTAAACTCTTTGCAAGTTAATGTAGGAAGAGACTTACGGAAAAAGGAAGGAAGAAAGGTGATTTGATAAACAGACTCTAGATTTCAGCTTTTCCTTCCTTTTTCCTCGGTTCATTGATGCTACATTCTTTAATTTAAAACTTGTCTGTGATTGACGGGACAATTGAACGCAGCCCAGTGCTTGCAGACACCTTGTCTCGCTCTTTTGTGTTCATACTGCGCTCTCAATTATAGCGCTTGTTCAGACTGGAGTTAGCAGTGATGTGGTACTGATCTTTTAACACATAGGAAATCAATCTTGTTCACACTCCAAAACTTGAAATCAACTGTTTCAAACCCCATCATCATTGCTTTGGAAAGGGAAAAGCACTGTAAAAAGTGGAGTTGAAACAAGAAATAAACACCCTTTCAACATGTTAAAAGTAGTGCTGAAAGTAGTGGGAAACAGTTAAAATTTATAACTAATTAATCTCAACCATTTTCAAAAATCAGCCTAGATTGAATGTTTTTCAGCTAATTGGTGAGCTAACTGTGATTTATCGCACGGGAAACTTGGGGGTCAGGGTGGCGTAAGCGTGCATATAGACACACTACACATAAACAGTTGATCTTTAGCTGCTGTTAACAGAGATATCAATTTACTAATTTAAGATTGTTTTTGTGCTTATTACACCACAGGGACTGATCCTTTCCTGCCAGATACTCAAAACACACCCCTCTGTCCCCATCCATCCATCCATCCATCTTCCTCTGTCCCCAGCAGTTGTTTATTTGGGCTTTCACACTCTCACATTTAGCCAACTTTATACTGGGTAGCTGAGGCTGTGCCTGACAACAGAGCTAACCAGCTAACTTTAGTATAGAAGCTTCTGGTCAAATAGCAACTGAATATAAACAGCTGGTCTAATCTGATTACTACAGCAAAGAGCCATAGAATCTCTAGTTGTGCTTCCTTGCATTCGTAAGTAGCCATGCTAACGTTCAGATTACTGGGTCATACTGGCCAAAAAATAACAAAATAGGCCAGAATGATGTGAGATATATTATCAAGTGTAGATATTCAAACAAGATGGGATCAAAGCTGTCTAGTGGGATGACTAAAATTCAAAAACAGAGGAAAGTTCTAAAAACCACAATCTAGTTCACTAGCTAAGCTACACTACTGCTGTGTGAGTTCCAACGGTCAGCGGGAACCATCCCTACCTCTTCTCCTCCAAGGGTTTTTTGAGGGCATGCTAGGGTAGCGAAGAAGCAGGTACTGATGATGTGTTGCAGGCAGTGTTGTAGTCCTAGTTCCTGTGGGAGAGGAGAACTCATGTGCAGGCGGACTTTGGGTGGTTTGACTTTGCAGACCATGCAGACCCAAAAATCCATATATAATACGCTAAAATAAAGGATAACCCCAGAAAAGCATTATAGGAATATAAAAATGATTATAAACTCAGCCAGCCATGAAAAGCGTTTTCCTGCCAACACAACGCCCCGACAACAAGCACCACTGATGTAAACAGACTCAGCCACCATGATGGCAGTATGCTGGGTTGGGAACTTCAGTGCCTGACATCACAAATGCACTTCTGGAAGAATGATCAAAAATTCCCACAAACACACTCCTAAACCTGGTGGAAAGCCTTCCCTGAAGAGCTGAAGCTGCTATATGTGTGAAGTAGTGTAGCTTGAAATACATTTTAAGCTGCAAATGAATTATACACTTTGCATCCATTGTTGCACACAGTGCTTTAGCTTGCAGCAACAAACTGCCCCTGTCATTGGCCTGCCTGACAAAGTCTAAACCTCAGACATGTTGCAGCACTATTATTTTACCCTGACTTTATTTATTTATTTTTGTCTCTCCAGGCCATTACGGGAAGGAGAACCTGCGCAGTGCAGGCCAAGACATGCACAACTTCATCTCCTCTGGGTTTGTCACACTCGGACGTGGCCACTTGAAAGGTAGTCCATCCTCATTATCCGTTTGTCGCTTCCCAATGCGGTGAAGTTCAGCATAACAATTGTTTCCCTCATTGTGCCATGCTGTCATGCTCTCTTTGCCAAATGACTGTGCACAGGACTGTGCAGCTAAAAAAAAAAAAAAAAGTCAAAAATGTGACTTTTGTTTCGGCTCAGTGGAGGTTGGACATTGCATTTCACAATGGCTTGAAGTGACATCTTGCAAAGTTCTCTCTCTCTCTTTCTCTCTCTTATACACACACAGACACACACACACACACACACACACACACACACACACACACACACATGCACACATCTTATCTATGATTAAATCCACACTTCCAATGGCAAAGTAACACTTCCGAACTCTGTAGGCAGCCCGTGTGAATGTACCACAGAACAGTTGTAGATTTCCCCTCCTACTGTCTTCCTAATAAACGAGACGCGGCGTTTGTATTAAGAACCAGCCACAAACACACGTTGCTGTTGTTTTGTCCTTATTCTTCTACAGCGCAGCACTCCATAGACGAATCGGGGCAGATGTCCTGGCAGGGTGATCTGGACATTCCCATGTCCTACGGTATGTTCCCATGAATTGTTCCACAAAAAGCTGCTTTCTGCTCACACCTGATAAGAGAAGTCACTCACACTTCACACACACACACACACACACACACACACACACACACACACACACACACACACACACACACACGGCTCAGCGGAATGCCCTTGGCCAATAATCACAGCACAGCAGCACAGTCACCAGGTGTAGAGTGCAAGAGTCATAATATTTTATTTATTACTTTGTAGATGAGCCAAAATATTTCTGCACATGGCTTTGGGATAGCTTTTATGAATGAGTTTGTGTAACCTCTGCAAGTCATGGAATGGTGCCGCACATTAACAAGCCTAAAAGTGGGATGCTCCTTTGTAGATGTCTGCAAGGTAAGTGATTGATTTGTGGTGCCATCATTAGCTACAGATATTGTCAGTTCTGCAATGTGTACCAGGCATAAATCGGAACTGGCAAAAAGCATAAAGCGTTTTCTTTTGTGACACATTGATTTACTCGGACTTAATCTATATGCTGCTGTCCTGCAGACACATATCCCTTCCTTGTTAAACATTGTATGGCTGGGCGGCATGGGAATTTTTTCGAGGATATACAGAGATATTTTCGTTTTGGGATATAGGAGGGCAATATTGTATAAATCGTGATAACTAGCTGCATGGTCTGCCTGTGGAGGGGCTGAAAACATCTGCACTGCAGCAAGGGAATGTTTAAAATAAAAGCATGCAGCTCACATCCAGTCTGAGCAAATGACAAAAATAAGAGTGAGCCGCTCTGTTGTCTCAGACACATGAAAAATGAAAATGATAACACATTTGACTCATGCTGGCCCTTAAAGTACTGCCTATGTATGGGAAACTGAAATATTTTTTCCATCTATGTTTAACCTTGATTACTTTTCCAGGGCAGAACATATTTTTATTCTTTTGTTAGGGGGTCAGATCCTTCCTGGATACGTTTAGGATGACCTCATTATTATCACAAATATGGTTTTGGACAGGGGTAATAAAATAAAATGTTTGCTTGTATTCTGGTTCTGCTTGTTCTGAAAGCTGTAACAAAGAAAGCAAACTAAGAAAATCAGGATACTCCATCTAAATCACTCATTCCACAACTGAGAGAACGCCTGGAAGCCAATGCTAAACAGCAGGTTTGGGAAAGAAAAAAAAAACTCCCAAAACGTCAGCTTCCATGAATGAAGCGAACTGAATGAATCCCTTCAACCACAGGCTAATGTTTAACATGTTCTCTGAGGTGGCGACCCTCTCCTGACTGTACCTGCCACCCTCTCGCTGCTCCTATTAGGCGACACGCTCCAGCAGCCTGATGGCGGTAGCTGTCACTTCAAAGCAGAGGTCCTGTCAGCCTCCATCGTACGCGTCTTCGTTTAACAGCTGGCTGTCGGCTGGCTCTCCACCGACCCCCTCCCAACCCAGCGCCAGCACACACGCACGCATACACAGACACACACAGACACACACACACACGCGACTGCTGTCAGGAGGAAGCAGACTGACAGATGTGTACGTGTCACAGCTGACTGCACCCTGCCCTCACTCCGCAGACGCAGAGGTATCATCCAAAGCAAACATCTGCATGGGTCAGCTGTTCCAGGCATCAGGCATCGCTTCATAATTCTGGTGTTAAATGAAGACGGTGGAAAAGTCCAAGTTAAACACAGTTTTAACTTAATTTTCTTTGGGTATTATGTTTTTGAGGGGAAAAAAAAATCAGATTTCACGTTTTTCAGTCATTTCATGATTTACTTTATGCAAATATGCTTCAACATTCTGATTATTACAAGTCTTTATGTTTTTCTCCTCTCATTGCCCTGTCTTTCTCGTTTCTAAGTCCTTCCATTAATTCAGTTCTTAAAAGGTAGCAGAGCAGATACAAGCCTTTGACCCACACAGAGGTTGTTTAATAGATGTATATCCATTATGTTTTTCATGAGGCGTAGTCCATCAGTGTTTTTTTCTATTCACATAGGCCTTTGAGTTGGCTGCTTTTGTAGCACTTTGAAATACGGTGCCCTTCATTCACACACCACATTCGCAGTCATTCCTTTTATTAAACCACATCTTACCATGAATGACTATGACTTCAAACTCAACTCCATGTTTGTGTGTGTGATTGTTGAATGTCCTTTTGCTTGCGTGGGGGCGTCATAGTGACAAGAACATTCCAAGTAGTACAGATTTGAATGTACGTCAGTCCTAACAAGCTGATGAACAAAAATTCAAATAATACCATTAATATTCATGCAAATGTGATATAACATGACACACGAGTGGTGGCCATGGAAAGCCTGTCTGTGCATTTATGTTAAACTATCTGTACTCATGAAGCTGTTTAACATCATTGGATGTCAGGAGGTTTGGTTTAATGGAAGGTAAACAGCTGCCAAACAGTGGATGGTTGAAACATTGTGCAGTAATTAGATACCATTGGACTTCTGTTGCTGTGAGATTCAAATCTGCCTCAGATAATCCTGGTTTGGCTTGAAGGTTCAATATACTGTATAGGTTGCTAGAAACATTGGCTATATATTGTAAATAACTGCATTGTTTCCCCTTAATCTTGAAAAAGAATTGTAGTTGTAGTAAGCATTGGATATATTGGTGTTGTAGTCAGGACTGCACCAAGATCAGACAAAAGTGAACTGAGACAAAGACTTTAAGAGGTTGAGACCAAGTCTAGACTAAGGTCACGGTGTATGTACAGTATGTCTTAATCCTGATTTATACTTCCATTTCAAATAACTTCATGGCCATGATGTAGCCGTATATCTGATGCTGTAACTACACCATAGCCTATACCGTAGCCTAAGCAACGTACACCATAATGTATGCTATATACAGTGGTGTGAAAAAGTGTTTTCTCCCTTCCTGATTTCTTATTTTTTTTTGTATGTTTGTCAAACTTAAATGTTTCAGATGATCAAACAAATTTAAATATTAGACTAAGATGACACAAGTAAACACAAAATGCAGTTTTTAAATGAAAGTGTTTATTATTAAGGGTAAAAAAAAATCCAAACCTACATGGCCCTATGTGAAAAAATGATTGCCCCCCCCCATTAAAACATAAATTAACTGTGGTTTATCACATCTTTGGAAAGCTGAGTTCAATTTCTCTAGCCACGCCCTGGCCTGATTACTGCCACACCTGTTCTCAATCAAGAAATCACTTAAATAGGACCTGCCTGACAAAGCAAAGTAGATGAAAATATCCTCAAAAACTAGGCATCATGCTGTGATCCAAAGACATTCAGGAACAAATCAGAAACAAAGTAATTGAGATCTATCAGTCTGGAGAAAGGTTCTAAAGCCACTTCTAAAGCTTTGGGACTCCAGCAAACCACAGTCAGAGCCATTATCCACAAATGGCGAAAACAATGAACAGTGGTGAACCTTCCCAGGAGTAACTGGCCAACCAAAGTTACCCCAAAAGCACAGCAACGACTCATCCAAGAGGTCACAAAAGACCCCACAACAACATCTAAAGAACTGCAGGCCTCACTTGCCTCAGTTAAGGTCAGTGTTCATGACTCCGTATAAGAAAGAGACTGGGCAAAAATGGCCTGCATGGCTGAGTTCCAAGACGAAAACTACTGCTGAACAAAAAGAACATAAAGGCTTATCTCAGTTTTGCCAGAAAACATTTTGATGATCCCCAAGACTTTGGGGAAAATACTCTGTGGACTGACGAGACAAAAGTTGAACTTTTTAGAAGGTGTGTGTCCCATTATGTCTGGCGTAAAAGTAACAGCATTTCAGAAAAGGAACATCATACTAACAGTAAAGTATGGTGGTGGTATTGTGATGGTCTGGGGCTGTTTTGCTGCTTCAGGACCTGGAAGACTTGGTGTGGTTAATGGAACCATGAATTCTGCTGTCTTTCAAAAAATCCTGAAGGAGAATATCCGGCCGTCTGTTCATGACCTCAAGCTGAAGCGCACTTGGGTTCTTCAACAGGACAATGATCCAAAACACACCAGCAAGACCACCTCTGAATGGTTTAAGTAAAACAAAAGGAAGACTTTGGAGTGGCCTAGTCAAAGTCCTGACCTGAGTCCAATTGAGATGTTGTGGCATGACCTTCAAAAGACAGTTCATGCTTGAAAACCCTCCAGTGTAGCTGAATTTCAACAATTCTGCAAAGATGAGTGGGCCAAAATTTCTCCACAGTGCTGTAAAAGACTCATTGCCAGTTACTGCAAACGCTTATGTTTGCAATAACATTTAAGTGTGATAAACATACAAAAAAAAAAGAGAGAGAAATTAGGAAAAGGGCAAACACTTTTTCACACCACTGTATGTCGTAGCATATGGTGTACCCTGACCAGTCGTGAAAACACAAAACTCAACACCTGTCATTAGGGGTGGGAATTTTTAGGCACCCAACAATTCAAGCCAATTACAATTCTCGATGCATCTTTTTTTTCTATTCAGGATTTTTTTTCCTCCCACTGTGTGACAGCTTCTTAATTTTAAAGCATTTGCAATGGCCCATGAATTTACTTCCAATATTCTTTAAGGTTTCAAAAAAATCAGTATGAAAAGTGCAACTGTAGCAGCACATTTGCTGCTATAACACCGACGTCTGTCATAAACTGGCTCCTCCAGGGCAAAAAGACAGGCCCAAGCACTGAACTGTAGTGTGACATTTATTAACAAAATACAAAAACAGTGCAGACAACACAAAAATACAAATTAAGATTACTTACAGAAGATACACTCCAGAGCAGGGAAGGCTCTGGAGGAGATGAGGAAAAAACACGGAGGCAAACAAGTCCAAACCAGTCCAAGTTAAGCAATGCTGCCACAGTGAAACAGTGAATTAACAGAGCTTAAATACTGGGCAAACAAATGAGCAGCAGGTGTGGGCTGAGCAGGTAGGTGAGCAAATTACCTAACTGTCCACAGCTGAGGTGGCAGGAGAGCAGACTGTGAACAGTTAGTGGGAGTGTCTGAGAGAGGAGGGCACATGAGAGACAACAACCCAAAATATACACAGAAAACTGACAACAAAATAATAACATACATGCAAAACACAGAAATAATTATTTCTCAATTATTTCCTCTGAGCTCAGACTCATGACAGAGCCCCCCCCCCCCCTCAAGGGGTGGATCCAGACATCCCCAGGCAACATCAGGGCCCACACCGACGCTACACTGGGCCCCTGGGCCCCCTAGGCCAAAGGGCTACACTGTTCGGGAGGCCGGCCGAAGTCACAGGCCAGACAGACGGCAAGGTGGAAAGAGTCGGGTGGCCTGCCGGAGAACATGGGCCACCCAACCCAGCAGCTCAGTCTGTCGGGCCGCCAGCCAGAGTTCTTCAGCCACCAGGACCAGAGGGGTGACCCAGGAGGTGGCTCCCCTCATGGGAAGGCCCAATGATGGGAAGCAGGGCCGGAGGAGGGAGACCACAACGGTGTCTGGTGGTGGAGGAGGAAGAGGGACCCCGACGGCATCTGGCAGAGGAGGAAGGGGGACCATGACCGGCCTGTGCTGGCCGGTAGCACCCTCAGTGGTCCCAGGTTGAGACAATGTTGCACCCGCAGTTGTTCCTGGCTGGAGCATAGCAACACCCGTGGTGGCTCTGGGCTGGAGTAACGCAGCACCCACGGTGGCTCCGGGCTGGAGCAACGCAGCACCCGAGGTAGCTCCAGGCTGGAGCTCTGCAGCACCTGTGGTGGACCCCAGACTGGGCCAATGTTGCACCCTTGGTGGGTCCAGGCTGGGACAACGCTGCACCCATGGTGGGCCCGGACTGGGCCAATCCTGCACCCTCAGTGGCGGGCCCAAGCTGGAGTGCAGCACCCACGTTGGACTGATGCTGGGGCGCAGAACCCATGAGGATCCACGACCGGAACGCAGCACCCACGGAGACTCGGACCGTGGAGGAGGAACCCACATGACGGCGTCGGACAGTGGGGAGGCTGCACCCACGGAGGTCCCGGGCAGTGACAAAGCACCCAAGACGACCTCAGCAGGGGGAACTGGACCTGCGATGTCCTCAGGTGGCGAGCCTGAACCCACGGAGTCATCTGGTGAGGTTGGATCTTCCCCGGTCACCCTGGAAGAAGGCTCAAAACAAACAGGGAGAGATACAGGGTCAGGGCCACCGGCAGCGGCAGAGCCCACAAGGTGAGCTCAAGTGTAGCTGATGGCTGCACCCAACTCTCCTCACCAAAAGCCAGGCAAGATCTCTCCAGGACGGAGATGAGAAAAACAAAAGAGAGCACTTGCCTGAGTTCAAGCTCCACCACCGTCCAGGACTCCATTAATCCAGACGACGATGTCTTAGGTCCGGTCTCTTGGAGGTCCAGCTCCGGTTCCAACTCTGCTGTGGAGCATGATGGTGGTTGCAGTCCTCGTCTCCCCAGATGAAGTGGACCATGCTGGTGGCTCTTCCAGTGTGGCAGCTTGGGGTTGACTCACCGCTAGCTCTGGAACAGGATCCTCCAGGGCCACGGGCTCGTCCATCGTTTGGCGGTTCTGCTTTGGGGCTGGCGGACACTCAGAAGGGAAAGACGGAGACATGGAGAGGGCTGGTGAGCAATTGGTGACTGCAGCAGGTGGTGAGAGCTCAGGGGACTGCACACCCTGAGCCTCATCACCAGAAATCAGACAAGGTATATCATCATTAATAGAAGAAAAAATAAATGACACTTGCCTGTTCTCCCGGTGTCTGAGATTGTTTGCTGCAGTAGGTGGAAGGCCATTCCTCTCTGTGGCTATGGTGATCATGGGCCCCTCTGAGGATTTAGGAGGAGCCGTCCCTGTAGCTGCAGAGGCAGATGTAGCCGGAGAAAACATGGGGGACCTCTTGGCAGCAGGAGGACAGAGCAAGGGGACAGAAATCGCAGCAGCAATGGTGGGAGATGGAGCTGACGTGACAGCCGGTGAAGGAGAAGAAAAAAGAGGATCCGCTGTGGGAATTGTCGGGCTCGGTGTCTGGGGAATGGCTGCCGAAAAGGCAAGATTATTCCTCGGGCGGTCCAGAGCAGGACGACACTATCGCCGTGGAGCTGATGGAGCAGGAACGGGCGCCGGAGACTGGTGAGGAGAGGAAGCTACGAAGACCCAGGAGTGCTTCCCCTTTGGCGCGAGCCCAGTCTTCTCCGGGGAATTCTTCACCCTTCCATCATACTCACGTTGTAGCACTGTCACCTGAGAGATTCTTTCCATTCCCTCAGCGTGTTCCAACAACTGAAGGCACCGGCGAACAGCTTCCTCCTCGAGTCCCAAATACCACAATGTGTCTTTTGGGGTGGAATATGTGCGTGCCTTGGCGATTAGCCCATCTATTTCCATAAGAGCTTGGCAGAACTCCCACCCCAGACGCATTAGGTTGCCCTGTCCACTTGCTGTGTCCGTAATTTGCTCCAAACAACAGGTGAGTGGAAAAAACACAAAAAAGGGAAAAATGCACAACTACAGCAGCTGGGCCCTATACTGGCAACAGCATTCTGTCATAAACTGGCCCCTCCGGGACAAAAAGACAGGCCCAAGCGCTGAACTGTAGTGTGACATTTATTAAAAAATACAAAAACAGTGCAGACAACACAAAAATACAAATTAAGATTACTTACAGAAGATACACTCCAGAGCAGGGAAGGCTCTGGAGGAGATGAGGAAAAAACACGGAGGCAAACAAGTCCAAACCAGTCCAAGTTAAGCAATGCTGCCGCAGTGGAACAATTAATTGACAGAGCTTAAATACTGGGCAGACAAATGAGCAGCAGGTGTGGGCTGAGCAGGTAGGTGAGCTAATTACCTAACTGTCCACAGCTGAGGTGGCAGGAGAGCAGACTGTAAACAGTTAGTGGGTGTGTCTGAGAGAGGAGGGCACATGAGAGACAACAACCCAAAATCTACACAGAAAACTGACAACAAAATAATAACACACATGCAAAACACAAAAATAAATTGAGTCTGAGCTCAGAGGGAATAACTGAGCTCAGACTCATGACAGCTTCAGAGTATCCCAAATTTTAACAAATAATACTTATTACAAACATTCTGTAATGTGCAACGAGTAACTGATCCTTCAGTCAATAATACTCAGAATTTCTAACAGAAATGTTAAACTTCTAATGAAAGTTCTCCTGTTATGTGCAATCAGTAACTGAGTCTTTCAGTCCAAAAACCCAGAACATTTTGCTGTATAAAAATCACATTTACCTTTTATACAAGAATGTGCAGTTACCGTTACAAATGATTCAGTGGTGATGGATGTCCGCATATCACACATGATAGCAATCCTACCTACTCTCTTCAGTGATTACATGACTTCGGCTTTGGTCTCGTCGTAGAGCGTGGGGATGGCTTTGTTGGGAACAGGTCAAGTGGACCCCTGACCAAGTGAGCACCCCAAGTGGACCCCAGGATTTAATCTGTACATGTACAATACATTTTCAATCCAGTGATTTACAAACTGATTCATAATTTTTTTTATGCCTCATTCAGAATATTACAGTCCCACATACCTATTCTGTGGCTTTTCATCTGGGGGCAGCCAGCTGTGACGAACAGCGGCGGTGAAGAAAAGTCTTTTGAAAGCAGAAAGGGAGCCAAAACCTTCTCCAGGTTAGCTTAGTTGTCATGTTACATATATATATTTTTTACACTTGGTGACCGGGAAAAGTCTTTCCAACAGCTTTACACAAAATATTACGATGTTGTCCCATGGCTCTACAGTGCACATCATAACGCAAAAGCCCTGGTTCTGGTAATTCACTTTGCCCTTTCCGAGTTGTATGGCAGTTTTGACATTTTTTAGTCAATGGTCCTCTGGTCGGTTTCGGCAGCCACTTTCTCTCCAGCTGCTGGTTTTAAACGTGCGATATGGTTTTGCATGTTTATCGTGTTTCCAAAATATTTTAGTTTAGTCTGACAGAGCTTACATATGGTGTGGGTCTTGGGTTTTGTCCAAGTTTTTTTTCCCGTCCACTTCATAAAAGCCAAAGTACTGCTATAAGTTTGGGGACAGGCTCCTGCCCCAAGTGGAGGAGTTTAAGTATCTTGGGGTCTTAATAATAATAATGCATCAGATTTATATAGCGCTTTATCATAGACACTCAAAGACGCTTTACAAGTAGATACATTATTCATTCACTCCAGACAGACAATGGTAGTGGCAAGCTACTGCTGTAACCACAGCTGCCCTGGGGCAGGCTGAAGGAAACGTGGCTGCCAATCAGCGCCAACGGCCTCTCCGGCCACCACCGAACATTTATACACATTCATACCCAGTGTTAGGGGCACTGGAGGCAATGCGGGTGAAGTGTTTTGCCTAGGGACACAACGGCAGGATATCTGGGGAGAGCGGGATTCGAACCGCCAACCATCGGGTTATTAGACGACCTGCTCTACCTCCTGAGCCACTACCGTCCCATCTTGCCGTCTTGTTCACGAGTGAGGGGAAAATGGAGCAAGAGATTGACAGACGGATCGGAGCAGCATCTGCAGTGATGCGGACGTTGTACCGGTCTGTTGTGGTGAAGAGGGAGCTTAGTTCTAAGGCAAAGCTGTCGATTTACCAGTCAATCTACGTTCCTACTCTCACCTATGGTCACGAGCTTTGGGTAATGACCGAAAGAACAAGATCGCGGATACAAGCGGCTGAAATGAGCTTTCTCCGTAGGATTGCTGGACTCACCCTCAGAGATAGGGTGAGGAGCTCAGTCATCCGGGAGAGGCTCGGAGTAGAACCGCTGCTCCTCCATATTGAAAGGAGTCAGTTGAGGTGGTATGGGCATCTGATTAGGATGCCTCCTGGACGCCTCCCACTTGAGGTGTTTCAGGCACGTCCCACTGGGAGGAGACCCCGGGGCAGACCCAGGACTCGGTGGAGAGACTGTCTCCCAGCTGGTCTGGGAACGCCTTGGTATCCTCTCTGAAGAGCTGGAGCAGGTGGCTGGGGAGAGGGAAGTCTGGGCTTCTCTGCTTGAACTGCTGCTTCCGCGACCCGGACCTCCGGAAAAGTGGTAGAAGATGGATGGATGGATGGATGGATGGATGCTATAAGTTTGCTTTTAATCTCTGTGGCACCGACCGTATACTCCACTCCACCATTTTATTTCTTTTGTGTCATGCCGTAAAGAGTCTGGGCAGGGACGGGCGCCGACTTTTTGTTCCAGCCGCCGACTTTTTTGTTTCGGCAAAATTAATTATGTTATTAATAATATTTAATAATCAGAATCTTGACATTTGTGCATCAATTCAGAATCATTCACATCCGCATCGAGATACATCGGAAAAATGATCATTTCTCCCACCCCTACCTGTGATTGGTCCACTTCGTCGCCTCCTATGCCCAGTTCCTGTTCATTCTCGCTGTACACTATAAAAAGAAGTGGTTTCACAATTCACTTTATAGAGTTCACCAAGGCTAATAGCAGCACAAGACTGTTGCTAAAAGTTTCAGCTCTAAAAACCGTAGTCCTTTTTTCAGTGGTCTTTCTACAGGAGAGGGGACTCATTAGAGAATTCATGTATAGTACTAGTACAGTGGCCTCTGTCAGGATATTGTGTGGAGAGATAATAGCAATGGCATAGATATAATTGACAACATGCAAGGCTAAGTGTGCATCTGCATTGCTTTCTTTTTTTAGACTCAGAAGCTTTGATGTCTTTTATTAACTTTAGCCAGAAAAACTACTGTTGCATCAAAATGAAAAAAAAAAGGTGATTACTTACCAGAACAGAGATTCAGAGGTTTAGAGGTACAAACGGATCATAAATGATCAGTAATAAGCAATCTTCTTGCTTACAGTGTAGGACAAAAATACTATCACTGAATGCTTCATGCTGCATGTTATTTCAAATGCAAATCACAAAATGATAGTCTTTTGCTTCACAGATTACTCAGTCAGTTAACAGGATTGTTGTTGAATCACACAACACCCAGCATGATATTGACCGACTAAAGTAACAAGCCATATCCCTGAAAATGTCCGAGGTTAAACAGTCCCTTTGTGTGCATTTAGCAAACATCTCCCAGACATCTTGTGTACAAACATTCCCCTCGTCCCTGGGGCTTGCTCGTCTCTCTCCTCGCTTTTCCACCGCCTGTGGCATCCACTGATGTGCATCCCTGCTTAATTACTTTTTCATGAGTTGCACCCTGTTTTCATCCTGAGGGAATTGCCCCAGCACCACCTCCCCTCCTTCATCCCAATCCACTTAAGGTGACCTTGTCTTATTGGGACGCACTGCTGCAGTACTCCCACCTCCCCACACTTAAATCCCTCCTGGCCTAGTGTGCCTGTGCATGGCTGTGTCAAGCTGAGCGTGAGTGCAAATGGAGGGGTGTTAAAAATGTGCCAAAGTAGGTATCACTTTGGCTCCATTACTGAGTCCTTCTTTGACTCTGCCTTTAAATGTACTCTTAGTGGGTCTGAGTCAAGGCAGACAGTAACTGAAAACTTTGAGCATAAGAGTCATCGATCAATAAACCGTGTAGCGTGACATCATCTCATTGCACAGTCATGTTTACCGACCCGACTATGATGCGTTGTATTGATTCAGAGGCATCAGGGGTGATTCAAGCTCCTTCTGGATCAAGTGGCTGATCACTGTTGCTGCCTGAAACCTTCTCTGATTTTCATATCTTAGACTCAAAAGAAGAACCTGTAATAGCTATCAAGATTTCAGTTATGGAGAACACAACATCTAGGATTGGATGATTGAGGGTGATAAAGTGTAATTATTTTCAATAGATGATTGTAAATGAGCTTCAAGTAGCTTATGGTGCTGTAATATACTTTCTGATAGAATTTGTTAAGAGAACTTTCATGGAAAACTACTGAGAAGACCTTTGTATAAATGGAATAACCAGAATCAGCACATACAATCTGCAAATTCTGGTGGTTGTTTAAAAAAGTTAAATCCTAGTGACAGACTACCTGTAAGAGATGATTTAGGTACCATGACGACAGCTGTAATTTCATAAGGTTGAGTTGTGAAGTCATAAGATAAGCACTTCTGCAGGAAAAAAAAAAAAATCAGATCTTGCTTTGCAGTTTAATTGCAAATCATACAAATGACTGTTGGGAATGTGTTGTTTTCATTTACCTACAGTACATGGAGCCATACTTTCTTAGAAAGGAAAATTGTACATTTGGTAACAACTGCGCTAGGAAGATCAACATCAATGGTCAACAGGAAGGTCAACATCAACTTAGGTAATTGGACTTTGCGATGTGTATCATCATCTGACAGTCTCCTCAGTCAGTTTCTTCCTAAGAAGACCTAGTGTGAATTAGGGTTGGGTGACATATCAAATATACTCGATGTTTTGACACATTTGTCCTCTTGCGATACATAAAATGCCTATATTGCACCTATTGATATAATTTGCCACATTAATCAGGCCGTCAATAATCCTCCCTGTTTGCATATCCTGTCTTGGAAGGTAAGCTGGTACTATTCAAGATACTAGTAGGGACAAAGATTCTTGTTTTTCATGGTCAAACTGAATCTAAGTCAGCAGACAGATGAAACTTCAAAATTACAAGGAATTAAAGTTATGAGTTAAATCACAATCTCTCAGGAAGACAGACAGCCTTTAAAATGTTCCGTCACTGCTAAAAAATCCGTCAGTGAAGGAGACACACACACACACACACCTGGAAAAGTTACTATACAGTTAATGCTGGACGTCAAAACATTAATGACTTGTCTCTACAGTATAATCATCTCTATAATCTTTTATTTATTAACTTGTACTTAGCCAGCAATAATTGTCATTAAAGAGAAAATACATAACAAGACAACAAAAATTTCTTCTAATCTGTAAAGAAGTATTCAGTTGTATTCCAAATTCAGTAGGATAAATATTATTTTGCAGTAACTACTGTATACCCTATATGTCACAAAATTACCCAGCTTATAGACCTTCAGGAAATCTGTTAACAGAGCAGTGAAGTCTGGGGTAGTCTGGCTGTGCTCAGCCCACACAGACCAGTTCCCATTCCAACACTCATCTAAAATCAGCAGGGAAATGACATCTGAGGTATTTTCTGCAGGTGGTGAAAAACAGACGATAGCAAGCACTACTGTCTTGCCATGGGGGGCGGGGTAGAAACAAGAAGAAGCTGTTGTCTTTTTCAACAAGTCTTTTTGAATGGACTAACTTACAGAGACATAGATACTGAGGCTGCTGCTCGAAGTCCTGAGAGCATGCAGGGAGCTGAGGATCGAAGACAAGGCAGTGCTGCGTTAATCCTGCAGCTTTGTGTCACCAAGCTGAGAACCATACATCCATTTTTATGACAGTGTAGTTTCTTGTTACAAACCATACTGAGCAAAATTTTGTTTAATTAGAATTTGAGTTGTAGTCAAGACCAGACCGAGACCAAGACAAGATCATGACTTTAAGTCACAGGTATCAGTGTCAATGTCCAGGAGCCAGATACAGCCTTACAGGATTCTTACTTACTTTCAGACATTTCCCCCAGTCTTGTAATTTACGTTTTTCCTATATATTGACAATTCATAAATGTGCAGCTTTCTCCAAGCCTCAGAAAATTGACCCCCCCCCCCCCCCAGTCTTGTTGAGACTTTTACCCAGGTCATTAATTTACAACTTTTTTTCCCCAAATTTTGCCACTTTTTTCCAGTGTTTTATGTGTGTGACTTTTCATTCGTCTCATTTCATACATTTACAACTTTTCCTTCAGTCATAAACTCAGGACTCCCCCAGAGTCTTGTTAATTTCTGACTTTTCCTTAGATTTCCAATTGTTTACCAGTCCCATCTCAAAAATTTGCATCTTTAATACGACTCGCCTCCAAGCTTGGTAAAGTTGTGATTTTTCCCCTAAATTTGTGCCTTTTCATCAATTTCATCAAGAAAATTTGTGACTTTTCCATAAATTAATTTAAAGTCATAAATTTATGACACCAAAATCTCATAAATTTGTGACTTTTTCCTAAAATTGATGACTTTTCACTGGTCTTGTCTCTTGAACCAGACTAGTGAGCAAAAACGATAATGCGTAGAAAAAAAAAATTACAGTCGGATCAGAAATTTTCCCAACTACCCAGAAACAAAAATCAAGCCCCTACATAAATAGATGGCATGATAATAAACAATTTTACGTTTCTGGAAATAAAAAAAGGCTGGGTCTGAAGTCAAAATTGTTTCATCATCATTCTCTTTTCTGAAATCTCCTGCAACTTTTCTCCACTGGTTTTATACTCTAAAAATGAAGTTTTCCATCCATTCATCCATCCATCCATCCATCCATCCATTTTCTACCGCTTTTCCGAAGGTCCGGGTTGCGGAGGCAGGAGTTCAAGCAGAGAAGCCCAGACTTCCCTCTCCCCAGCCACCTGCTCCAGCTCTTCAGAGAGGATACCAAGGCATTCCCAGACCAGCTGTGAGACATAGTCTCCAGCGAGTCCTGGGTCTGCCCCAGGGTCTCCTCCCACTGGGACGTGCCTGAAACACCTCAAGTGGGAGGCGTCCAGGAGGCATCTTGATCAGATGCAGAAACCACCTCATCTGGCTCCTTTCAATGTTGAGGAGCAGTGGTTCTACTCTGAGCCTCTCCCGGATGACTGAGCTCCTCACCCGATCTCTGAGGGTGAGTCCAGCAATCTTGTGGAGAAAGCTCATTTCAGCCTCTTGTATCCGCGATCTGATTCTTTCTGTCATTACCCAAAGTTCATGACCATAGATGAGGATAGGAACGTAGATTGACCAGTAAATCGACAGCTTTGCCTTAGAGCTCAGCTCCCTCTTCACCACGACAGATAAGTACGTCTGCATCACTGCAGATGCTGCTCCAATCAGTCTGTCAATCTCTCGTTCTATTCTTCCCTCACTCCTGAATAAGGCCCCGAGATACTTAACCACTTGCGGCAGGAGCTTGTTCTCAACCTGGAGAGGACAAGCCACCTTTTTCTGGCTGAGGACCATGGACTCAGACTTGGAGGTGCTGATTCTCATCCCAGCTGCTTCACACTCAGAAGCAAACCATCCCAGTAAGACCTGTAGGTCATTGGTGGATAAAGCCAACAGGACAACACCATCTGCAAACAGCAGAGATGAGATCCCGTGGTCACTGAACATGACACCCTCCGTTCCCTGGCTATGCCTAGAAATCCTGTCCATTAAAATTATGAACAGGATCATTGACAAAGGGCTGCCCTGGCGGAGTCCAACTCTCACTGAGATTGAGTCTGACCGAGTATTGGCAATATGAACCAAACTGTCACAAAGGTCATATAGAGACCAGTTAGCTTGTAACAAAAAGCCTGATACCCCATACTCCCGCAGCACCCTCCACAAAAAACCACAAGGAACATGGTCGAATGCCTTCTCCAAGTCCACAAAATACATGTAAACTGGTTGGGCAAACTCACATGAACCCTCGAGGATTCTCGAGAAGGTAAAGAACTGGTTTGATGTGCCATGGCCAGGCTGAAAACCACATTGCGCCTTCTGAATCCAAGGTTCAACCAACGGCCGGACTCTCCTCTCCAGTACCTTTGCATTGGCCATCCCAGGGAGGCTGAAGAGTGTGATCCCTCTAAAGTTGGAGCACACCATCCGGTTCCCCTTTTTGAAGAGAGGAGCCACCACCCTGGTTTGCCACACCAAAGGCACTGTCCCCGACTTCCATGCAGTGTTGTAGAGGCATGTCAACCATGACAGCTCAACAACATCCAGGGCCTTGAGATACTCAGGGCGAAGCTCGTCCACCCCCAGGGCCCAGCCACCAAAGAGTTTTTTTAACTACTTCGGCGACCTCAGCCCCTGTGATGGGTGAGTCATCCCCCTTGTCCACAAGCCGTGCTTCCTCTGTGGAAGGTGTGTCAGTGGGATTGAGGAGATCCTCGATGTCTTCCTTCCAGTGCCCAACGATATCCCCAGTTGAAGTCAGCAGCACCCCATCCGCACCATACACAGTGTGGACAGGGAACTGCTTCCCCTTCCTGAGTCACTGGACAGTTTGCCAGAATCTCGTCAAGGCTGACCGAAAGTCTTGTTCCATGGCCTCACCAAACTCCTCCCACACCTGAGTTTTTGCTTCAGCAACCACTCGAGCTGCACTGTGCTTGGCCTGCCGGTACACCTCAGCTGTGTTGGGAGTCCCACAAGCTAACCAAGCTCAAAAAGACTCCTTCTTCATCTTGATGGCTCCCCTCATCACTGGTGTCCTCCGCTTGGTTTTCGGGGTTGCCATTACGAGATGCACCAACGACCTTGCAGCCACAGCTCTGGGCAGCTGCTTCAACAATCGAGGTCGAGAACATGGCCCATTCAGACTCCATGTCTCCAGACTCCCACAGAATGTGGTTGGAGTTCTTCTGGAGGTGGGAGTTGAAGACCTCCCAGATAGGGGCCTCAGCCAAATGTTCCCAGCACACCCTCACTATACGTTTGGGTCTACCAGGTCTGAATGGCATCATCCCCTGCCATCAGATCCAACTCACCACCAGGGGTGATCAGTTGACGGCTCTTCACCTCTCTTTACCCGAGTGTCCAGTGGCTCTCCATGAGTGTCCTCCTGAGAAAGACATATGTATGTCTTGGGCACTCAGGTAAAATGAAGTTTTCTGCACCATATTTTCAAAAATGTGCACATGAACTCTGCTTGAACTCTTCCTAGGCCATTCATCCAAATTGTTTGAAATGAAGCAGAGATCATCTTCAGACACTGGTAATGAAAAGTTATTATCCAAAAATGTCAGTTCCTTTTGATTTTATAGGCCAGTCAAATTGTACAGTTTCTATTTGGCATGTATTTTTGGATCTAACTTCTGATGTAGTGATCCAAACTTGAGGAAACTTCATGCTCGCAATCATAACAGTATTCTTCAGCAAAACACCAAATTTCATGCAATTCTTCCAGTGTTCCAAAAATCATGTCTATGAACTGGCTATTAGTGTTTGTGTCTTGTCAATGGAACGTTGTGTTAGTGTGTAAGAAAGGCAGTGACTGACCCAAAGCAGTTGTGTGGTTTTAAATGCTCTTGCTAAATAATACAAGACCTTGTAGTCTCCATCTGCTTGGAACCCAATGATCACCATTTGCGGGTATATTTTAAGTTAAAAAAAAATTGAAAATTAAAAAAAAAAATCAAAATAAAGGCCTTGCCCCTGATTTCATTCATAGTCCTTTGGATGGCCCTCATTAAAACTGAATTTAACACCCCTGCCTTACAACGTTGTATCAGTACACTCTGTTCTCAGTCTGTCTTGGTCTTGTTTTGACAGCAGCACTGGGCAGATTGACTTATTTTTGTGTTTATAAGAAGATGCACATATATATTTATCAAGTTAACTCAAGATAGGAGGCATTTGTGTAGTTATTTATTGAGATGAGGGGAGCAAGTGGTAATAAGGTTAAATGAGAGATTTGCACTGTGTCTTTCTGCTTCTGCTGAGAAAAAAACCTACTTATTTCAAATAGTTATTGGTTGATTTGCATAATATCAATGGGTAACTACAGAATTAACCCAGCACAAAAAGTTTTACAAGAAGAAGCCATTAAAAAATGTGTCTGGCATTTAGTGATCCCTGCTGTCTTAGTACAAGCCCTTGTTTGCTGAATCTTTCCAGACACAGTTTCATACAGTACACTGACTTGTGCAGGTTTTAAAATGCATTCATGTGTCTGATGGAGAAATGAACCAGGGTCATGATCATTTTCAGTCAATCAGAATTGCAGTGTGGAATCTGAAATGTCATACAGATATAGGAAGATGTATGATGGTTGTCAAAGCAGCATCTTACAATATAAATCCATCCATCCATCCATCCATCCATCCATCCATCTTCCACCGCTTATCTGGGGAGCCGGGATAGCTGGGGCATCAGACCAGGCAGACTAGCCCACACTTCCGCCTGGTTCACATAGCACCATGATCCCCATGATCCCTCCTGCAGGTGGGGAGCCCAATGGAGGGCAGACCCATGTACACTGGGCCATTGATGCAACTTTTTCATGGAGAGCCACTGGACCGCTCTAGAGTTCCATTGTTAAAGAGGTCCTTACCTCAACTGGTTTTATCCATTTTAAAGGTTAAATAAAATAAAAAAAAAAATAATTGTGCTCTACTTTAGCAGGCCATGTGTAGACAACTGTATGCTTTTGGGTTTTCAGTTGTTAGCTTATTAAAGCTCCTTTCAGAACAAAATGGCGCAGAGCTACACTGGATTTACTGTACACAAGACCAAAAGGCTGCAAATTACTAAGAATGATAAAATGAACATTCAGTTCAGCCTTGAAAAATACATGAAAACGATAGTAAGCGGAAACTGCTACTTAAGTAATTTTTCTATAAAATTGTAGTTTAGCAAACAATTTTATTGTAGGTTACTTTTTACTCTTGTGTACGTTTAAGAACAAAAAAACTGTACTTTTTCTCAAGTACATTTAGTCACACTCTTTAGGTGCCTTTAGGCCAAACGTGAAAGCTTGAATTTTTCACGCGTAGCGATTACATGTTAACTCAATGTGAAAATGCGAATAGGCATGAATTCACCATCTGAGTGAGTTGCAGACAGGCAGAGTTGCTTTTATAACTTCTGCAGCTGTGTTCTACCGGCTGTGGAAATCCCCAAAACACCGTCATGTTTAGGTTTATATTATCCAATGGGGATCTCACCTGGAAAAATTGTCCCTGCCTTCACAACTTCACCTGGATGATAGCTGTTTACACTGTTAGCCTGATAGCCCTCATTAGCACATTTGGGGCAGGAGACACTCCGATTCAGCTGCAAAGCTCCTGGTCCATCTGTCTGCAGGTGAGTGGCAGTCTCATTTTCAAGCTAGCTCACTCTCCAGTTTTGATACTTTAACTCCAGTGATGGCAGAATCTCAAGGCTGATTACTAGCTGGCGCTACCATATCGCTCGGACGCATGAATGCCCAAATTTGCATGTTTCCGCGTGTTTATATTAGCCTTACATGTATTTGCGTTGCACTTTCGCACCTTTTGAGTTACTTTTGATTTGAGTTGAATTTGTTCCAATTTTTAAACATATAGTGACTTTCTTAAATTATTAGGCCAAAGCAGTGAAGGTGGAGTGAAGGCCTATTGAAACTGCTGCATTCATTATTATTTTTCCAGAAAAAGAATTGGGTCTTTGGGGGCTTTGACAAAAACTCATGAAATTTTGCACACGTGTCAGGCCTGGTAAGGGGCTCATGAACAACTGTTGGGAACGAGGTTTCTTACCCCCCCACCACCCTAAAAAAAAAAAAGAACAGCCCCACCACTAGTTTAACTGATGTTTCTGAAACTCATCAAGATCTGCAAACCACCAAGAGTGAGACAGCTACTGCACCTCTGCAAAAGCACCGAGCTCCAAGTATGGAGGTGAGTGAATATTTCTGTGTCCAGGGTGAAGCACACACATTACTGTAACTACTATTAACTACTATTACTGTAACAAGATGAAAAGTATAATCTCTTTGATGAAACTCATGAACTATAAGCAAATGTTTATTTGTTCATCCCTCAATGCATGTAAGGACATAATTTAAAGTGTAGGGAAGGTTCCACTGGATGAGGCACTTCATCATTAAAGGTTGTAATCACTGGAAATTTTTGTAGGTTTTCACCTTCTGAAATCTGTCTATCGGTCACATGATAATAAAAAAAAACATCAAAATGCTTAGTTCTATTAAAAAAATGCTGCCTTTATGTCATTTCTGGGCAGCTTGGTGGAGAAGTGGTTAGCACTGTGGCAGCACAGCAAGAAACCACACACCTGTCCACCAGTAATGCATTATTTCATTCATTCTTGAAGAAAATTTACATTAGTTGGGTCAGGCTTGATCCAGTATAGGAGCTAGCCAGCTAAGATTAGCACTAGTGGTGTAAGAGGAGCAGTGGAGTTAAATGCCATCTCAGGAATTTAAAGAGACATGCAGTGAAACCAGCCGTACTTGGAACGGCTGCAAAAGATGATTCAAAATGATGCTACAATAATTAAATAATTTAAGGAAATTTAAGCAAAATATAGCCAAAACATTTCATTAAGATCTGTAGGAGCTGTCAAAATGTGGGAAAGGAGCAATGAATAGGACCTATAAAGGAATACCTATTTGGGCACTTCATCATGTTTTCTCACCAGAAGAAGCAGTCTGAGGGTAGTATCTTACAGAGCAGTGCATGCTAACAAACATTACAATTTTTTTGATTCGCCAGGGTTCGTAAAAGTTTGCCAAACAGTTCACCAGCAGTTTTTAAGGTCCCCAATAAATTATGAATGTTTATAAAAATTTTGAAAATGTGTTTTTCTGCAAACAGATGCAACATAGTTCCATGCAACATGGTTGTAACACATTTGCTAACAGTTGTAGCATGTGTCGCTAAAGTTCTTTATGGTATACCTAGAAGTGAACACTACCAAATGTTTGACCTTTACAACAAAACTGTATTCGACCCTAAAAAATATGTGCAAACTGTTTTGCAGCCTTTATTAGCCCTGACAAAACACAAACAATGCAACGTTTACCAGCTCTGCATCCTATTTTTTTTTTATCCCCCGCCCATCGAAGCCCAAAAGTGTCAAAGAGCCCTTTGGGCGGACATCAGTTTATTTTATGGGTCCGTCCCTCCATCAGTCTGTCTGTCCCACTTTTGTGAAATCAACTTCTACAGTTTTGGTCTGATTATTTTGTAACTTGGTACCATGGTTTGATATACACTGAGGATGCGCATATAGCAATTTGGTTCTGATCGTATGATTTTTGTGGGAATTGTAGCTCCTGACCTATGACCTCCTGCTTCACCTCACTTCATAGACAGTAACTGTCTTGAGAAATCAACTCCTCCTACAGTTTTGTTCCAAAATGTTTTGAAACTTGGTACCATGTTTTGATATACTCTGATGATGCGCATATTGCAATTTCACTCTCATCGGATGACCTTGAGGTCAAAGGTCAGAGATCAGATTTTCTCTGACCTTTGACCTCTGTGGTCAGACGTCTCTGAGGTCAGACTTCTAAACACAATAACTACTGAAAGAAATGATGTAGGCTTTTCAAATTGATACAGTAGTTGTATGTAATACACATCTTGGACGACTTACACCCTCACCTAACTATTGATTTGAGGTCAAGAGATGGTAAATGGTAAATGCTACGTACATTTACTATTACTATAAAACAAGTAAAGCTAGGGTCACCAAACCTGGTACATAGGTTCACCTTGGGATCCTGACCTCAGACTATCGGTTTGGGGTCAAAAAGGTCAAAGGTCAAGGTTAACATTTCCTATGCCTTATTACTGTACAACAAGTAAAGCCAGGGTCACCAAACTTGGTATACAGGTTCACTCTGTAACCCTGAAGTGTGACTATGGTTTTGGGATTGCAAGGTCAAAGGTCAACATCAAAATGGCTTATAAACTGTATCTCAACAACAAAGAAAGCTAGGGTCACCAAACTTGCTACACAGGTTCACCTTGGGATCCTGACCTCTGACTATGGGTTTGGGGTCAAAAGGTCATAGATCAAGATTAAAAGAAGAAGCCATCTCTGTTGTCATTCAGTCCATACAGCCAATCATGTACAGTAGAACAAAATTGCGTTTCTCCTATCTACAATGATAATCACATGTAGAATCAGAGGGGTCGCTGCCATGCAAGGCACCACCACAAACAACTTCTCCTTCCCCCATTCTATTACGCTGAGCACCAAGCTAGAAGGTGGGAAGTACCATTTTTATATGGTCTTTGCTATGACCCGGCCGGGACTTGAACCCCCACCCTCCCGGTTGTGGGGTGGGTGCTCTATCAACTAGGCCACCTCTCCGCCACTGAGCATTTCTTAGGCCACTTAACATTTCTTATGCCTTATTACTGTACAACAAGTAAAGCTAGGGCCACCAAACCTGGTACACAGGTTCACCTTGGGATCCTGACCTCTGACTTTGGGTTTGGGGTCAAAAGGTTAAAGGTCAAGATTAGCATTTCTTATGCCTTATTACTGTAGAACAAGTAAGTTAAAGTCACCAAACTTGGTACACAGGTTTACCTTGGGTTTTCATTCCCTTTGCTTTATTGCAGTACAGTAAGTACAGTTAGGGTCACCAAACTTGATACACAGGTTCACCTTGTGATCCTGACCTCTGAATATGGGTTTGGGGTCAAAAAGTCAAATGTCAAGGTTAACATTCCTTATGCCTCATTACTGCACAAGGAGTGAAGCTAGGGCCACCAAATTTGGTACACAGGTTCATCTTGTGACCCTGAAGTGTGACTGTGGTTTTGGGATCGCAAGGTCAAAGGTCAAAATCAAAATGGCTTATAAACTATATCTCAACAACGAAGAAAGCTAGGGTTCACCAAACCTGGTACACTGGTTTACTGTGAGACCATATCCTCTGACTACAGGTTTGGGGTCAAAAGGTCAAAGGTGAAGTTTGGCACTCCCCATGATCTCTTACTATATAGAATGTGTAAAGCTCTATAGGGTCACCATACTTCCTACATGGGTTCACCTTGGGGTCCTGGCCTACAACTATGGGTTGTATACTGTGTTGTATATTCGTGGATGATGGGCTTATCATAATTTGGTTCTGCCACAGTAATTATATTGAAGAGTTGAAAACTGCTCTCTGTCAGTAAGAATTGGGATCTTCAAAGAAACAGAGGCGGGGGATATTGCACTCACCTCAGAGTGCTCTTGTTTTTGTTGGAAAGAGCACCTGTTCGGAAAGTCATGGAGGAGCAGCATGGAATGTCTTTCAGAACAATATTCTTTTCCATTAGAGGGGCTCCCACACAGCACCTTATCTGGTACAGCATCAGATTTTTTTTGCCCCTGAAGGGCCTTCTTTGAGACTTTCCTACCCTGAAGACCCACCATCATAGTTTATTGCATAAAGGGCCCACCATCATTTTGAAAAAGAAGTATTGCACATCATTGTATAGCTGTTGAATCCGAAAAAGGTTATAACCAAAAAGAAAGAAAAAGTCACCCCCCTTCCCCCCTTTAAAGTCCACTAATGATACAAAGGCAAGGGATTGATATGAGACATGAGTATTCACAAAAGGGAAGCAATAACAATCTTTTCACATTGACATTTGATATGTAGGTATGTAAGCATTGTTGCTGGGCAGTTTTCAGGCATCAAGACACAATCAATTAATCAGGTTATTTTAACTCAGTGCGGCGTTTGCTTTAGAGTTAATTTGTTTTGCTTCCTTCTCAACAAGACTGAATCAAAACAGCAGGGAGATGGTCCTCTCATGCCGTGCAGATCTTCGACTGCCAAATGCACAGTATGAATTGATTTGTCTCTTTATCTTGCCCGTCCATTAAACAGGAGGCCAATGGGCCTGATTGGGTCGGTTAGATGGAAAATCACACTCAGAGATTCTCTACAAGCACTCCAACCTCATGTCTGCCAACCAATAGAATACTGGAATTCATTTGTTGGATCGTAACACAGTCCCAGATAGCCTGTCAGCTCTGTGTCCTCTCCTCATGAATTATGTAGCATGTGTTTGTGTGCTGAAATCACATCTAGAGAGCTCATCAAATAGAAGGTTGACCTGTGCTCTTAGCACTTACTGTATCTCCTCAGATCCATCTTTAGCTGAAATTGGAAACGTATTTGTCCTTTTTGTACCAGCCTGACCAGGATGTAAATCCAAATATCATGTTTGCACATGCTAAAGATTCTTGTATGTACAGTTAGGCCGAAAAATATTTGGACAGTGACACGAGTTTTGGTATTTTAGCTGTTTATGAAAACATATTCAGGATACAATTATATAATCAATATGGGCTTAAAGTGCAGACTCTCAGCTGTAATTTGAGAGTATTCACATCCAAATTGGAGCAAGGGTTTAGGAATTACAGCTCTTTAATACGTAGCCACCTCTTTTTCAAGGGACCAAAAGTAATTGGACAATTGACTAAAAAGGCTGCAAAAAAAAAAAATAACAAGGCTGCATGGGCTCTTCCCTCATTAACCTGTCATCAGTTAAGCAGTTTAAAGGTCTGGAGTTGATTCCAGGTGTGGCGTATGCATTTGGAAGCTGTTGCTGTGAACACACAACATGCGGTCAAAGGAACTCTCAATGGAGGTGAAACAGACCATCCTGAGGCTGAAAAAAAAGAAGAAATCCATCAGAGAGATAGCAGAAATGTTAGGAGTGGCCAAATCAACAGTTTGGTACATTCTGAGAAAAAAAGAGTGCACTGGTGAGCTTGGGAACTCAAAAAGGCCTGGACGTCCACGGAAGACAACAGTGGAGGATGATCACAGAATCCTTTCCATGGTGAAGAACAACCCCTTCACAACATCCACTCAAGTGAAGAACGCTCTCCAGGAAGTAGGTGTATCAGTATCTTAAGTCTACCATAAAGAGAAGACTTCATGAGAGTAAATACAAAGGATTCACCACAAGGTGCAAACCATGAATCAGCCTCAAAAATAGAAAGACCAGAATTGACTTTGCCAAAAAACACCTGAAAAAGCCAGCCCAGTTCTGGAACAGCATTCTTTGGACAGATGAGACTAAGATCAACCTGTACCATAATGATGGGAAGAAGAAAGTTTGGAGAAGAACTGGAACGGCTCATGATCCAAAGCACTACATCTTCTGTAAAACATGGTGGAGGCAGTGTGATGGCATGGGCATCCATAGCTTCCAATGGCACTGGGTCACTTGTGTTTATTGATGATGTGACAAAAGACAGAAGCAGCCGGATGAATTCTGAAGTGTATAGGGATATACTTTTTGCTCATATTCAGCCAAATGCAGCAAAGTTGATTGGACGGCGCTTCACCAATGATCCAAAACATACTGCAAAAGCAACCCAGGAGTTTTTTAAAGCAACGAAGTGGAATATTCTGCAATGGCCGAGTCAACCACCAGATCTCAACCCAATCAAGCATGCATTTCACTTGCTCAAGACAAGACTTAAGGCAGAAAGACCCACAAACAAGCAACAACTGAAGACAGCTGCAGTAAGGGCCCTGCAAAGCATCACAAAGGAGGAAACCCAGCGTTTGGTGATGTCCATGGGTTCCAGACTTCAGGCAGTCATTGCCTGCAAAGGATTCTCAACAAAATATTGAAAAGTGACATTTTACTTAGGGTTATGTTTATTTGTCCAATTACTTTTGAGCCCCTGAAATGAGGAGTGTTTGTATAAAAATAGCTACAATTCCTACATGTTTAGTCATATATTTTTGTTCAACCCCTTGAATTAAACCTTAAAGTCTGCACTTCAATTCCGTTGTAGTTGTTTCATTTCAAATCCAATGTGGTGGCATGCAGAGCCCAAATCATGAAGATTGTGTCACTGTCCAAATATTTCTGGGCCTAACTGTATTTTAGTGAGGAGATTCCATTGGAAGCGTCTTAGTCATATGTCAAGTGTGTAATTTTGTTGCTGATCATTTGATAAGGCTGAGATGATATAAAAATCTTTCAAAAGTAAAAGACATAACAGGCCAAGCAATGGAAATGTAATTATAGAGAACAGTGTTTGCAAGAACATATTGACAACTAATTTAATGTAAAAAAGAACTTACAAGTTTTAAGTCATGGAATTAAATTCAGTCTTAATCAGGGCTGATGACAGGGTAACGTATAAATCCAGGAACCATGCCTTCATCTCTCTTTTAGGCTAATGAAAATTTCATATATTTTAAAAATTAAAATATATACACTACCGTTTGGGGTCACTTAGAAATTTCCTTATTTTTGAAAGAAAAGCACTGTTTTTTTCAGTGAAGATAACTTTAAACTAATCAGAAATACACTCTAATATCTAATATACATTGCTAATGTGGTAAATGACTATTCTAGCTGCAAATGTCTGGTTTTTGGTGCAATATCTACATAGGTGTATAGAGGCCCATTTCCAGCAACTATCACTCCAGTGTTCTAATGGTACAATGTGTTTGCTCATTGCGTCAGAAGGCTAATGGATGATTAGAAAACCCTTGTGCAATCATGTTAGCACAGCTGAAAACAATTTAGCTGGTTAGAGAAGCTATAAAACTGACCTTCCTTTGAGCAGGTTGAGTATCTGGAAAAAATTATTATTTCAAATACAAATCATTATTTCTAACCTTGTCAATGTCTTGACTATATTTTCTATTCATTTTACAACTCATGGTGGTAAATAAGTGTGACTTTTCATGGAAAACACAAAATAATCGTCTGGGTGACCCCAAACTTTTGAACGGTAGTGTATATATATAGTATATACGTAGAAAAGGGTTCCAATTCATCAGAAGGGAAGAAAAATAGAAAATTACAAGGGTTTGATGATGTGAGGTTGCAAATTTACAAAACTGTGTGAAAAAGTTGCAGATGTAATAGGGGTGGGGACACAAATTTACAACCTCAATTCTGATGAAGTTGGGACATTGCGTAAAACAAATAAAAACAAAATACAAGGATTTAAAAATCCTATTCAGCCTACATTCAATTAAATACACTACAATGACAAGATAGTTAATGTTCAAACTGATAAACTTTATTTTTAAACAAATATTCACTCATTTTGAATTTGATGCCTGTAACACATTCCAAAAAAGCTGGGACAGAGACATGTTTACCACTATGTTGCACCACCTTTCCTTTTAACAACACTCAATAAGCATTTAGGAACTGAGGACACTAATTGTTGCAGTTTTGTAGGTGGAATTCTTCCCCATTCATGCTTCTTGAAGGACTTCAATTTCTCAACAATCCGGGGTCTCCGTTGTCATATTTTGTGCTTCATAATGCACCACCTATTTTCAGTGGGAGACAGGTCTGGACAGCAGGCAGGCCAGTCTAGTACTCGCACTCTTCTACAAAGAAGTCATGCTGTGGTAACACGTGCAGAATGTGGCTTGGCATTGTGTCTTGCTGGAATAAGCAGGGACGTCCCTGAAAAAGATGTTACTTGGATGGCAGCATGTGTTGCTACAAAACCTGTATACTGTTCAACATTAATGGTGCATTCACAGATGTGCAGTTTACCCATGCCCTGGGCACTAACACACCCCCATACTGTCACAGATGCTGGCTTTTGAACATAACACTGTTAACAATCTGGATGGTCCTTTTTCTCTTAAGCCCAGAGGATATGATGTCCATGGGATCAGTGGTGGCTTAATGGTTAGGGATGTGGACTAGTGATTGGAGGGTCGCCAGTTCAATTCCTGGACCGGCAAGGTCAGATCTGAGTGGGACAAGTAACATAGCAGTGTTTGTCCCACCCTCAGTAACCCCACTGTGGTGTTCTTGAGTAATGCTGTTAGCCCCAACTGCTCCAATGGAGCTGCTCAGTGGCTACAGGTCAGTCTGTGGTTGCACTGGGCAGCTTTCAGGTGTGAATGTGTAACTGTGTGAGTGTGAACAGGGCGTCTTTGAAAAAGAGAGTTTGCCTCTCAATGCACCTCCCGTGTATAAATGAAGGTTAAATAAAATTTCCAAAATAATCTGAAATGTGGACTCCACAGACAACTTTCCCACTTTGCGTCAGTCCATCTCAGATGAGCTCGTGCCCAGAGCAACCAGCGGCATTCCTGGGTGTTGTTGATATGTGGCTTTTGCTTTGCATGATAGTTTTCACTTGCATTTGTAGATGTGGCGATGAATGGTGTTAACAGACAATGGTTTTCTGAAGTGTTCCTAAGTCCAAGTGGTCATATCCTTTTCAGATGTGGGTTTTTAATGCAGTGCCGCCTGAGAGATCAAAATTCATGGACGTTCAATGCTGGTTTTTGGCCTTGTCACACGTATAGAAATTTGTCCAAATTCTCTGAATCTTTTGATGATATTATGGACTGTAGATGATGACATCCCTAAATTCCTTGCAGTTATACATTGAAAAACATTGTTCTTAAACTGCTGGACTATTTGCCACATAGTTGTTCACAAAGTGGTGAATCTAACCCCATCCTTGCTTGTGAACAACAGCCTTTAGAGGATGCTGCTTTTATACCCAATCATGACACTCACTTGTCTCCAATTAACCTTCTTCTTCTTCTTCTTCCTCTTTTAAATTTGATTGGTGGTTGGCAACCAGCTTACAGGTGCATTACCACCACGTACTTCACTCTATATCATCACTCTATATATCTTGGCCGTGTCCTACATATCCCTCTATATATCCCTCCAATTAATCTGTTCACCTGTGGAATGTTCCAAAAGGTGTGTGTGTGTGTGTGTGTGTGTGTGTGTGTGTGTGTGTGTGTGTGTGTGTGTGTGTGTGTGTGTGTGTGTGTGTGTTTTAAGCAACTTTCCCAGTATTTTCTTGCCCCTGTCCTACCTTTTTTGGAACATGTTGCAGGCATCAAATTCAAAATGAGTGAATATTCATTAAAAAAACAAGAAAGTTTATCAGTTTGGACATTAAATATCTTGTCTTTGCAGTGTGTTCAATTGAATATAGGTTGAAAATGATTTCTAAATCATTGTATGTTGTTTTTATTTACATCCCAACTTCACCAAAATTGGGGTTGTATGAGAGGGATGAAAAGTCACCAATTACACAGGGTTACAAAATAATTTTTTTGTAAGTTGTCTGTGTTTTTTCAACTAATTTAAGACAATTTTGCACCGCTGAATCCAAAAATGACATCCGTTTCTCTCGATCAGGTGCTAAGTAAAAACCTGTACTTACTTAGTACTGTGCATGTACTGTACTTAAATTGAATGTTATGTCATCATTGTTCAAAATTCAGAGAATTTCAAGACATAATAAAGAATTTTGCATCATATAAAGCGAAAATACCCTTACATGTAAACAAAAACGTATAAAACAACATGTGGCTATAATTCAAAAACTTGACCTGATTGAGCAAAACCAATGTGATTTTTGGATTCAGCACATCAAAATTGTCCTAAATCAGCTAAAAAAGAACTTAGACAATAAATTTGGTGCTGACCAGTGCTATGAGACTGGGGGGAAATCACAAACTTATGAAACAGGGAAAAGTCACAGATTTACAAGGGTCGGGGGGACACAAAACTCTGATGGGGAAAAGTCACAAATTTACATGAGCAGGAAAAAAGTTTGCATTCTGCAAGACTGGGGTGGGGTAAACAAGACTGATTGAACCATAAATTTATTAGAGACCCAGGCGAAATATACTGGTGGGACATATCTGGCCCCCAGGCCTTGTTAATTACACCGGTGTTGTAGGTATAAACCAGGGGTGTCCAACCATGTGCCATGGAGAGCCAAGACCCTGCAGGTTTTCTCTTCTACCCAGTCTCTTCAGCAGGTGTTTTCACTTATCAGCAATCAGTGGGAAGAAGTTCACTGAAATCTGCTGTTGAAGACACTGGTTGGAGGTAAAACCTGCAGGGTCTTGGCTCTCCATGGCACATGGTTGGACACCCCTGGTATAAACTAATGAATAATAAATGCAAATTTGATGTAATCCTCAAATTTTAAAATGATCTGTAGTAGGGGTGTACAAATTCTACTATGGAAAGACCCCATTTGGACCTATAAAAAAATATCTGAATGGAGCCAGATATTTTTCCTTGTAAACACGCAACTTCTCTTACATCAACTTGCCTTTTCTTGCCTTTTTTTTTTTTGTAATTTCTTCTCTTAGGTATCGTTTTTTTCTCATAAATTAACTCTTTTTTTTTCAAAGGAGCAACATGTGCAAGATCGTGTGTAGATACCTGGTCTGTAGCGCTACTTAGAAGTGGATTTCAGGCCATGCAATTCTTGTTACATGCTGTATATCTGCTCTGATTTGTTTTGTGCTGGTGCCTTCATCAGATGTCAAGATGGGCATCTCATTTTATTTAGACCTTCATGATAAACACTGGCTCTGTCAGACAGGATGTAAAGTTGCATATACTCCTCAGAAATTCTGAAACTGAAGGCATTAACATGTTTTATTTTATTTTTATTTCTCAAAGTGGACTTTGGCAGGGAAGTCTTACCAGAAGAGCAGAAATCTACAGAACTGATGCAGCTGAGGAGACACATAGATGATCTGGGTTTTCTTGAGGGAAAGGAAGCAGATGTGCAAGTGTGTGTGAAGGTCAGAGGCGCATCAGCACAAAATGGAAAAGGAATGCATGAAGCCCTAAAACCAGTCTCATGTCATGTTTCTTGTAGGAAGTGAGGAAGTGGTCTAAAAACACAAGATTGAGTAAGTATCCAGGGACACATTTTTATAGATAGAAAATAAAAATTTCATCAGCATTTTTACAGAACATATATTTCCAGTCAAGCTACTTACATGAAATTTTTCACCAAATCCATCAGTGTGTTTTGCAACAGTAAGGTTGTTTAAATCCTCCACCTGAACAACGAGAGCAGGTTTTTAGCCAAAGTCAGATTCCTTGTATGTGTTGTGCATACTTGGCCAATAAAGCTGATTCTGATTCTGATTCTGTAAAGGTCTTGGGAGAGCTCTTGGCTTTTACCCATCATGATATGTTTCCTTGGTAACAAAGCAAACTTTTATAGCTCCCCACAAAGTAAGATTTTTTTTCCCCATATATAGGAGGTAGAACTACTTTCTAACAAATTATGGATTTCAGCTGGATCCTTGCCTTGCCCGGCCTTGGTGCACTGATTATTCTAATGTGCTGAATACATTTTCCTGTCTCATTCTACTTTGTGGGCTCTGTGGAAGACTTAACAAAAAATTTTGTGCTGCCAAATGTGCTCAACAACACAAATTCCATACTCCCAACAGATACTTTTCACATGGATGAGGTAAATGAGAAGTTAATTGCTGGTATTGTTAAAACACTGTCAAACTCAAAAACTAGTGATATCTACAATATGAGCACCTCCTTTCTCAAAATGCACAGCAAAATATTAATCAAACCACTGACTCATCTCATTAATCTCTCCATTAGGTCTAGTACATTTCCATCTGGCTGGAAAAAAGCTGTCGTCATACCAGTTCATAAATCAGGCAGTAAAGACGATATATGCAATTACCACCCAATCTCTATCTTACCAGTCCTATCTAAGGTTCTTGAAAAAGTTGTAGCTACACAGCTGATAGACTACTTACAAGACAGTCAACTTCTTCATCCACATCAATTTGGTTTTAGACCAGGATACTCAACAGAAACAGCAAATTGTTGCCTTATTGAAAACGTCAAACAGTCCTTGGACAGGGGTAATGTGGTAGGAGCTGTTTTTCTAGATCTCAAAAAGGCTTTCGATACTGTAAACCACAGTTTGCTTTTATCCAAAATGGTATCTTTTAACTTCTCCCCAAATACATTAGAATGGTTTGCATCTTATCTCCAGAATAGAGAACAGTGTGTAAAAGTTCACCAGGATAAATCCTCATTTTTAAACAACCGCATGGGTATCCCACAAGGGTCCATTCTTGGTCCTTTACTTTTCAGCATTTTTATTAATGACTTGCCGTTACACTGCTCAGCTGCAACATGCCAACTTTATGCAGATGATGCAGTTATTTACACAGTTGCCAAGACTCCAGCACAGGCTGCAGATGTACTGTCTACAAGTATGGTTGATGTCCAAGAGTGGCTCCTCAAGAACCATCTATTGCTGAACCTTCAGAAAACAGTCTCAATGTGCTTTTCAATCAAAAAATGTAACCTGCAACATTTTAAAGTTAATATACATGATCATGACATCAGTTTAGCTACAGAATTCAAATACCTTGGCATTGTACTAGATCCTCAACTCAAATTTAATCTTCATATAAAGAAAATTTCAAAAACAGTAAAAAAAAATCTGAACTGCTTTAAATTAATTAGATATTACATACCTTACGAAGCAGCTGCACTGTATATGCATTCTATGTTTTTTTCTCATATATCATACTGTTTGACAGTCTGGGCTCAAGCAGCCCCTTCCACAATAAGACATATAAGATAAGATAAGCCTTTATTAGTCCCACAACGGGGAAATTCCAGGATTGCAACAGCACAGGGATAGCAACACTCAGAGCAACAATCAGAAGGCAAGAAAAAAAACAAGCAAGCAAGAGCAGCTAATAAACATATGTACGTATTACTATAAAATATATATATATACACACACACACAGACACACAGTGCAGAGCATTGTAGCTGGATGGAATAAATATATGAATATATGAACACACAGTGCAGAGCATTGTAGCTAGATGGAATAAATATGTAAATATATAAACACCCACAGTACGGAGCATTGCAGCTAGGTGGAATAAATATGCAAGTATATAAACACACACAGTGCGGAGCAATGTAGCTAGATGGAATAATATGTAGATATATAAATATATAAACACCCACAGTACGGAGCATTGTAGCTAGATGGAATAAATATGCAAATATATAAACACACACAGTGCAGAGCATTGTTGCTAGATGGAATGAAACAGCATAACCGTCTACTTAGTTATCCTACATGGTATGATTATGTGCCCATACATATTCTCACCCTCCATAGCGACCGGTATGTTCCTAGTTGTATGCCGGAGAGGACCATTGTGTAAGTCTATTGCATCTTTTGCATTCAAAAAACTATTAGTTTGTTACGTCTTTTTGCTATCTCTGCGAGCAGCCCTGCTTAGGTTGTACAGTCTGACAGCCGTTGGTAGGAAGGACCTACGAAACCTCTCGGTTGTGCACCTGGGATGATGTAGTCTGCTGCTAAATGAGCTCCTCAGTGCATTCAGTATGTCCTGCATAGGGTGGAACTCGGACTCCAGCAGAGATGACAGTTTAGCCACCGTCCTTCTCTCTCCTATCTCCTCCATCGGATCAAGGCGCTGCCCCAGGACAGAGCTAGCTTTCTTAATCAGTTTGTTCAGTCTCTTCCTATCGGCTGCAGTAATGCCACTGCCCCAGCAGACCACTCCAAAAGTGATGGCTGATGCCACCACCGTGTCATAGAATGACTTCAGCAGCGCCCCTTGTACACCAAAAGACCTGAGTCTCCTCAGCAGGAACAGCCTGCGCTGTCCCTTCTTGTAGAGTGCATCAGTATTGTGTGACCAGTCTAGTTTATTGTTCAGATGAATACCCAGGTACTTATAGGATGTCACCATCTCGATGTCTGTTCCCTGTATATTTACTGGTACTGTGAGGGGCTGCCCATGCCTGCGGCAGTCCACCACCAGCTCCTTAGTTTTCCTCGCGTTGATCTGGAGGCAGTTCCGATGGCACCAGTCCACGAAGTCCTGGATAAGCCCTCTGTACTCAGCTTCATCTCCATTGGAGATGAGGCCAACGATCGCAGAGTCATCAGAGAACTTCTGTAGATGGCAGTGTGTTGTGTTGTGTGAGAAGTCCGCAGTATAAAGAGTGAACAGGAAGGGAGCCAGCACCGTTCCCTGGGGGGCCCCCGTGCTACTGATGATCGTGTCGGACACACAGTCCCGGGTTCTCACAAACTGAGGCCGGTTCGTGAGGTAGTCCAGGATCCATGATGACAGGTGCTGGTCCACCCCTGCGCGCAGCAGCTTGTCCTTCAGGATCATCGGTTGGATGGTGTTGAAAGCACTGGAGAAGTCAAAGAACATGATCCTCACCATATTCCCGGGCTTCTCCAGGTGGGACAGAGAACGGTGAAGGAGGAAGATCACCGCATCCTCCACCCCAATGCCATGCTGGTAGGCGAACTGGAGTGGATCCATCGCTGGTTCCACCAGGGGGCGGAGGTGAGCAAGGAGCAGTCTCTCCAGGGTCTTCATCAAGTGGGACGTCAAGGCCACCGGTCTGTAGCTGTTCAGGTCTTTGGGGTGGGAAGTTTTTGGTACAGGTACCACACAAGATGTTTTCCACAGCTGTGGTACCCTCCCCAGTTTCAGGCTCATGTTGAAGATATACGTCACAATCCCACACAGCTGGTCTGCACAGGACTTGAGGAGCTTTGCGCTGATGCCGTCCGGTCCCGGCGCCTTCCTCGCCTTGATCTTCCTCAGCTCCGTCCTCACCTGGGTCCTGGTCAGGGTCAGGATGGGGGGCTGTGTGTTGGGAGTGGGGGGGTGTTGGTAGAGTGGGGAGTGGGCAGCAGGACTTGATTTCTTTAGAGGCAGCAGTGGTTGTTGTGCAGTCAGGGGGGAGGGCGGTTGGTCAAATCTATTGAAAAACAGATTCAGGTTGTTCGCCCACTCCCTGCCCCCTGTGGCCTGGGGGGAGGTATTCTGGAGCCCCGAGATGGTTTTGAGGTTTCTCCAGACCCCGCTGATGTCGCTCTGTTGCAGCTTGTCCTCCATCTTCTTCCTGAAGCTGTCCTTGCCTTCTCTGATCTTTCTCCTCAGCTCCCTCTGTACGGACTTCAGCATCTCCCTGTTCCCTGACCTGAAGATCCTCTTCTTCTCTCTCAGAAGTGTTTTTATCTCAGGGTTGATCCAGGGTTTGTTGTTTGAGTGACGCCGTATGGTCTTGGTGGGAACGGATTTGTCCACACAGAAGCTGAGGTAGCCCGTGAAGGTGTGAATGAGGCCATCGATGTCCTCACCATGTGGATCGCAGAGCTGCTTCCAGGCGGTGGCTTCAAAACAGCCCTTTAGGGTGTCCATTGTCTCCTCAGACCATAACTCCACAGTGTGCATGGCCGGAGGTTGTCTGTGCACTAGGGGTTTGTACACCGGCCGGAGATGAACCAAGTTGTGATCCGATCTCCCGAGTGGGGGTAGTTGTGATGAGGTGTACGCCTCCTTAGTGTTTGCGTAGAATAAATCCAGTGTTTTATTGTCTCTAGTGTGGCATGTGACATACTGGGTGAACGTGGGTAGAATGGGAGACAGTGAAACATGGTTGAAATCGCCTGAGATGAGGAGAAGAGCATCTGGGTGTTCTGTCTGCAGCCTGCTGGTTACTGAATGGATGACGTCACGTGCTGTCCCAGCGTTCGCCGTCGGATTTGCATAAACAACAATGCAGATCACGTGTGAGTGTTCTCTCGGGAGATATGTAGGCCTCATGCTAACAGCTAGCAACTCAATGTCTTTGCTGCAGTGTCGTTGTTTAACAGTGATATGTCCCGGTCTGCACCAGTTGTTGTTAACATACATGATCACTCCACCGCCCCTAGCCTTGCCACTGTCTGGTGTTCGGTCAGCTCGTATCATGTGAAAACCCTCCAGCTCAATGTTAGCATCTGCTGCTAGTTCAGTTAGCCACGTCTCAGTAAACAAAAGGAGAGAGCACTCCCGGTATGTGCTATCATAACGGGAGATAGCCGCTAGCTCATCTAACTTTCCCAGTATCGACCGTACATTTCCCATGACAACAGATGGAAGGGAGGGTCTGTACCTTATATTTTTTGTCCTCCGCCTTACTCCAGCCCGGCAGCCGCGGCGTTTTCGCCTCAGTTCTCTCGGTATGTCGAGTTTTTCCAATGGGACCGGGTGGCGGTTGAATGCTAGCAGCTGTTCTCTGCTGTATCGTATCCTGCTATAGACAGTGGCTCCGTCCACCGGCTCAGGAGACATTTAGGACGATCTGTGTGTCCGTGATATAAGTGGGGTGAAAAAAAAAGACGGATCAAAAGAGAGAGGAAGGGAAAAAGACTCGGAATCGAGCCGCTGTTGCAAAAGGCAGCCGACTCGTGTGGCGCCGAGAGAAAAAAAAAAAAAAAAAAAAAAAAATATAGGTTCATTATATAATCAAACCCTAAAAATCTTGGACAAAAAGCCCATTAGGTGGCATCACTGTAATGTTTTAAAAAAATACAACCTATTGAGTTTTGAGAGCTTCATTGACCTCTGTCTTCTGAAATTAACGTTCAAATGTTTCCATAAATCAGCACCCGAGCCACTTGCTGGTTTCGTCCAAAGACAGGACAGCAGCAGAGCCACCAGGAGTTCTGTTAACAATAACTGTAAAATATTCCACCGCAGAACCACATTTCGACAAACAGCTTTCTCTATAAAGGGCAGTCACATCTGGAACACAATGCCAAATGAAATTAAAATAATAACGGACTTTAAAACATTCACTAAAAATGTTAAAAACTGGCTGAAAAATAAACAAGAATGTACTCATGTATGAATTATTTGTCTGCAAAGTGAGAGTGAATGAAGGGAAGGAATAAATGTGTTTGTTTATAGTGAGTGACGGAGGGAGGAAGGCCTGAAATAGGCAAATGTGAGTTATGTTATATGTGTTAAATGTGAGTCAGGCTGTTATATTTGTGTATTTATAATATTTATGTTAAAGGTGAGTCAGGCTGTTATATTTGTGTATTTATAATATTTATAATTGTGTATTTATAATTTTTCTGCATTGATGTATGTGGTTATTGTGTATATTTTTATCTTGATTCTTTTTTCTAAAGCCCATCCAGGGACAAGAGTTGCAAATTAGCTAATAGCTATACACTCTATGTGCAACACATCAGATTGATTGTCTTTGATTAATTGTCTATGTTTATTGCACTGTCCCTGTCAAATAAACTAATCTACTACTACTACTATTACAAAAAATACTTTATTTATGGACTTTAAAGTTTTGATTCATTTCTATGTGTTGATTTTTGAGTTAAAATCAATATCTGGTAAAAATTTCACGTGAATAGCCTCATTAGAAATACTTTATGTACTGATAAAACTGCTGATGTGTCCAATACTTCCTTTCCCCGCTATAATATAAAGAAATGAGGGTTGGCTCAAGACTTTTGCACAGTGCTGTCTCTCAGAGCTCAATGACATCTGGTGTTTTTTTTTTTATTGCAGCCAATCAAATCTTTCATCTTTGCTTCACTGTTTATATTACAAGGCTATTTACAGTTGCATTCACCGGCCCCTGTAGTTTTTCTTCTGATTTGGAAAGGCTTATGCAAAATAACATTTTCACCTTACTTGTTCGATGACTGAATGTAACCACCAATTTAAATGACACAGTATGCATGCATTATCTGTCTTCAAGGACCATGCAAAGCGCTTTGGTCATCCAGAGATGAGAAAAAACGTTATATAAGTGAACGCCATTTACCATTTATCTGCTAAGTCCTATGAGTGCGAGTTCACCTGCTCAAACAGCAAACCTGTGATCCAGTCAGGCTCCATACTGGCAGAGACTCCAGGCTGTGCCACTGTAATGCTATAAGCGGCATAACAAAGTTATGAATTGAACGGCATGGTAATGAGAATGCACTATATGACACGTCAAATCCAGTTAGGATGCAGATTAACGTTATCTGCTCTGCACCTGTCAATATCTATTATGAGTGCTGGGGGGGGGGGGTGTATGGGGGGGGGGTGCAAAAGGACATGATGAGAGCCGGACATAGAAATGCCTCCATCAGCACAGTGTCCAGCATCAAATGCCAAGAGGACAAGCTCATATTGGTGTGCAAAGAACTAGCTATCATACAGTAGGCAGGCTGACCTCAGGCAGCTCTGAGCTTTATCACGAAGAAAATATTCCCCCTTTACAATGAAGGAGGGACTGCATTCAAACTAGAAACCTGCCCTGGCAACAGAATAATGAAAAAAGCTGATAACCAAGGATAGAGAGAAAAAGGAGCTTCAGAGGTTGAGTGTTAATGCGACTTGTGAAGGACAATCTGTGCTCATTCAGAAAACAAATGAGGTTCAGTTTCAGAGTAGTCGCAATCATTTGACCAGGAGATGAGTCCATACAGAGAGATTGATGTCATGGTGTGGTCCTCTCGGACCGCTAATGAGACACTATAGGCTGCCGATGAGTTTGCATAATTTATTAATGAGAGACAAATAACAAAACAATGAGCCACGAGGGGCAAAAACACAACTAAGTCTAAGACAAGACACAGGATACGGAGTCCCAGGGAAAACACTTATTGTGATGAATGAAAGTTTGATGAATGTTCAACGAGTGTTCAACGAGTGAACGTCTGACGAGATCGCAGCGAGGAGTAAGCCTCAGTTGCTTCCTTAAATCCCCAAGACCACCCAATCAGTGGAGCATGTACTTAGGAGAGATGCTGAACAGCTGTCACAACGTGACCTGGCTTTGACAGCCGGAAGCCCCACCGTGACGCTGTCAGAATAAAAGCCCTGATGGCCATATGGTACCCCAGAGGACGGGAAACCACCGGACAACCCGAGCGCGGAAAAAGTCAGCGCAGGGACCATGACAATTGGCAGGTTGGAAAACAATTTCATCGTACCCCGTTTGGTCGATCCTTGGATTCAGGAGGAACAATGTGGTTTTCAGCCTGGCCGTGGCACATCGGTCTAGCTCTTTACCCTCTTGAGAATCCTCGAAGGTTCGTGGGAGTTTGCCCAACCAGTTTACATGTGTTTTGTGGACTTGGAGAAAGCATTCGTCTGCATCCCTCATGGCTTTCTGTGGGGGGAGGAGGGTGCTTCAGGAGTATGTGGTATCAGGCTTGTTGCTATGAGCTATCCGGTCTCTATAGGACTGTTGTGAGAGTTTGGTTCGAATTGCGAACACTCAGTCGGACTCGTTTCCAGTGAGAGATGGGTTCCATCAGGGCTGCCCTTTGTCACCGATCCTGTTCATAATTTTTATGGACAAAATTTCTAGGCACAGCCAGGGGATGTAGGGTGTCATGCTTGGTGACCAGAGGATCTCATTTCTGCTGTTTGCAAATGATGTTGTCCTGTTGACTTAATCCAGCAACGACCTACAGGTCTTACTGGGATGGTTTGCTGCTGAGTGTGAAGCAGCTGGGATGAGAATCAGCACCTCCAAGTCCGAGTCCATGGTCCTCAGCCAAAAAAAGGTGGATTCTTCTCTCCAGGTTGGGGAGAAGCTCCTGCACCAAGTGGAGGAGTTTAAGTATCTTGGGATCTTATTCATGAGTGAGGGGAGAACGGAGTGAGAGATCAACAGACGGAGTGGAGCATCATCTGCAGTGATGCGGACGTTGTACCAGTCTGTCGTGGTGAAGAGGGAGCTGAGCTCTAAGGCAAAGCTGTCGATTTATCAGTCAATCTACGTTCCTACCCTCACCTATGGTCATGAGCTTTGGGTAATGACCGAAAGAATGAGATCACAGATACAAGCAGCTGAAATGAGCTTTCTCTGTAGTATTGCTGGACTCACCCTTAGCGATAGGGTGAGGAGCTCAGTCATCCGGAAGATGCTCAGAGTAGATCCGTTGCTCCTCCACATTGAAAGGAGCCAGTTGAGGTGATTTGGGCATCTGATCAGGATGCCTCCTGGATGCCTCCCACTTGAGGTGTTTCATGCACATCCCACTGGGAGGAGGCCCTGGGGCAGACCTAGGACTTGCTGGAGAGACTATGTCTCCCAGCTGGTCTGGGAACGCCTTGGTGTCCTCTCTGAAGAGCTGGAGCTCTTACATGCTAAATTAGCACAAGCTTGAAAAACATTAGCATATTAGTAGAAATAGCTTAACGTTGCAGGAAATTAGCTTAAAGATGCTGAATTTAAGCTCAAACCTTAAGAAATGCTAGCTTACATGCTAACATAGCTTAAAGTATAAAAAATGTTAGCATTAAGCCAATATGACTTATAGTTGAAGAAACTTGACTTAGAAATACTAAATACAATATTAATCCTATCTGTGATTTGAACCTGGTCTGCTAAAGGAATTGTACTTTATGAGCTGATGCTTTAACCACTAAGCTAATTATTAGGAGTAGCTACCATGCTCCACAAAGGTATTTGATATTAGCCATGTTTATCTGGACACAAGTAACCAGATTAAAAGCCTGATTGGAATAAAAATGCTTCATGTAAACACACCAATCTGAATATTCTGACCCGATCACACTCATTCGGATCAAAATTTCCTTCCAGTTGAGATGGGTGGGCTATGCCAATTGTTAATCTGATTGGTGTGCATATAAACACTTATTTCAAAGTTTGCGTAGAAAATATGTTTAGTGCGCATGTCTGTAAGTCAGCCACACGTCGACGTGACGTATTTCCCCCTTTACAGCAGCTAGCGGAAGACATGGCGGGCCTAAAACAAATCTGGTCTGTATCGTCCTGCTGTCTCCATCTGTTCGTCATATGCAGAAGTATGTGCTGCTGGGCTTGTAGCTTCATTACAGAGACCAACAGAAGCAAAAGTACAGTCTGGATAACACAATACAGATCCATTTCAAAAACAGAAAGACACGAAGCGGGGTTTGTTTACATCGGAAGTTGCTTGTTCTTCTACTGTTTCCGGAATGTCGGATAATTGTGGGCACGTCAAAATGATTTCCATTCACAGCGTGCAACACATGGAAATGCATGTCCTAATTGGATCAACTTTTTCAGGATCCATGTAAACAGTAAAGTTCTGATCTGAATTATAATCAGATTGAAGAAATTTTGCACATGTAACCATGGCTAGTCATTCACTCAGCGCTCTATAGAAATACATTGCAGAGCAGTTCTTGAACAGGCATTAATAAAAGACAAACCATAAGACTGACAGATATAACTTTGGCACCGTGAGAATCCTGAGACTTTGATCTACACAGTTATGTAAAATTTATGTTCCTAAACACAAAACACTTGCGAGTTAAAACCGAGAAAAATTTTGGAACCGTATTTTTCTGCCCCATTCAAACGCATGGCAGGAATCACTGTTTTTTCTCCTTGTCAGGACTTCTAGAGAAAAAACTACAAAGCTTATGGCTTAGAGGAAAAGTTTGTGAGCATCAGGACATCTGTGGATACATTTTGGGAAAAAATGAAGTCAGTAGAGTGAAAATTGTGGCCACAATTGCTATTTATCCAGAAATAATTTCAAAAGGTTGTACACTCTAGCAATGATGTCAACCACTCTGATCTCCCTCCATTGACTTCCATTTTAAACTGTGATTTTTGCTGAAATTCCTACCCCATTTTAAAGCTGAACCATTCGAAAACTATTTGAGATATTCAAACAAAAATTAATACATGAAAAGTAGAGACTGGTAGAAACATTTTAAAATTTAAGTGGTTTTTCTAGCTAAAAATATGCTGAACTTATAATGCTGAACAGCTGAAGATGCTGAACGAGAATTTGAAAGATTTCTCCATTGAAATCAATGCAAAAAATTTTTGTGGAAAAACCTAAATAATTTAAAAGTTTTAAAATGTATCCACCTTATTCCTGGGGGTGCCGCTGTAGGAACAGTTATGGGCGGAGCGTCTGGTTTCAGCTGACGTAATGTTAAATCAGTCAGTAAGAGTGGAGTAGCAGGGCATTCAAAATAGCTTTTTTTTTTTTTTAAAGTTTTTCAAATTCATTTTAATGTATAGTCCACATACGTGTTTTGCACTCAAGTGGAAGCTAATTTCAGCTCTTCTAGTTTTTGTATTTTTTGAATGTTTTGGCATAGTTCCGGCATTTGCTGGTGTTAGTGGTTGTGCCGATAGACTGGATAAATGGAGGTTTCTCACCACACGGTGACAGACAACATCCAAGCACGGTGTTGTGGCATACCTCTGCTCTAAGGTAAATTTGATTATGTCCAACATATTTTAACAAAATGCAGCCAACTTTATTGCGATGGAGACACGCTGGTCTGAATGTGCTCCGCATCATTATGAGTACAGGCAATGAGAAATCATAAATTATGACTCTTTCTTTGTTTGGTAGCGGCAAAGTCCCGGGAAAACCCCATGAGTGCCTGGTATCATTGGAAAGCTTAGAAATTGTCCTTTATAAAAATACCTATGTTTTTGCGGAAGATGCAACTCCCAACCGATCGAACACGAGTTTTCAACCTAGCTAAAATATAAACAAATCATCTTTTTCTGGGTTAGTTTTCGCACACTTCCTACAAATAAAATATCATTTTGAAGTTCTTTCAGTACAGAATATGGCAATAACGTTACATCAGTTTTGAAAATGTCCTCAAAGTGACTCATTTTGCCAGCACGGGTCATTTGTTTACAGCGTTAGCATCTTAGCAACGGTGCTAACTAACGGAGCTCCTATCTATGAGGCCACTTTTTAAGGTTGTCTTCCCATCCCTCAATAGTCATGGGAAGTGGTATGATTATATTACTGTTTTGAGGTGCAAGAGGCCGTGTTCCCGCATTTCTGATGTTGAAGTCATTGTTTTCGAACAAGGAAAAGTGTCCCATTTCAGTGACAACCATATGTTCTAAACTAGTACCGGAGGTTGCTACCATAATTCACGCAAGGCATCATGGGGCCTAGGAATAAGGTGGATAAACACCAAAAGTAATAGCATAAGTGTCCTAAATAAGCTGAACATTTAAAGTTTGAACGGAGTTTCTAGCTGAAAAAATGCGGAAGTAGTTAGAGTCCAAAAAATGTATGGAAGTCAAAAAAATAAGTCAGAAGTCAGAAATAATAATAAAGAAACTGAGTGGATAACAAGGTAAAGAAATAGGAGGAGAACAAAGTGTGAATGCTTAACAGCATTCCAAAGCTTTCCAAAGTCACTCACATGAGGGAACAGCTTCATGTGAAGCTGAAAGCTGCTCCCTCATGTGAGGGAACAGCTTTCCAAAGTCACTCACTTGAGGATAGTGGCAATTATCACAATAAATTATACTCACTGCCAATGAAAATGCAACACAGTTTTTGTATAAATATTTTTGGGTCCATCCTATCTGAGCTTGAGTAATAGTGTTTGTATGACTCCAAATAAGTCTACAACTCATTTTGAGTGGTTCTGCTCACTGCCTTTGAGCTCTGGCCCTATAGTCTTTTTGAGCTTGTTGTTTGCTTTAGGTACTCAAAAGTCAAAAAATGGGTGATTTTAAGGACTGGTAATGTTCCTTATATAAAGATGAACAAAAATGCATAGCACTACACTCTGAAATCCCCACGATGCCACGACTGTCATGTGATGAGTGTAACTGTGCTTTAGGCTTTTTGGAGGGCGGAATGTAAGCACGACATGTGGCGCTCCGATTGGGCTGCAATGCATCAACCATTGTTCAGTTGCAACAAAGCCAGGGCCGTGTCCAATAGACCATGTCACCACCTCTGAGCAAGATCGGTACATTGTGGTGCAACACCTCCGAGACTGGTTCCACACAGCCACTCAGACAGCCCAGGAAACTCCAGGGAGACACCAAACAAGGATCTCAGCCAATACCATGAGAAAGCACATCAGGTGTCAGGACCTACAAGCCTGAACAGAGTGGCAACAAAATTGCCACGAGTGGGCTTGTTAGCACAACAGGTGGACCCTACAGCAGTGGAGCACTGTTCTTTTCTCTGATGAATCCCAACTTTGCCAATCCAGGGTTAGCGTTAGGGTCAACCAATGGTGTGGTGCTGGAGTCATAGGAGTGGCTAAATATCCCCCAGGACAACATTAGATGGCTCCTGAGGTCCATGCAGAGGCATATTACTGCTTACATTAATGCAAATGGAGGCCATATTCCTACTGAATTTTGTTTTTAAGACAGACATTTTGCTGTGATTTCAAAAAGTCAGGGTGCTTCTGTTTTGCTCAATTTTGAAAAATGTTGACACAGATTTTCATGTGTCAATCTCTGATATCGTTTTGAAGATGTTTAAAAATAATTTGCATCCTTTAATTGACCATTTCCATAAAAAAAAATTGTAAACGTATCAAACCTTTCTAGTGTTGCGTTTTCATTGGCAGTGAGTATATTATCCCGATAATACACACTAGTGACAGTCTCAAGCCCGGGTAAATGAGGAGGGTTGTGTCATGAAGGATATCTGACAAAAAACAAAAAAAAAAAAACTTGCTAAATCAAATATACAGGCCCATAATCCAATGTCGCGACCCACAGTAATATTTTATCATTTGGATTATATTAGGGGGCAAAAGAGGAAAGCTTATTTTTCTCAGACTAAAATATTTACAAAAAAAAAAAAAAAAATCCCAAGTTGGTAACAGTAAAGTCACAAATCTACAAGAAAAAGTTTTGAAATTTACAAGCAAAACTTATAAAATTATGAAAAAACTTTGAAAAGATATAGAAAAAAGGGGTAAGAAAAATATCTCACATGAGAAAAATGAATATGTGAATAAAGTCTCAAAAATACAGGAAAAAATAAACAATACAAGGCAAGGCAAGGGAAGTTTATTTGTATAGCACATTTGTGTACAAGACAATTCAGTGCTTCATAAAAACAAAGCATTATAGCAAATTACAAAGGAACACATAAGAATTTAAAAGCAAACTAAAAAGTAAAGTAAAGAGAAACAAAAACAAGCTAAAACAGAATACGACAAATAAAAATTTGCAGTGTACAGTACAGTACTGTACACTGTACAGTAGGGGATTAACAATTATTAACAATTATTAACAATACTGAAAGGCCGTGGGAAACAGGAAAGTTTTTAACCTGGATTTAAAGCAGCTGAGAGTTTCAGCAGCCCTAATGCTTTCTGGGAGTATGTTCCATATGTGAGGGGCATAAAAACTAAATGATGCCTCACCATGTTTGGTTCTAAGTTTGGGCACAGATAGTAGGCCTGACCCTGATGATCTGAGGGCTCTGGGTGGTTCATAATGGACTAGCAGATCTGAAATGTATTTTGGCCCTAAACTGTTCAGAGCTTTATAAACCAACAGCAGTATATTGAAATCTATTCTTTGACAGACAGGAAGCCAGTGTAAAGATGTGAGAAATGGAGTTATATGATCTACTTTCTTGGTCTTAATGAGGACTCGAGCTGCAGCGTTCTGAACCAACTGCAGCTGTCTGATGGACTTTTTAGGGAGACCTGTGAGGACAGCAAAACAAATTTATGAGAAATTAATAGTCATTCATTCATCTTCTACCATTGTCTGTCGCTCTGTGTTGGCCCTGCGATGGACTGGCAATCTGTCCAGGGTGCACCCTGCCTCTCGCCCAAAGATGTTGGGATAGACTCCAGCCCCCCCCCCCCCCACACACACACACACACACGTAAGACAAATATTAACATGGAAAAGTTTAAACTTGTTTTTAAATTTCAAATTTATGAAAAAATGATAATTTTTTACAAAAATTTTAGAGAAAAATCTCACAAACTATGAAGTGAAGGTTTTACTCAAGTAACTAGTACTTTTTTGGTCTTTACTCTTAATTGTACTTGAGTAACTAATATCATAATATATTGTTATACTACTTTAGTACAGTTTCTGGCAACTCTATCTACCTCTGCTAGCTTGCTCCCAATAGCTGCACTCAGGATTCCAGGATGAAGCCATGATTTTGTTATAATCATACACCAATAATCACACACAGTCAATAATCATACACAGTCAATCCAAGAGGCTGAATCGGATGATGAATCTAAACTCTTTAACCCATTTTATTGGGAAGGACATTTGCAACAAAGATACTGTAGTGCAATGGCCTGTGTGAAATTTATGTATCCAAGCCATCTGCATACCCGCTTTCATTTTGCATTCATTTCTCAGACCTCTTTTTGGCGTACTCTGTCTTTTCAAATGTAGTTTTAATAAAATCAATCAAAGTCATACCGTTTTCACCAACATGCCTTTAAAAAACATCCTAAATGAACAATCACATCACAACACATTTGTTTAGCGGTAATTTTATAAAGCTTTGCTAAACGTGTAGATTTTTCTGTAATGGCTCATGTTTAACCTTGGAAAGAACAATAATATGTCCTGCTTTTAAGAAATGGTAGAAACACAACTTCATCTATACTCCATGTGTTCAGCTCATAAACCAATGTAGGGACTCATGCATGCATTAACATACACACTGTTTCTATCTATCTATCTATCTATCTATCTATCTATCTATCTATCTATCTATCTATCTATCTATCTGTCTGCCTGTCTGTCTGTCTGTCTGTCTGTCTGTCTGTCTAGTGTGGTGTGAAAAAGTGTTTGCCCCCTTCCTGATTTCTCAGTTTTTTGTATGTTTGTCACACTTAAATGTTTCAGATCATCAAACAAATTTAAATATTAGACAAAGACAACAAGTAAACACAAAATGCAGTTTTTAAATGAAGGTGTTTATTATTAAGGGTGAAAAAAAATTCCAAACCTACATGGTCCTGTGTGAAAAAGTGATCCCCCCCGTTAAAACATAAATAAACTGTGGTTTATCACATCTTTGGAAAGCTGAGTTCAATTTCTCTAGCCACTCCCAGGCCTGATTACTGCCACACCTGTTCTCAATCAAGAAATCACTTAAATAGGACCTGCCTGACAAAGTGAAGTGGACCAAAAGATCCTCAAAAGCTAGACATCATGCTGTGATCCAAAGAAATTCAGGAACAAATGAGAAACAAAGTAACTGAGATCTATCAGTCTGGAAAAGGTTATAAAGCCATTTATAAAGCCTTGGGACTCCAGTGAATCACAGTGAGAGCCATTATCCACAGATGGCAAAAACATGGAACAGTGGTGAACCTTCCCAGCAGTAGCCGGCCGACCAAAATTACCCCAAGAGTGCAGCGACAACTCATCCAAGAGGTCACAAAAGACCCCACAACAACATCCAAAGAACTGCAGGCCTCACTTGTCTCAGTTAAAGTCAGTGTTCATGACTCTGTATAAGAAAGAGACTGGGCAAAAATGGCCTGCATGGCAGAGTTCCAAGACGACAACCATTGCTGAGCAAAAAGAACATAAAGGCTCATCTCAGTTTTGCCAGAAAACATCTTGATGATCCCCAAGACTTTTGGGAAGATACTCTGTAGGCTGATGAGACAAAAGCTGAATTTTTTGGAAGGCGTGTGTCTCATTACATCCAGCATAAAAGTAACACGGCATTTCAGAAAAGGAACATCATAACCAACAGTAAAATATGTTGGTGTAGTGTAATGGTCTGGGGCTGTTTTGCAGCTTCAGGACCGGGAAGACTTGGTGTGGTAAATGGAACCATGAATTCTACTGTCTACCAAAAAATCCTGAAGGAGAATATCCGGCCATCTGTTCATGACCTCAAGCTAAAGCGGACTTGGGTTCTGCAGCAGAACAATGATCCAAAACACACCAGCAAGTCCACCTCTGAATGACTTAAGAAAAACAAAAGGAAGACTTTGGAGTGGCCTAGTCAAGGTCCTGACCTGAATCTGTCATGAGCCTCCTCATGCGCAATTGCGCAGTGCATGGAGGAGGGGAAGGAAGAATGGATTTACGCCAGGTTTTCACCACCACGCATTTATTAAACACAAAGGCTGACAGTTCCGAAATAAAGACTAACAAAAAGGTAACAGTGTACACAAAATGGCTCACGCAACAAGCATGCAGTGGGCAGACCACTGTGTACCATGGCCACAGACAAGTAATACAAATAACATTTAAGCTCGGGTGAACTTGGAGTCCTCTAGGAGGCTCGACTGGCTAAGGGGGAAGAAACTGGGCTAGCAGAGCCTACGCGTAGCAGCAATACTGCACGGGGAAATGCTAACAGTCTTACTCATGAAGCAGAAGCAGTCCAAGTAGTCCAAGTCTCCAGCGAGTACACACAACCCTTCATAGACATAACCATCCATGCATCAATAAACATCCGTATGACTAGCACAATGGTCCAGCAATGCTTGACTGGCAAAGGCCGCCTAAGTACAAGCATTGTTGGCTTCACAAATTGGGCACACCTGGATGAGGTGCGGAAATGACAATTACAGGGGAAGAATCAGCTGGCTGTCAAGAGAGAGGGGGCATGGTTGGACCGGTGAGTGCTAGATAGCACCCACACGAATGTAGGTCAAGGAGGCTGCCTAACAGCCACTGGCCAGAGCAGTGGCTACAGGCATGGAAAAGAAAAGGAACAGAGACATAAAAACAGCAAGAACTCAAAAGATAACACAATACATAAATAACCCGATACCTGAGCCACAGAGAATGGTCAGAACTGAGCTAATAGGACATCACCAGCTCAGTTCGTGACAGAGCCCCCTCTTCTAGGGGTGGAGTCTAGACACCCACGGCAACATCACAAGGAAGGACCCCCCCCCCCCCCCCAAGCAGGAAGAACAACCACGAACCCGGGTGGGAGGTAGGGGGAACAGGCAAGGAGGAAACACAATACAACCCACCCAGGGCCCACAATTAACACCCCCAAGTCCAAAAGCGTGGAGGATTGGGAGGCCGCCCAGAGTCCCAGGCCCAGCAGGTAGTCCAGCGAACAGAGTCCGATGGCCTACCGGAAAACATGGGCCATCTGGCCCAGAGACTCAGTCCCTCCGGCGGTCGATCAGTGCTGTACAGCCACCAGGGCCAGCGGGATGAAACAGAAAGTGGCCTGCCCACCGGGACGCTCACTGGTGGGTGACCGGACCATAGGGAGGGAACCCCCACAGCATCAGACAGGGAGGAGAAGAGGGCCACGGTGTCCTCAGGCTGACCCACAGCACCCTCGGTGGTCCTGGCTTGGGACACAGCCGCACCCACAGTGACTCCGAACTGGCCAACGCTGCACCCATAGTGGACCCCGACCGGGCCGACGCTGTACCTACGGTGGGTCCCAACCAGGCCAATGCTGCACCCTCAGTGGACCCCGACCGGGCCAACGCTGCACCCTCGGTGGACCACGACCGGGCCCATACTGCACCCGCGGTGGCTCCCGGCTGCAGCTCTGCAACACCCGCGGTGGCTCCCGGTTGGAGCTCTGCAGCACCCATGGTGGACTCCGGCTGGATCTCTGCAGCACCCGCGGTGGACTCTGGCTGGAGCTCTGCAGCACCAGCGGTGGCTCCTGCGCTGGAGCCTGGCATCCATGACGGGTCCAGACAGGAGCGCAGCACTCACGTTGGGCTGATCCTGGGGCGCAGCCCCCACGAGGGTCCTAAGCCAGCGTGCCGCACCCATGGAGACTCAGCCTGCAGAGGGACCCATATGACAGCCCCAGGCAGCAGAGAAGCTGGACCCATGACATCATCAGGTGGCGAGACCGGTTCCGTGGGGACCCCTGGAGGTGGTGGTTCCTCTCTGGTGACACTAGAAGGATTCTCAGGAACGGGAGAAGAAACAAAGTGGTTTGGGTCACCGACAGTGGCGGAGCCCGGTGAAAGGAGTTCAGATGCAGCTGCACGCTGCGCCTGACTCTCCTCACCTAGAGCCAGACAAGCTCTCTTTAAAACTGACATTAGAAAAACAAGAGAGAGAACTTGCCTGAGCTCGAGCTCCACCGCCGTCCAGGACTCCGTCGATCCTGGCGATGTGATCCCGGGCCCGACCTCCAAGAGGTCCAGCTCTGGCTGTCACTCCACAGCCGTTGCCGCCGCAGCTGGCAAGATGGTGTATGCAGTCCCATTGTCTTCATGCAGCGGTTCCAACACTGGGGATTCCTCCGGTGTGGCTGCAGGGGAACACCTCCATGCTGGCTCCGGGTCGGAATCCTCCGAAGCCACCGGCTCCTCCACCATCTGATAGCTCTGGCCTTGGGCCAGCAGGCGCTCAGGAAAAATAGAAGGAGACACGAAGAGAACAGGAATACTATCAACATTTTTAGCTGGAGGGGAGGACCCAGTGGACTGCTGAAACTGGGACTCCCCCTCGGGAGTACAGACAAGGTTTGTTATAATTAAACTGGGTGAAATGAAAAAACACTTGCCTTTCCTCCCAGAGCTCATTGTTCACAGATGCAGTAGGCAAATGGTCGTCTTTCTCCGTGTCTACGGTGATCTTGCCCCTCTCGACGGATTGTGGAGGAGCCATCTCCATGGCAATGGAGGTGGGCGTTCCCGGGGTGCTCCTAGCAGACCTCATGGCAGCTGGAGGGATGCTGACTGCCGAGGACGAAGACGACAGGCACAACGACTTTTCCCGTCATTTCCCCACAGGATGACGCTGTCTTTGGAAGGCTGGCGAAACGGCTGTTGAGGGAGACCCAAGGGCTACAGCTGCTGATTCTCCTTTCTGCTGTGGCGTCTTCACCCGGTAATTCTCCTTCATCTGTCTTGGTACAGCCATGTCACGGGGAGGAGCTGGGTCCTGCGCCGGGAGGTATCGTCTTTGAGCAGAAGATGAGCTGATCGACAAATCCAGAAAACGCTGCTGAAGAGCGGTGACGGTAGACAGCAGCTGAATTCCGAATAATTCCAAGGCTGGGATAAGCCTCAACCACCCTGACTGCTACCACCACGCTCTTCAGAAGCTTCTTCAGGCCGCGGGACGAGAGAGCCTCAGCAATATGGGCCTGGAGAAATTCAGCAGCCCATTGCCCCTCTTTACTGGGACCCCCAGCTGCCTTCCTTCTCCGGCGTGCTGAGAACATACTGCAAGGCACTCAGTCCAGCCCAAAAAGGCGAGTGAAAACACAGTTCAAAAAAAAAAAAGAAAAAGAAAAACATATGTGTGGGTGAACTCGCTAAATCCTCGCTGGTTGGATCATTCTGTCATGAGCCTCCTCGTGCGCAATGGCGCAGCGCATGGAGGAGGGGAAGGAAGAATGGATTTACGTGCAGGTTTTCACCACCACACATTTATTAAACACAAAGGCTGACAGTTCCAAAATAAAGACTAACAAAAGGTAACAGTGTACACAAAATGGCTCACGCAACGAGCGTGCAGCGGGCAGACCACTGTGTACCGTGGCCACAGACAAATAATACAAATAACATTTAAGCTCGGGTGAACTTGGAGTCCTCTGGGAGGCTTGACTGGCTAAGGGGGAAGAAACTGGGCAACAGAGCCTAATCGTAGCAGCAATACTGCACGGGGAAACGCTTACAGTCTTTCTCACGAAACAGAAGCAGTCCAAGTAGTCCAAGTCTCCAGCAAGCACACACAACCCTTCATAGACATAACCGTCCATACATCGATGAACATCCATATGACTAGCACAATGGTCCAGCAATGCTTGACTTGCAAAGGCCGCCTAAGTACAAGCATTGTTGGCTTCACAAATTGGGCACACCTGGGTGACGCGCGGAAATGACAATTACGGGGGAGGAATCAGCTGGCTGTCAAGAGAGAGAGGGGGCGTGGTTGGACCGGTGAGTGCTAGACAACACCCACACGAATGTAGGTCAATGAGGCTGCCTAATTGCCACCGGCCAGAGCGGTGGCTACAGGCACGGAAAAGAAAAGGAACAGAGACATAAAAGCAGCAAGAACTCAAAAGATAACACAATACATACAGTAAATAACCTGGTACCTGAGCCACAGAGAACGGTCAGAACCAAGCCTACAGGACAACACCAGCCCGTTTCGTGACAGAATCTGATTAAGATGCTGTGGCATGACCTTAAAAAGGGGGTTCATGCTCGAAAACCCTCCAATTTGGCTGAATTACAACAATTCTCCAAAGACGAGTGAGCCAAAATTTCTCCACAACGCTGTAAAAGGCTCATTGCCAGTTATCGCAATCGTTTGATTGCAGTTGTTGCTGCTAAGGGTGGCCCAACCAGTTATTAGGTTTAGGGGGCAATCACTTTTTCACGCCATGTAGGTTTGGATTTTTTTCCCCTTAATAATAAACACCTTCATTTAAAAACAGCATTTTGTGTTTACTTGTGTTATCATTGTCTTCTTCCGCTTAATCCTTTTCGGGTCACGGGTGGGGGCTGGAGCCTATCCCAGCATCATTGGGCGAGATGCAGTGTGCACCCTGGATAGATCACTACTCCATCGCACACACATTACTGATTTACAAACAAATCAGTGTCCAGTTGGGTAGAGATGTGATTTTCTCCTCCCATCAACCTCCCACTCTATTCCATTGCTCTCCACTAGTGTAGCAGTTTGAGTGTCAAATTGTGAGCTTTTATCATTGCAGCACAAATGAATGGTAATGTTATGTAAAATGGCATGAGGAATTTGCATTTGCAGCTCATCGGTGGGTCGAGGCTTCTCCTCTAAATGTTTCATTAGTCAGTGTCTCTGAATGTTTTCTGTGTATGAGAGAACCTGAGATTTCCTGTGAGCCTTTGGTTAAAGCTAGCTTGAATGATAAAACCCACAAATGCACAATCACACAGCAGACTTCATTCATATACAGTAAATACAGTATATTTTATGTAGAAAGGTGACAAACTGAATATTTTTAAGTGGGGAGTAATGAGTTACATTTACTGAAGTGCATGTACTCAAGTAACTTTTTCACGGAATTACTGAAGTTTCTTTTTTTGCCATCATACTATTTATTCTTACTTGAGTATATTTATAAAAAAAAAAAAAAAAAAAAAAACTACTTTTACCAAAGAACATATGGTCATACTCTTTCACTTCATTTTACATATTCAAATGTAATTGAAATAGGAATTTAAATATTGTTCTTCTATTCTGGCTCAAGAAATATGAAATATTTCTTATGACTTGGATTTTATACATACACTACTCACAAAAAGTTAGGGATATTCAGCTTTCTTGTGAAATTTTGGGATGCACCTAAAATGCACTATAACCTTTACAGGTGAACTTAATTTGACCTTCTCTAACCTTTTGAATGCACATGTCCAACTGTTCAGTGTTTCAGTACTTTTTGTGTAACTTGCTGTTGTCTAACAAGGTGCTTCACAGCAAAATTCACAACAGGTGTTTGATCCATGAATTGACCAATACATTTTCTGGTTCAATTAGAATTGGTATGAAAACAGTCCTCTTCATCATGCTGTTCATATTTTGACATCATGAGACCAAGACAATATAACAATTGATCAACAGTATCTTGCCATTGCGAGGCTTCAAACAGGATGTTCTCAGAGGGAAGTGGCCGCTGAGCTTAGAGTGTCACAGTGTCATCAGCAGGTTGCAACAGACAGTCCCTCCAGGATTTTGCAGGATGTTTTTATGATTGTTGTGGCCCAAAAAGCCTGAATTCATGAGAGCTTTTTTAAAAAGTTGCAATAAAAGTTGCAATGTTTTTTGCACTAAAAGTTGTGGGAAGAATTACAAATTTTAAAGCAGATGTTTTTTTTCCAGTTTACTTCAGTGATATTCTATACAACAATACAAGAAAAGCACAGGATTGTCAAAAAATTCCTATTACAGTGATTTGTAAATTAAGCAGAAACTTCTGCTATACAGAAAACCTCTTGTGCAACAGCAAATACAAACATTAACACAATACCCATGAAAAAAAAAGAAAAAAAATAGACAATATTCTCTCTCTTTCCATACCTAACTCTTACCTATCTGTTTGCTGCATGTAGGTCTTCACACACACACACATCTTTCACACATCTTTCACTTACAGCGGGGGGGTGGGTGGGTGGGGGTGGGGGTGGGGGGGGTGTCTGTCCAGACACAGCTTTAAAGCTCTTTGACCAGATGTAGTAATGATTTTACCTCTAAAGGCGTATTAAATGTTCAAACACTGGTTGTTGTGTTAGATTTGTTTTTCGGTGTCTCTTCTCCCGCGCGCTCACGCGACAGGGTGTTTTTGGGGCAGGCGGATGCTTTTCAACACAAACCCAGCGCTTCACACACATGGTCAGGACGGAGACGTGGCGAGGCATCCACCAGCAGGCTGGGGGAGATGGAAAGAAGGGACGGTGTTGGAAACCTTGTGGGTGAGTGTTTTTTTAAATCACGCACTCTGTTTGCTGATGTGTTCCGTTAATACTTCTATAAACACAGAAGTGAACGTGGTGCGACTATGCATTTGATTGGTTAGACTGAGCGTTTCAGCGCCAATCAGAGACAAATTTGATTGGTGAAATTGATGGAAGTTGACGAGGATTGGCCAAAATTGTGGGAAAGTTGCGGTGATTGGACAAAATTGCAAGGTCGCACAATAGTTTCGCTAATTGGCTGATTTCATGTGAATTGATGTGATTGCAACATCGGAAAATCCTGGATAGACTGACTAGAGATACAGAGAGACTGGAAAAGTCACAGAAAGGCATAGAAGGGGATGTCCTTTGGCCACATATTGATGACCGCTTCATTGTGAACAGTGCCCTGCAGAACCGGATGATTAATGCCACTCAACTCCAGGCACATTTAACTGAGGTGACAGGCACCCGAGTGTCACATCAGACCATTCAAAACTGTTTACATCAGCGTGGTCTGTGTTCTAGACAACCTGCAAGGGTACCTGATCACACCACCAGGCACAGGCGTCATTGTCTTGCCTAGGCCAGGGAGCATTTATGCTGGACAAAGGACCAGTGGGCCTCAGTGCTGTTCTCTGACGAAAGTCACTTCACATTGAGCAGAAATGATGGCCACCGACAATGTTGGAGATGTCAAGGACAGTGCTATGCATCAGCCACTGTTGTGAACAGATGAGCGTTTGGTGGTGTTACAGTCTGGGCAGGTGTGTCTAGTCAATACAGAACTGCCCTACACCTTGTGAATGATACAGTGACAAGCTGATACTACCTGAATGTCATCATTAATCCAGTCACTGTGCCCCTGCATGACCAACACAGGCTTTATTTCATCTTCATGAATGACAATGCTCCAGCTCATCGAGGTGGCATCATTAGGGAATGGCTGCTGGAGGCTGGGGTACCTCAAGTGGAGTGACCTGCATTTTCTCCAGACCTGAATCCCATAGAAAACCTATGGGATCAGCAGAGTCGCCGTATAGAGGCTTGTAACCCTGCACCCCACAACCTCAGTGACCTGAGGGCCGCTCTTCAAGAAGAGTGGAATGCCATGCCTCAGCAGACAATAAGTCAACTTGTGAACAGCATGAGATGTCGTTGTCAAGCTGTAATTGATGCTGAAGAGCACATGACAAGTTATTGAGACGTTGACATTTTTTGTTGTGGTATACCCACTACTGTTGTTAGCTTTTATTTCAATAAATTGTTTGAAATGAGGAAATTACCATTGCATGTTTCTACTTAAATGCCCTACTTTGATGTTATAATATCACTCTATTGGGAAGTTTTTACATCTTCCATAAATTTCCCCCAAAAACCAAATATCCCTATGTTATATATACCCTTTCTGTGAGTAGTGTACTGTATATATACACTACCGTTCAAAAGTTTGGGGTCACTTAGAAATGTCCTTATTTTTGAAAGAAAAGCACTGTTTTTTTCAATGAAGATAACTTTAAACTAATCAGAGATACACTCTAATATCTAATATACATTACTAATGTGGTAAATGACTATTCTAGCTGCAAATGTCTGGTTTTTGGTGCAATATCTACATAGATGATAGCTTTTTGGTCTCATCTCCAGCGGAGATGAAGCTGAGTACAGAGGGCTTATCCAGGACTTTGTGGACTGGTGCCATCGGAACTGCCTCCAGATCAACGCGAGGAAAACTAAGGAGCTGGTGGTGGACTGCCGCAGGCATGGGCAGCCCCTCACAGCACCAGTAAATATACAGGGAACAGACATCGAGATGGTGACATCCTACAAGTACCTGGGTATTCATCTGAACAATAAACTAGACTGGTCACACAATACTGACGCACTCTACAAGAAGGGACAGCGCAGGCTGTTCCTGCTGAGGAGACTCAGGTCTTTTGGTGTACAAGGGGCGCTGCTGAAGTCATTCTATGACACGGTGGTGGCATCAGCCATCACTTTTGGAGTGGTCTGCTGGGGCAGTGGCATTACTGCAGCCGATAGGAAGAGACTGAACAAACTGATTAAGAAAGCTAGCTCTGTCCTGGGGCAACGCCTTGATCCGATGGAGGAGATAGGAGAGAGAAGGACGGTGGCTAAACTGTCATCTCTGCTGGAGTCCGAGTTCCACCCTATGCAGGACATACTGGATGCACTGAGGAGCTCATTTAGCAGCAGACTACATCATCCCAGGTGCACAACCGAGAGGTTTCGTAGGTCCTTCCTACCAACGGCTGTCAGACTGTACAACCTAAGCAGGGCTGCTCGCAGAGATAGCAAAAAGACGTAACAAACTAATAGTTTTTTGAATGCAAAAGATGCAATAGACTTACACAATGGTCCTCTCCGGCATACAACTAGGAACATACCGGTCGCTATGGAGGGTGAGAATATGTATGGGCACATAATCATACCATGTAGGATAACTAAATAGACAGTTATGCTGTTTCATCCCACCTAGCAACAATGCTCTGCACTGTGTGTGTTTATATATTTACATATTTATTCCATCTAGCTACAATGCTCTGCACTGTGTGTGTTTATATATTTACATATTTATTCCATCTAGCTACAATGCTCTGCACTGGGTGTGTTTATATTTATATATCTATATATTTATTCCATCTAGCTACAATGCTCAGCACTGGGTGTGTTTATATTTATATATCTATATATTTATTCCATCTAGCTACAATGCTCCGCACTGTGTTTTTATATATCTACATATTATTCCATCTAGCTACATTGCTCCGCACTGTGTGTGTTTATATACTTGCATATTTATTCCACCTAGCTGCAATGCTCCGTACTGTGGGTGTTTATATATTTACATATTTATTCCATCTAGCTACAATGCTCTGCACTGTGTGTTCATATATTCATATATTTATTCCATCCAGCTACAATGCTCTGCACTGTGTGTCTGTGTGTGTGTGTGTGTGTATATATATATTTTATAGTAATATGTACATATGTATATTAGCTGCTCTTGCTTGCTTGTTTTTTGTTTTTTTTTTTGCCTTCTGATTGTTGCTCTGAGTGTTGCTATCCCTGTGCTGTTGCAATCCTGGAATTTCCCCGTTGTGGGACTAATAAAGGCTTATCTTAGGTGTATAGAGGCCCATTTCCAGTAACTATCACTCCAGTGTTCTAATGGTACAATGTGTTTGCTCATTGCGTCAGAAGGCTAATGGATGATTAGAAAACCCTTGTGCAATCATGTTAGCACAGCTGAAAACAGTTTAGCTGGTTAGAGAAGCTATAAAACTGACCTTCCTTTGAGCAGGTTGAGTATCCGGAAAAAAATATTATTTCAAATACAAATCATTATTTCTAACCTTGTCAATGTCTTGACTATATTTTCTATTCATTTTACAACTCATGGTGGTAAATAAGTGTGACTTTTCATGGAAAACACAAAATAATTGTCTGGGTGACCCCAAACTTTTGAACGGTAGTGTATGTGTGTGTGTGTGTGTGTGTGTGTGTGTGTGTGTGTGTGTGTGTGTGTGTGTGTGTGTGTGTGTTAGATTGTTTTTCAGTATAATCATCCTGAGTCAAAAAATCAGGCAGAATATTGAAATGTAAATAAATTTATTCCGTCATGGCCAATGAGGAAGTAGTACAGACACACCCTCAGTCTGACCACCCATACTCCTGGATCAAATATTCCTTGCTCAAGGTTTATAAAGCTTTTTTATCAATGGGAAGACGGAAGACGGATATTAATGTCCTGCAAGACGTACAGTCTTGTCCTTGAGAGTCCATGAAGCATAGTCCTTATCTTCTTTTCTCAAAGGAAACAGGGAGATAAATACACTCTCAGTCACGCAGAACTGAACATGACTAATTGAAAAGATCAGCAGTCATTTAGAAAAATATCTGAACATTCTCACCACAATCACTCACAAACTGGACATTCTTATTACAACTATGTAATTGCTAACACATGCATTCTTACACACAGAATGAAGCTGCCCAAAGGCCATATATAAAATGCACATATGAGAATATAAAAGACATGGAGTAATATATGAATAATATAAGAATAATATGGAATGTGTCTATCATACCCCCTTGATGCTTAATAAAGCATCACAATTAAAAGAAAAACAACAAAAGAAATAATCTGACAAAGTCATAAAAGAAAAGTAGATTGAATAATGAATAATGATATAAGGATACATACAGTATATATAAGGATGTATATGTTCTTATGTGTCTTTACAGATTAGCAGCAATTGTATGAGGTAGTTTAAACTAAAACAAAGCTATGATAAAATGTGTAGCAATAAAACTGAATATGTGTAGCGATTAATGATGTGATAATATGTGTAATGTGATCGAAATAGTAATGTTAAAATGATTTTGAAAAACTCAAAATAGATGTAGACAATATTGCAAACTTCACACCCCTTAGGCTAGTATCGCCCCTTTTGCCATCCTCATCATCTGCAGCAATTGTATGAAGATATCTCACTAAGTTTACATGAACCAGCCTCATCATCATATTATGGACACAAGGACTCACACAGGAAAAGACCAAAATTATCACTATAAAAATCACTAACAAGTTCATGATGACACTTCTCCATGAAGAGAATCACTAACTTATCAATTTTGTGCATCAGTGACATTTTTCTTGGCCGCGGCAGCCTGCAAAACAATGAGGCTGTGTGTAACCGAAGTAATAATATGACCATTTGCATTATTTTCAGGGATAAAAGTACAACAATGACCTCCTATAATAGGACACATGCCCCTACAGGTGGCAGTTAATTGACCAAGTGCCATTCTATTTTGCATCATAAATTTTAGAAATAATTGTAGCCTATAATTAAGTGTTCCAATCCATAAGGTGTTCTTGCCCACTCTCACTCAAGGAAACAGTGAATGAAGGACCTTCACTCTTGTGCTTTCCATCTGAAATTGCTCTGGTTCATCCGTGCCCCAAATGGCATCATGTGGTAAGAAAGCATCTCTCTTCACCCTGCCCACCTGGCCTGCCAATAAAATGAGGGTACAGCCAGTTGCCAAAACGGGGTACACAACCTTGCCCAATTCCTGGCCAGGTGTGGGCACGCCCAATGACCACCATCCCCCTGTACTGACAATGTAGATCTTCAGGATAACACTTGCCCACTTCGTTAGTCAAGCAGGTACAATAGCAGCACAGGGGAGAGATGCATTGTAAACCGCTGCACACTTAGAGAGTAGTAAGCTGCCCAGGAGAAGTTCTCTGATGAAATTAACACTGCCTTCGCAGAGTAAGGAGCATCATCACATCTCCGATCAGTGGAGAGGCAAGTGTTGTGACAGGTGTGATTCAAAATAATGTTTGCTGTGTTATTTCTGTATATAGCCTCTCTTAAGAAACAAACAGCTTGTGGTAGCTGCATTATTTTAGCAGTAGCAGATAATTTGTCCAGCTGATAGTGGCATTAAGGAACAAATATAACATTTCTCTACGGTGTATAGGCAGTGGAACAACTTAAAAATAACCAAAAGTGTTACTACAAGGATGATGAGGATGAAAAGGAAGCAACATCAACTGCACCCTTCTTTCCCTTGCATTTTTGCCCCTCCATGATAAACAAACAGTTGCTTCGCTATGTAAAGCCGTTACTGGACGCCAGAGGGCGCCATCAGCCGACACTTGCATAGAAAAACAGTTAAGATAAGATAAGATAAGCCTTTATTAGTCCCACAATGGGGAAATTCCAGGATTGCAACAGCACAGGGATAGCAACACTCAGAGCAACAATCAGAAGGCAAGAAAAAACAAGAGCAGCGAGTATACATATGTACATATAAACATAAATATATAGACACACGGTGCGGAGCATTGCAGCTAGATGGAATAAATATATAGATATATAAACACACAGTGCGGAGCATTGTAGCTAGATGGAATAAATATATGAATATATAAACACACAGTGTGGAGCATTGTAGCTAGATGGAATAAATATGTGAATATATAAACACACAGCGTGAAGCGTTGTAGCTAGATGGAATAAATATATGAATATATAAACACACACAGTGTGGAGCATTGTAGCTAGATGGAATAAATATGTAAATATATAAACACACACACAGTGCGGAGCATTGTAGCTAGATGGAATAAATATGTAAATATATAAACACACACAGTGCGGAGCATTGTAGCTAGATGGAATAAATATGTAAATATATAAACACACACACAGTGCGGAGCATTGTAGCTAGATGGAATAAATATGTAAATATATAAACACACAGTGCGGAGCATTGTAGCTAGATGGAATAAAACAGCATAACCGTCAACTTAGTTATCCTACATGGTATGATTATGTACCCATACATATTGTCACCCTCCGTAGCTACCGGTATTTTCCTAGTTGTATACCGGAGGGGACCATTGTGTAAGTCTATTGCGTCTTTTGCATTCAATACTATTAGGTTGTCACGTCTTTTTGCTATCTCTGCGAGCAGCCCTGCTTAGGTTATACAGTCTGACAGCCGTTGGTAGGAAGGACCTGCGAAACCTCTCGATTGTGCACCTAGGATGATGTAGTCTGCTGCTAAATGAGCTCCTTAGTGCATTCAGTGTGTCCTGCATAGTGTGGAACTCGGACTCCAGCAGAGATGACAGTTTAGCCACCATCCTTCTCTCTCTCATCTCCTCCACTGGGTCAAGGCGCTGCCCCAGGACAGAGCTAGCTTTCTTGATCAGTTTGTTCAGTCTCTTCCTATCGGCTGCTGTAATGCCACTGCCCCAGCAGACCACTCCAAAAAGACCTGAGTCTCCTCAGTAGGAACAGCCTGCGCTGTCCCTTCTTGTAGAGTGCGTCAGTGTTGTGTGACCAGTCTAGTTTATTGTTCAGATGAACACCCAGGTACTTGTAGGATGTCACCATCTCAATGTCTGTTCCCTGGATGTTTACTGGTGCTGTGAGGGGTTGTCCTTGCCTGCGGCAGTCCACTACAGTTAAACAGTTACTTTTTCTTTCTTTTTTTTTTTTTTTTAGTGAGTTCATAATGTGTATTAACCCCTTGCACTCCGGTCAATTTTCCTAAAAATGCCAAAAAATAATGTACCCAAAGTAAATCGAAAGCTGTTCTTCAACCCTTTGCAGCATCTTCATGGGGTTGGTCTCATTTAAAAGAAAACACTTTGAATTTTTTGGCAAAACAGTCATAATCTCTCTAAGTGCTCCAGCCACTGAGTTACAGTTATCTAAACATACTGAACTTGAAGAAAATAAATTTGGCCTGGGTGTTTTTTTGGATACAAATGCTTGCAAATAACACACAGCTTCAGATCCGGGCTGGAAAATGCAACAGAAATGTAGAACCAAGTGTTATCCAGCTGAGGTCAAAATTTTGTAACAATACCACAAAAAATGAATATATTACACAGCTTTTTACTCAGGTAGTTCCCAGGCATTTTGGAACTGTGCCAAATTGTGCCAAATGGCACAGTTTGGAAAAATGTCTAAAACCCTAACTTTTGAATGATTCAATGTAGAAGCTTCATTTTGGGCTCTAATGAAAGGTGACACTCAGGGCTGTGTCTGTGTGTGTGAGTGGGGGAGGGGTTGTCCCCCGCCCCCTCGCTACAGTGGATGGAGATCGGCCATCGCTACATGACGGATTACACTCGGATGTGGCGGTGTGGCCACAGCAGCGCTGTCACCGCAGCTCCCCCCCCCTCGCTACTGTGTGTGTGTGTGGGGGGGGGGTTCCCCCCCCCTCGCTACAGAGGACGGCCATCGGCCATCGCTACATGACGGAATAGACTCATATGGCTATGTGGCGACTGCTGCGCAGCGGGGTGGGGGGGGGGGCGTTCACGGTCCGAACACGGCGAATGAACCGTTTATTGCGGCGCACGCAATTCGTACTTTGTGCGCTGCACAGTTGTAATTTACCAATTGGTCAAAAGTCATTTTTTGATTACAATTTTCAGGGATAAATAATAATTTAGCTTATAACACCTTACCTCTTCACAGCAGCGTCCTGGCGAACTTCTCTTCCCCATTGTCAGACGAACGCGACACTGGTCCGCTCGTGGATCCCGGTCAAAACATAATTCCATTATTGCAGTTTTGTGCTTCCATGATTGTGGTTTTTGGCGAATGATTTTTCAAAACAAATAACAGTAGTAATTAAAAAAAGACTGGCGAAGGCATGTGTGTCACTCAGCCTCCGTCGGTCTATGACCATGGAAGAAATCATAACGTCTACTCTGCTGGAACCAAAACAAAATAAGCACCGCCTGTGGCCGAACATGCCGATCCGCAAATGGCACTCCCTGTCACACAGGTTGCATTTGTGGATGGTCTCCGTGCTGCTGGGTCTGTGGGGTTCTTCCTGCGAGTCCTTTTTTGATCCGCTGCAGCAGTCAGTCTTCACCCAGCCTTAAAAAAAACAGCTCGCGAACTTCTCTGCTTCAATTGGCTCACTGCATTCACAGCGTTGGGAGGCGGGTCCTTCTGGCTAGGTTTTCATTCATTGGTTCTTCAAGGTTTCAGAAACCCAATTCAAGGCTCTTATTAGTCGAATGAGAGGTCAATCAGATGAACTAATCTGTTCGCTGCTGTGTCTGCAGCTTTTATTTTCAGTGTGCGCTTGGACACCATACACCACCTACATCACAATCTCCATCATGCGTCCTAGAGCGCACGAGGGTGCTCTCGTGCGCTCTAGGATGCAGAGACTTGCCCGTCCGCGGTACAACGGAGCGCAAGAGGTTAAACAGTCTCTTGCTGAGGGTTCCAAGTGGGGTAAAATGTTAGATGCACCCAAGAGTCACGTCCTTCGTCTTTCACAGCTGTTGGTATCACCAGGATAACCTTTGTGTTGTCCTTGCCAGGGAGTATTTGGTCCAGTTTTCTTTGATGACCAGATCCCCTGATTCGGCCAAAAGATGGGTGCACCTCCCACGGTTCCTCCATCGCATGGTCCCTCCTGGGAAGGTGACAGGGATACAATCTCTGTCAGTCAACATCCTTTGCATGTAATCAATCAGAAACACTTCCTTATCACCTAAGTTAAAGGACTTTGATAGTAGGGTTTGCCATTCATAACTTCCCTATTTTTTTCTTTGTCACTATTTTCCTCAGTCATCTTTCATATTTCTATTTGTGCATTATGCTAATCCTATAGATTGTTGATGGTAAGCTAAATGGTTTTCTAGGTAAATGTTGAGTACTGTACCTAGATGTGATATGATTTGATTGACAAAGTGTATTCCATTAAATGTTTTCCATTATCTAAGTAAATCATTTCAGCTATTTTAAATTTTGATATTGTTTCAGTTAAGGGTTTCAGTGTTACAATAGCAGTATTTGGATTAGTGCAAGGGAAGGCCTTTGTCTGTTTAGTAAGTATGTCAATAATTACTGAACAGCATCTTTGCCTTCACACTTATTTAACTCAATGAAATTCATGCAAAGATTTTGAAAAGAATAAGTTTATGCAGGGAATGTCAAATTATTTTTGCTTTGAGATCCCTTAAGCATTGTTTTCTTCTTACATAATTGAGTAAGAATTTGTTTTGTCTTTGTAGTAGATTCTAAATTGAGTCCCACAGTAAGCTTCATCAGCATAAATTGGACTTCCCTTTGACATATGGAACATTTCCCTATGAATCTGCATGGCTTTTCTGTTTCCTTATTAGTTTTCTTTATTTTTTTTATAAACATGATTTTTTTTCCTTCCTGTGTTTTTTTCTTCTTCTTCTTAATTTTACTGTATTTCTTACAAAGTCTTCGGATCTTTTTCCACAAAAATCTGCAAATATTTTTTCATCACATAATTTTCTTAAATTCCTGCAAATTTATTAATGTAAATTTAACTTTTCCTTTTGAATGTTGTGACTTCATTACCAAGCTGTTTCACCTATTTTTTTTCCTCTTTCCTACATTATTGATCATTTGTTGATCATTTTTATTCATTATCTATTTTTTGGAGGATTTTTGCTAATTAATTATTGTGGTTCTCTTTCCACACACCCCCCCCCCCCCCGATGCATGGAGATGCCCAGACATCAAAATTGTGGCGTACTTGAACAGTGTGATGGGTTGTCCTTTTTTTTTTCTTTTTTTTTTTTTTGCTAGAAGAAGAAAATCTTTTCCTTAGAGATACAATATGTGCCATTAATATGTGTGGCACTTTTACATATGGTTAATTTAGATGAAACTTTGTGAGTAGTATAACACCTTCAAAATGAGGTTTCTGTAATCATGCCTCTTTTTGTGAGTGTCTTCACTTGACCTAGTTTGCAAATGTCATTTACAACAATTAACCCAGCTGTCTGTGCAGATTTAATGTGATTTAGCATTTATTGTAACCAATTCTGAATTATTCATAAAGCCACATCTGCCTGTCCTGTTGACCACAGACAATCTGAATTTCTGTTAGTGCATGTTTGTGAAAGGTTTTGTCCCACTTCTTCTGTTAATGGAAAGGTGGACATATTGCTTAATTTGAATTTGGCTTCATTCTGCACAAGGAATGCTTTATTTCCTATGCTTCTTCCTAAATTTTGATGTTGTCTGTAGTCCCGAGGCCCGGCTCAGCAGAGGCCAAGCACTGGGAGCACAGCCCAGCTCTTTAGCACATCAAAATCGTACAACACTATTATTCCTTATTCCTGTCACATTTCTGAAATGTGATACTGTCATACCATTATCTGGTGAGAGATGTCATTGCAATGTGTCAGACCTGCAATGTCATTTCAGGTAAACACTGCATTGTCAAAGTCAAAGTCAGGTAAACTGATATGCATTATGTCTTTGTCAATGTCATTTGTTTTACTTAGCTTCGGCTCTGCTTGTCACATGTTGTGGTCCGCCTGTGAGGTCCTCCTCCCCCCACGCTGCCGTTGCCCCCAGCCAATGGCCGTGATGTTCAGATTGATGACAAATGTCATGTTCCCCTTGCTGCAGCCAGCCTATCCCACACCACTCTCCATCCTCCCGTCCACCACAAGTGTCTAATATCTGGGACATCCTGAAAAAATAAGCTCAGGGGAAGCTGTAGCCCGACCCCCCCCCCCCCCACATCAGAAATCACACAAACAGGAGTTCAAATTTTTCTTCTCATATATGTTTATAAGTGTTTCTGTTACAGTCATTCAGCGTTTGTCCTTTTAAGTTTTTACAGTGCTTATTCTATTGTTGATTAAAATTTTTGGTGTTACTAATGGTTCATTTTTCATTTTTGCCTGTAGAATTAGAAAAATGACCTAAGCTTATTTTGTAATGTTTTTGCTGGAGTGGGAGAGATCTTTTCTCTCCTCATGTTAAATGTTTTGAACTCTTCCCAATTATCTGCGGAAGCGGTAATAGTGATCAGTCAGCCGGGCAGCAGTCCATCTTCTCTGCTTAGACTGCTTTCCCTGTGACTGGATAAGTAGTGAAGGATTGATTGATAGAGTTCGCGGGCTTAAATTCCACAAAGTGCTCTCCACCTTGTATCGAGCCCTTAAGCTTGTTCCATTTCATTAAGGGAAAAAAAAAATACAGACTATATATTGTTTAAATGGGAATGTCAGACTGGAACTGTCTGAGTTCCTTTTCTAGGTAAAATTTTAAGCATTATAGTACTTAAGGAGTAACATAAACTTGTTTTCTTTTCATTACTTAATCCAAAAACTTGTCAAGGGCAACATCTTTGTTTTTGGATATTTGACATGTGCTCATAAATGATATTTTTTTATTTTTAGTGATTTATTTTAAGTAGGTTAGAGAATAAATAAGATAGTTCCTTTTACTCAAGCACACCCATATAAATAGTAAGACAGAAAAAGTGATGATTTTATAGTATTCCAGTAGTGATTTGCATATTTGTCTTTTTTAATGCCAAGAGAAACAAATCTAATCAGAGAGCCCAGTATTGGGACCTTTTCCTCTGTTTTTTCTAAATCCTATAATCCTTCAGAGCTTTGCTGTTTTGTCAAGAGCAGTAAAAGGATTAAAACTTTAGTAATCATATAGTCATTCATTAAGAGTGACTTTTCTATTTCCAAAAGAACAATAATATGGCAAAGAAGCATTAAAACCTCTGTTTGATAATTAGCAGCCTCAGGTAAATCATATGCACAAACATTGTAATTACCACCTTGTTTTGTGCTTTGAATCATGCCATATAAGCTGTATTTAAAGCTTTCAGTAACAAGGTATTATTTAGTGACAGCATTATCCCATAATCTTCAGTTTAATTTATCATATTGATGAGGGCCGCAGTGATTGATATGCTTGAACTTTTACTGAACTTATCAGCATCTGACATGACTTGGTGTGGGCAGAAGGGGTGGGGTGAGCAGGCGCAGTGACGTCATTCGCTGGACTCCTGGTGCAGGGCCATGGCTGAGCAGTAGAAAAGCGAGGAGCAGGGGGAGGGAGGGACCAAGGTGCAGCCCTCATTGTTATGTCAGACCGTTAGTCTGTTGCCCTTTTTCCCTGTAAAGTTCACTGTTGTCCCTGTGAGGTGAAAAATTACACTGACACTTCAAAAAATGAATAAAATACCTCAAAATTGAATAAAATAGTCCAATGCTGTTCATCTGCCCTCAGGCGTCCCAAAAGATAAAAGTAAAAACTCAAATGTCTCTCTGCCCTGCTAGCAGGCAATTTAACCCAAAATAAGGAAAAAAAAATCTGGCAATTGAAAATGTTGGCTTTAAAAATATGAGACTATTTAGCAGTTCCACAACATTAGATTCAAAAACTCACACCAAAAGAAACTGTAAAAACTCCCAAGCTTTGCAAAAATACCCATATATATATATATATATATATATATATATATATATATATATATATATATATATATACACACACACTACCGTTCAAAAGTTTGGGGTCACTTAGAAATTTCCTTATTTTTGAAAGAAAAGCACTGTTTTTTTTCAATGAAGATAACTTTAACTAATCAGAAATACACTCTAATATCTAATATACATTGCTAACGTGGTAAATGACTATTCTAGCTGCAAATGTCTGGTTTTTGGTGCAATATCTACGTAGGTGTATAGAGGCCCATTTCCAGCAACTATCACTCCAGTGTTCTAATGGTACAATGTGTTTGCTCATTGCATCAGAAGGCTAATGGATGATTAGAAAACCCTTCTGCAATCATGTTAGCACAGCTGAAAACAGTTTAGCTGGTTAGAGAAGCTATAAAACTGACCTTCCTTTGAGCAGGTTGAGTATCTGGAAAAATTTATTATTTCAAATACAAATCATTATTTCTAACCTTGTCAATGTCTTGACTATATTTTCTATTCATTTTACAACTCATGGTGGTAAATAAGTGTGACTTTTCATGAAAAACACAAAATAATTGTCTGGGTGACCCCAAACTTTTGAACAGTAGTGTGTGTATATATATACGTATATATATGTATATATATATATATATATATATATATATATATATATATATATATATACTACCGTTCAAAAGTTTGGGGTCACTTAGAAATTTCCTTATTTTTGAAAGAAAAGCACTTTTTTTCAGTGAAGATAACTTTAAACTAATCAGAAATACACTCTATACATTGCTAATGTGTTAAATGACTATTCTAGCTGCAAATGTCTGGTTTTTGGTGCAATATCTACATAGGTGTATAGAGGCCCATTTCCAGCAACTATCACTCCAGTGTTCTAATGGTACAGTGTGTTTGCTCATTGCATCAGAAGGCTAATGGATGATTAGAAAACACTTGTGCAATCATGTTAGGTCTGCAATGCTGTAATTGCTGCAAATGGAGGATTCTTTGACGAAAGCAAAGTCTGAAGGAAAAAATTATTATTCCAAATACAAATCATTATTTCTAACCTTGTCAATTTCTTGACTATATTTTCTATTCATTTTACAACTCATGGTGGTAAATAAAAGTGTGACTTTTCATGGAAAACACAAAATTGTCTGAGGTGACCCCAAACTTTTGAACGGTAGTGTATATGGGTACACACGTGGACAAAATTGTTGGTACCCCTCTGTTAATGAAAGAAAAACCCACAATGGTCACAGAAATAACTTGAATCTGACAAAAGTGGTAATAAATAAAAATTCTATGAAAATTAACCAATGAAAATCAGACAATGCTTTTGAATTGTGGTTCAACAGAATTATTTTAAAAAACAAACTCATGAAACAGGCCTGGACAAAAATGATGGTACCCTTAACTTAATATTTTGTTGCACAACCTTTTGAGGCAATCACTGCAATCAAACGATTTCTGTAACTGTCAGTGAGACTTCTGTACCTCTCAGCAGGTATTTTGGCCCACTCCTCATGAGCAAACTGCTCCAGTTGTCTCAGGTTGGAAGGGTGCCTTCTCCAGACGGCACGTTTCAGCTCCTTCCACAGATGTTCAATAGGATTTAGATCAGGGCTCATAGAGGGCCACTTTAGATTAGTCCAATGTTTTGCTCTTAGCCATTCTTGGATGTTTTTAGCTGTGCGTTTTGGATCATTATCCTGTTGCAAGACCCATGACCTGCGACTGAGGCCAAGCTGTCTGACACTGGGCAACATATTTCTCTCTAGAATACCTTGATAGTCCTGAGATTTCATTGTACCCTGCACAGATTTAAGACACCCTGTGCCAGATGCAGCAAAGCAGCCCCAGAACATTACAGATCCTCCTCCATGTTTCACAATAGGGACAGTGTTCTTTTCTTGGTATGCTTCATTTTTGCGTCTGTGAACATAGAGCTGATGTGCCTTACCAAAAAGTTCCAGTTTTGTCTTGTCTGTCCATAGGACATTCTCCCAGAAGCTTTGTGGCTTGTCAACATGCAGTTTGGCAAATTCCAGTCTGGCTTTTTGATGATTTGTTTTCAACAGTGGTGTCCTCCTTGGTCATCTCCCATGAAGTCCACTTTGGCTCAAACAACGACGGATGGTGCGATCTGACACTGATGTACCTTGACCTTGGAGTTCACCATAAATGTATTTAGAGGTTGTTTTGGGCTCTTTTGTTACCATTTGTATCATCCGTCTCCTCCTGCGGCCACATCCAGGGAGGTTTGCTACAGTCCCGTGGATCTTAAATTTCTGAATAATATGTGCAACTGTAGTCACAGGAACATCAAGTGCTTGGAGATGGTCTTATAGCCTTTACCTTTAACATGATTGTCTATAATTTTCTTTCTAATCTCCTGAGACAACTCTCTCCTTTGCTTCCTCTGGTCCACGTTTAGTGTGGTACACACCATGTCACCAAACAGCACAGTGACTACTTGTCACCCTTTAAATAGGCCGACTGACTGATTACAAGTTTGTAGACACCTGTGATGTTAATTAGAGGACACATCTTGGTTGAACATGTCCCTATGGTCACATTATTTTCAATCTTTCTAGGGGTACCATCATTTTTGTCCAGGCCGGTTTCATGAGTTTGTTTTTTAAAGAAATTCTGTTGAACCACAATTCAAAAGCATTGTCTGATTTTCATTGGTTAATTTTCATAGAATTTTTATTTATTACCACTTTTGTCAGATTCAAGTTATTTCTGTGACCATTGTGGGTTTTTCTTTCATTAACAGAGGGGTACCAACAATTTTGTCCACAGCTGTATATATATATGTATATATATATATATATATACACTACCGTTTAAAAGTTTGGGGTCACTTAGAAATTTCCTTATTTTTGAAAGAAAAGCACTTTTTTCAATGAAAATAACTTTAAACTAATCAGAAATACACTCTATACATTGCTAATGTGGTAAATGACTATTCTAGCTGCAAATGTCTGGTTTTTGGTGCAATATCTACATAGGTGTATAGAGGCCCATTTCCAGCAACTATCACTCCAGAGTTCTAATGGTACAATGTGTTTGCTCATTGCGTCAGAAGGCTAATGGAGGATTAGAAAACCCTTCTGCAATCCTGTTAGGTCTGCAATGCTGTAATTGCTGCAAATGGAGGATTCTTTGACGAAAGCAAAGTTTGAAGGAAAAAATTATTATTTCAAATACAAATCATTATTTCTAACCTTGTCAATGTCTTGACTATACTTTCTATTCATTTTACAACTCATGGTGGTAAATAAGTGTGACTTTTCATGGAAAACACAAAATAATTGTCTGGGTGACCCCAAACTTTTGAACGGTAGTGTATATATATATACTGTTTATAGGCTACATACATATACTGTATGTGTGTGTGTTTGATTAAAAGTTTTAATCTCCAAAAATTTGCATTTATTTGCAATTAATCATGATTAACCCCTTGCACTCTGGTCAATTTCCCTAAAAACGCCAAAAAATAACATGCCCAAAGTAAATCAAAAGCTGTTCTTCAACCCCTTGCAGCATCTTCATGGGGTTGGTCTCATTTAAAAGAAAACACTTTGAATTTTTGGGCAAAACAGTCATAATCTCTCTAAGTCCTCCGGCCACTGAGTAACAGTCACCTAAACATAGTGAACTTGAAGAAAATAAATTTCTCCTGGGTGGTTTTTTTTTGATACAAATGCTTGCAAATAACACACAGCTTCAGATCCGGGCTGGAAAATGCAACAGAAATGTAGAACCAAGTGTTATCCAGCTGAGGTCAAAATTTTGTAACAATACCACAAAAAATGAATATAATACACAGCTTTGTTCTCAAGTTGTTCCCAGGCGTTTTTGAACTGTGCCAAATTGTGTCAAATGGCACAGTTTGGAAAAACGTCTGTAACTTTTGAATGATTCAATATAGAAGCTTCATCTTGGGCTCTAATGAAAGGTGACACTCAGGGCTGTGTGTGTGTGTGTGGGGGGGGGTTTCCCCCTCCCCCCGCTACAGAGGATGGACATTGCCCGTTGCGCCGCGGTCACGGTGCGCCGCGGTCTACGACGCACAGCTGTAATTTACCGATCGGTCAAAAGTCATTTTTGATTACAATTTTCAGGGATAAAGAATAATTTAGCTTATAACACTTATAACACTTACCTGTTCACAACAGCAGCGTAGCTGGCGAACTTCTCTTCATCATTGTCAGATGAACGTGATGCTGGTCCGCTTGTTACGGACTCGTGGTTCTGGTCTCGCGACCCGGTCAAACCATAATTCCATTATTGCGGTTTTGCGCTTCCATGATTGCGGTTTTGGCAAACGATTTTTCAAAACAAATAAGAACAGTAGTTAGAAAAAAAGACTGGCGACCGCCTGTGTGTCAACCAGCCTTACACAAAACAGCTTTCGAACTTCTGTGCTTCAATTGGCTGGCTGTATTCACAGCCATTGGTAGGCGGGTCCTTCTTGCTAGGTTTTCAGTCATTGGTTCTTCAAGGTTTCAGAAACCCAATTCAAGGCTCTTATTAGTCGAATGAGAGGTCTATCACATCTAAACCAATCAAAGCACTCCTTTGGCTTTCTGTTCGCGGCTGTGTCTGTAGTGGAAGAACGGAAATGCAGGTGTTTTTTTTTTTCAGTGCCTCCTAGGACGCACAGTGTGCGTACTCGGACACCCTCGTGTGTCCTAGGACGCAGAGATGTGCCTGCCCGCGGTACACCGAAGTGCAACAGGTTAAATATTTTTTTCTATATAATGTACCTTAAACTTTTAATTTTTCAAGTTTTTTGTACTCGTATTAACATGGAAGTAGATAAATGTGCTTGTTTTCTGTAACTGCAGGTTTATTTAAGGCTTTCAACATGTCAAAAATGACAACTATAGAGAATATTCTCCAAAAGATCCTGGAACAAAACTTTTCGCAGTTACAAGGCAGTTACCGTAGTGGCAAACATGTGTCAGCTCCACCCTGCATGCAGTAAAACACAACAATCACACATACCACCCAGCCACAGCAGTCTCTCACCTCCCTTTTCAATGTGAGTTCCAGTAGTAGATAGTCCAGTATGTTTTCTATTGAGTGAACATTCGTGAACAGAATTGATGGAAGAAGTGTTTGCCCAGGGTTAGTCTTTAGTTTAGCTGTTAGCCCTTTTCATGTCTGGTTTTCACAGCACAATACCACTGGTAACCTGACTGTATTATGTCAGTGATGACATCGAGCTTTGCTATTTGGAACACGGAACATCTTTCATCTTTAAAGTGACTAACCACTGGACCAGCACCATCCATGACCCAGTCCTGCACCCCAGAACCTTGAGCTGTCGGCTGGGGCAGGAGCTTGTTCCTGACCTGGAGAGGACAATCCATCCTTTTCCAGCTGAGGACCATGGACTTGGACTTGGAGGTGCTTATTCTCATCACAGCCACTTCACACCCAATAGCAAACCATCCCAACAAGACCTGTAGGTTATTGCTTGAGGAAGCCAACAGGACAATATAATTTGCAAACACCAGAGATGAGATCTTGTGGTCGCCAAACATGACACCCTCCGTTCCTTGGCTGTGCCTAGATATCCTGTCCATAAAAATTATGAACAGGATTGGTAACAAAGGGCAGCCCTGGCAGAGTCCAACTCTCAATGGAAACGAGTTTGACTGAGTGTTGGTAATATGAACCAAACTCTCACATAAAAACCGGATAGCTCATAGCAACAAGCCCAATACCCAAACTCCTTTTGTTGTGTTGTGGGTTTCTGCAGTTAGTTTCTGTCTTGGTAGTCCATCGGGTCCGACGATGATGTAATCTGTGGACTCAGTGATGGGAGTGCATGTTGCTCTGCAGCCCAAAGCTGGAATCACACAGGCGCCCACGGGTGTTACAACTGTAGTCTGTAGCTTGGATCGAGGTGGACACAGCTCTATGATGTCTATCCCTTAAAGCAGCAAGATGCAGTCATCAGTCCTCCTCAAAGACAGCTATTGCTTTGTGGGTGAGCAGCCTCCAACCTTTCCTGTCTGCAGCAGAGGCTTCGAGCTCATGTGTGCTGGATCCTGCACCATCAGAGGTTATTCTTCAGGGTGTCTTTGTGCCTTTGTTTGGGCCTTCCCTGTATGCGTGAGCGCTCCTTCAGCTTGCCATAGATCAGCTGTTGGGGGATGTGACTGTCATCTATTCTGATGACATGGCCAGTCCAGCATAGCTGAACCTTCAGCAGCATTGACTCAATGCTTGTGGAGCCAGCTCTATCCAGCATTTCTTGGTTTGTGACTTTGTCCTGCCAGCGAATGCCCATGATTGCATGCAGCAATCTTGTATGGAACTGTTCGAGCTGCTTGACGTGCTTGACAATGCAAGGTCCACATCTTACACCCTTAAAGTAGCAAGGAAAGGACTACAGCCTTGTAGACCTTGAGGTTTGTGGGCAGTTTTATGCCCTTCTGCTGAAAAACCTTCACTCCCAGTTGTCCAAATGCTTGACTGGCTTTCTGGGTCCTGGACATGATCTCTTTGTCCAGTGAACCATCTGCAGAGATTGTGCTGCCCAGATACTTGAAGCTGTCAACGCACTTAAGTTCAACTCCATCAGTGGCTATGAATGGCTGTGGCTTTGTTGTATTCGGGGCGACTTGAACCAGGACTTCCATTTTTCCTAGACTCATTGTTAGCCCAAACAATCTAGACACTTCTGCAAAGTGGACCTGCAGGTGGTTCTCCTTGTGTGCCATGAGGGCACAGTCACCTGCATAAAGGGCTTCAAGGATAAATTTTTCCAGGATCTTGGCTCTGGTGGAGAGTCGGCGGAGGTCAAAGACAGATCCATCAGAGCGATACCTGATGTACATGCCCAAGTTGAGGTCTTTAACAGCATAGAGTGGAACCTGAATGAAGAACAAGTTGAATATCACAGGGGTAAGGACACAGCCCTGCTTCACTCCATTTGAGATGTTGAAGGAGCTCCTGAAGTCACATTGGAAAGAACCTGTCCAGTCACGTGGTCATGGAAGAGCCATATCAGCTTAGAAAATTTGCGAGGGCAGCCCAGTTTCATGAGGATGGTTCATAAAGCTTCTCTATTAACAGTGTCAAATGTTTTGGTTAGGTCTATGAACATTGCGTACAGGTCCATCTGTTGTTCGATACACTTCTCTTGGACCTGATGCACAGCAAACACCATGTCTATGATGCTGCAACCAGGGCAGAAGCCACACTGGGCTTCGGGGAGGTTGCTCTCAGAGACGTTGGTAATGAGCTTGTTGAGGAGGTTGTGGGCAAGGATCTTTTCAGCAACGGAGAGTAGTGAAATTCCCCTATAGTTGCCGCAGTCTGACTTTGATCCTTTGTTCTTATACAGTGCTACTATGGTGGCATCTCCGAGGTCTTCCGGCATGTCTTCTTCCTCCCAGACGGTTGAGAGGACATTGTGGAATGATTTGAAGGCTGAAGTTCCAAGTACTTTGTATAATTCTGCAGTTATTCCATCCTTTCCTGGTGCTTTGCCACGGTTCATCTGCTTTATGGCAGTTCTGACCTCATCCTCAGTGAGTGGGAGGTTAAGATCCTCTTGTGTAAGTTTCTGGGGTATCTGCTGTAGGGCAGCCTGGTTGACAGTAGATGGCCGGTTGAGAAGTTGCCTGAAGTGTTCCTCCCACCTTGCATTGATTCCCTCCTTGTCCTTGATGATGGTGGAGCCATCAACAGAGAGCAGAGGGGCTGTTCCTCCCACTGAAGGGCTGTAAATGGCCTTGATGGTGCTGAACAGTGTCTTGAAGTTGTTGGTGTCTGCATAAAGCTGCACTTCATCAGCCTTCTTCTCCCACCATCGATCTTGTATGGTGTGGAGTTCTCTTTGTGCTCTGGCCTGACAGTCCTTGAATCTGTCTCGTTGCGAGGAACAGTTGGGGTGGTTCTGCCAGTCGATGTAAGCCTTTCTCTTCTCATCCAACAGTGCTTGCATGGCCTCGTCATTTTCATCAAACCAGTCCTGGTGAAATCTCTTCTTGGGGCCGAGCACTGTCTTGGCTGTCTCTGTGATAACTTCTTTGAACTGGTTCCACTTTGCCTCTGGTCCACCAGCCAGTGGTCCAGTTGCCTCAAACTTGTCTTCAAGGCAGGTTTGGAATTCCTGCTGGTATCTGGGTGACAAGAGTCTAGCTGTGTTAAAGGCCCATCTAATGAGCTTTGGACTCTTGTGATGGTGGGGGACTATGTGAATGTTAAGCTTGGCTCTAACGAGTCTGCGGTCCGTCCAGCAATCTGCACCACTCATTGCCCTGGTGATGAGGATGTCACTGTTGTCACATTGGCGGGTGATGATGTAGTCAATGAGATGCCACTGTTTAGATCGAGGGTGCATCTATGTAGTATTGTACTTATCAGCCCGCCGGAATGTTGTATTAGTTATCAGCAGGTTTGTTCAGCAGTAGTAGGCCATTGCTGTTCATCTTCCTAACTCCTCGCTTCCCTATCACTCCTCTCCGTTGGTCATGGCCCTTTCCAACTCTGGTGTTGAAGTCACCCTGCAATAAGAGCATGTCGGTGGCAGGCAGGCGTGGTGTGCAACAGAGTGTCCAAGTCAATGTAGAACTGCTCTTTTATCTCCTCTTTGCTCGTCAGGGTGGGAGCGTAGGCATTTATAATGGTAACAAAGCGCTTGTTGATGATAGGGAGGCGGCTATTCATCAGTCTTTCACTGATGCCAGTGGGGAGGCCGGGAATCTGCTTCAACAGGTTGGACTTGATGGTGAATCCAACACCATGGATTCTGTCCTCGTTCTGGGCCTTGCCCTTCCAGAAGAACGTGTATCCACTGCCTGTTTCTGACACTGATCCTTCTTTAGCAAGTCGAGTATTGCTGACAGCTGTGATGTCAGTGTTAAATCTCGACAATTCCTTTGCATTGAGGGCTGTCCTTCTTTGAGGTCTTGAGTAGAGATGAGCCGATTTGATCCGAGGTATTGGTATCGGGTTCGATCCAGCCATTTTGCCTGGATTGGTATCCATAAGGAATAAAAGTCATTTACCGATCCAATACATTAATAATGATATTAAAATGAAAGTGCATTAACCGTTATCATCCATGCTGTATGTAGTTTGCCATAGATGTAAACAAAGGCTACGGTCACACTGCAGGTCTTGATGCTCAATTCCGATTTTTTGCTGAGATTTGATTTTTTGGTGTGGACATTCACATTATAATTTAAATGTGATCCCCATCAGACTGGAGTATGAATGTCTACAACTATGAAGTGACCCGCATACGCAGAAGAAAACACAACGTCAGACACAGCGCTGTGTTTGAGGAAGTAAATATGAGCACCGAACGATTGAGGGGACAGAACTTCTTCACCTTTGATGCAGCGCAGCAAAATAAATGTTAAAAAACATTCAGAAATGTTTATGCACAAAATAAATGAGACCACCTTCATTCCTCTACATGCCACTTGACCACTTTTTTTTTATAAATGTGCCGTTCCTGTGCGCATGTAATGTCTATGGCTTCAGCCCCGAACCCCACCCCCCACCCCCGCAATTTTGAAGTTATTGTGCAGTCTGTAAAAAGAGAGCACAAATCAGCTGTGTCTGCCATGCCTGCAACATCCACCACCGTAGAATTGTAGCGTCTGTCTCACTTCAATGAGGAAAAAGTCAGATGAAAAGCGACATGACCGTTCAGATGGAGGTCGCTTTGGAAAATATCAGATACAATTTGAAATTTGTACCACATATGAAAGTGGCCTGGGTCTGGTGTGAAAAAATCAGATCTGTGTTGTTCAGACAGTCATTAAAAAATCAGATATGGGTCACATTTGTGCAAACAAATCGGAATTGGGCATTAAAACCTGCAGTGTGACCGTAGCCAAACAGTATCACTAGAGCTGCCCCGCGGTGGGTGGGACTTGCCTGAACATGTCAACATGTCTGCAATGTGGAATTGCTTAAGTGTGAAGGAGGAAAAAAAAGCATGACTGCAGAATGCAACTTTTGTAATGCAACTATTTTGTTGGGTGGTACCAGCGTTTCCAGTTTTAACACTACAAACTTGATAAAACACTTAAGGAAGTATTGTGGGAATGTGGGAAGGACGAGACAGGTTTCTCTCAAGTCATCTTTATTCACATTCACCAACATCTCAAAGAAGAAAGAGAACATTACAGGGAACTCTGGTCCTTAAATACCAGGACTCTTCACAGTTCACAAGTCACATGCATCACAAATCACATTGCATTATAATCGGCAGTAACAATGCATCTCCTCTCTCTGATCTCACCCCCACAGTCTACCATGTATCCTCTCCTTAATCCTCTAATAACACCCCGCAGTCTCAAGCTCTGGATACCAAAGCTAACATCCTTGCCGCTTCCTGTTATCTCCAAGGAAGCTCTGCCTTTGTTCTGATCTAAAATGTGAGTCACAAAATAGGTCACATATGTGTGGCCCCCACAGTATCAACTGTAAAGAATATGCCAAATTCTGCCAATCGCCAAGCACAAGGAAGAGAAATCCTGCACTGCAACAGACACTGCTGGACTCTTTTCCGAAACATGACAAACTACCTCCTGAGAGCAAAAAAGCAATGATAAATGATAAAATTGCCGAGCCCTTTGCTCTTGTGGAAAACAAGGGTTTCCAGCATTTAATAGAGTATTTGGAGCCTCGGTACATACTGCCATACCGGAGCTTGTTTTCTGACAGCGGTCCCAGTTACTGTTAGTATAAGGAAGTATGCACATTTACCTCAAGAGATTTATCAGAAATCCCAGCTTTAAGCTTCAATGAACAAAAGTTTAAAATAAAAAAAAGCAGCAGTATTGCTGAACAGAGTCAAATTTGTAATATATTTCTTGTTTGACTTTTAGATTTACAGTCATGTGAAAAAATTAGTTCACCCTGCATAAGCCTTTGTGTTTTTTATATATATTTGGACATATGGATATTTAATATCAATATTAAAAATACTGGGAGATTCATGTAATATAACTAAACAATTAAAAATGAATTAAATACTTTTTTCAAACTTTCTGTAAAAGGTAATTCTAAACAAATAGTGAGGAAAAAATTAGGACAACCCCCATCTTTATTATGACACCACCACCTTCATTCCCACTTAAAATGGCTAAAATTATTTAAAAAATGCAAAGAAAAACAAAAACAAGATCAGATATACATATGTGAACATTTCTTAATAAAGAACTGTACATTTAAAGGGATGTCCAAATTGTTTCACAACTGTATGTTTTTATGTGTGCAAAATGCAGCCAGTCATTACCAAAGTATGCTCTGTACTTAAGAGAGACGGTATCGGTTTTGGACCGGTATTGGTCGATACTCAAGGCCACATTATCGGTATCGGTATTGGACTTGAAAAAGTGGTATCAGCTCATCCCTAGTCTTGAGACAATGTCTAGATCCACAAGGGTACGTATATTTCACGTCCCTATGATTAGTTTCTTCTTTCTCTGTTGGAATCGACTGCATGTGGGTAAAGCCGTCTGGCCAGCAAAGACGGCTTTACCCACATGAACAAAGCCGTCTTAACCGTCTGGCCAGCTGCAGCAAGCTGGCCAGATGGTTAAGGGCAGGCTTTGTTCAGGCCACCTTTACTAGGCCCGTCTCTTAATTGGGTGAGCAGTGCAGTCCTGAAGAGGCTGCTCGGTCACTTGGCGATGCTGCCAAAGTTCTCTGCTGCCCCAGGCTCAGAGAGCGATGACCAGTGTCCCAGGCTACGTACGTGCAGGTTTGTGGCTATGACTGCCAGTGGTTACCGCTACCTGTCACTTTTGCCACTCCCCCATCACCGCAGGACTTGTAGTTGGTGGGCTGTGTTGCACAGACACCTGTGTGTGAGGTTTATTATCGTGGGAGAGCCATTGCACGGGGGCAATCCCACTTTCTCAGCAGAAGAAACCTGCATGCAAACAGCTACTAGGAGCCACAGGTGAGGGCTGAGTGCAGGTGGAGACCAAAGTGGATGAACTACTCCGAAGAGCATGACATGTCCCCCCATCAGAGGTGCTACTCCTCTCTGACACCCCTGACACCCCATTTGTGTTTTTGATGAAGATGTTTTCTCTGTTTGATTTTGTTTGGTCTAATTGCAGTTGGTTCCTGAAGCTTTAGTGTGAGAGCAGGGTCATTATGTGATGAGAACCAGTAATGGAAGCAGAATGAATTCGGATTTTCTAAAGGTGGCCTATAATGTCAAACATGCATCAAATGTTTCTGCAACCTATGTGGCCTCATCTCTCCACACTCACTGAAGTTGATGCCAGCTGGTTGCCAGCAGATAAACTAACTAACTAACTAACTAACCTGCACTTATATAGCGCTTTTCTAGTCACAAAGACCACTCAAAGCGCTTTCATTAATACTAACCCTCTATTCTAAGGGCCTATAGGAAACAGATATCTAGGGACAATTTAGAACAGCCAATTAACCTAACATGCATGTCTTTGGCATGTGGGAGGAAACCGGAGAAATCCCGGAGTAAACCCACGCAACACGGGGAGAACATGCAAACTCCACACAGATCACTGTTGGTCGGGGGCTGGGATCGAACCCACGATCTAAACATGATGGTTCATTAGAATATTTTGGGGTATTATTCTCATTTATCATTGGGTGTAGTGTGGTTTGCAAAAACCATTTCAGTATTAAAAATTCTGTGTTAATGTAAATGCATACCCTTCGGCTAATATAAGATAAGATAAACCTTTTTTAGTCCCACAATGGGGAAATTCCAGGATTGCAACAGCACAGGGATAGCAACACTCAGAGCAATAATTAAGAAGATATGGAAGATATAAATAAGAGCAGTGGATATACATACATACACATCAATATATAAATATATATACAAAGTGTAGAGCATTGTAGCGAGATGGAATAAACAGCATAACCGTCTACTTAGTTATCCTACATAGTATGAATATGTACCCATACATATTGTCACCCTCCGTAGCGACCGATACTGTCCTAGTTGTATATACTGGAGGATACAGAGTTCACTGTGGCTCTGTCATGGCTTTTGTCCAGGCTGGGCAGAAAGCTGGACTCAGGAGCGTGGCGAGTGATTGACATGATTTATTAATAGAAATTAACTCAGCTCGGGGGCTGAAACAAAACAATAATGTGACAAGGTAGACAGAATATATAGACAAGACATGGCAGACAGACTAGTCAGACTGAAGCATCTTATCATGCCTAATAATGACAATGATGCAGCACCCAGGTGAGGGGCTGCATCCTTTAAATAGTGCAGAGCAAATCAAGAAAAACACAAACAGCCATTAACAATCAGGAAATAAACAGAATAACAACCAAGCTAGACTGATGTAAAAATAACATGCAGTAACTCAAACCCAAGATCAGAAGAAAGAACAAAAATGAGACTATAATAATGGCAAACAAGACTAAGGCAAGGATAATCAAACCATAACCATGACACTGATATTAAAAATAGTAAATACAGAAAATCCCAGAATTTAAGCTTAAAGCAGGGATGTGGGCTGCAGACCATGTCCTGGAGACAAGAAATATAAACTATAACATAAGGCGAGGACATGGCTCCAACCCACGTCCTACCAGGCTCTGCTGTTTCACAGTAAAAAGTTTTCCACTAAGCCCAAATGCATATCCAGTACATCATTTTTCTGTTAGTCTAGAATTCTAAAATACATGGTCCCTTTTTTGTTCACAATACCTCCGAAAACACATTCATGAATATACTGTGTAACAAAAGGGCTATGAAGCAGTCAATACTGAGTTTTGGCTTCACATGGGACCTTCTGGTTAACACATTCCACAACCCGATCTAGTCAGAAAAAAGCTATGTGATTGTCCTGTCTCATCATGATTCAGATTTCAAGGCCTAAAAATGGACCACAGAGGACCCGTATAAGCCTACTTCTCTTACAGTTCCCTGAAATATTGATGAAATAATTCTTTTTGCTAACAATGTCAAAATAAGTTGCCTACCACAGCTTTAAAGTTGGGAGATCTGATGAATAGAGCAGATATCATGGTTTGGATCAGCCTTTGTTTAATGATCACTGTCTTTTGAGGTGTTTTTGACAGCTCAAAAGAAAGCTTTAAAAGTATAATTTTCAATTTTAGTGCCAGAAAATTGTATTTTTTATTTTTTTTAATTTTGTTGGTGTTAATTCCACGTACTAACAGAAATCGCTGCCATATATGATTAGCAGATGTAGTGCTGTAAAAACCTAGTATTTCATGGATGAACAAAGCACCAGTGTGAAGGCATTTCATTTTTGTGCCCTACTTTTGATAAAATGCTATCCTAGGCACTATCCAAGAAAACCAAGTGGTATGCAATCAGCTCATGTTCAGCTTCCCATCCAACAGATTGTGCACCCCTATCATGTAATGTCCAATGTTTCCCCCAATTTTTAATGTGTGATTGTTTAATGTTTGTATTTTGGTTTTATGTTTAACTCATGAGGGAGATAAAATGTGAAAAATATGTTTGAAGTTGAAGGCTCACAGTATGGGTAGAAGTGATTCAAGAATTTGATTTGTGAGAGGGCATTGTTCTCCTCTTTTTAACTGAGCTGATGTACTGTATTGCTGGAGGTTAAAGCTAACCTTGAGAAGATACTCACCATCCTTCACAGTCTCCATATTTACCTCCGCCAGGCCGCAGGCCAGGAGGAGGTTATGTTTTTGCCAGTGTTTGTCTGTTTGTCTGTCTGTCTGTTTGTCTGTTGGTTAGCAAGATAAAAAGTTTTGGACGGATTTCGATGAAACTTTCAGGCGTTGTTGGAAATGGTACAAGGAAGAAATGATTAAATTTTGGGGATGATCCAGATCACCGTCTGGATACAGGAATTTTTTAAAGGATTCTTTAACATTGTGAGATAGGGCCATTTTCAACATGTGTGCAGGCGCAATGGAGGGCGCTGGTCGTCGTGTCTGACGAACACGAACTCCGCGTTCTTCAAAGTTTTAGGCACAAAAGCACGCGGAAAACAGTGGTGGGCCGGGCTCGGCAGCATGCCTGTGTTTGCGCTACGCTGCAAAAGCTGAAACGGGCACCTGTCCGGCGTGGGATTATTTGGCAGAAATTCCCCGGGCAGCCATAGTGGCTGCGCAAAAACAAGCTCTCTGCCGGGGAAGCTTCCAAATCCTCTTTTGCCGCGGAGCGCAACCCCAATATAAAACCCACGGCAACCTATCTACCCAATTTGCATCTGTCAGTGAACCCCTGAGTGCTGCTTTCAGTGATCTATGAAAGCGCTCGCATAACCCATTGGCCTGTGGGTTGTACGCGGTTGTGCGATGAATTACAACGCCCGCAGCCTGGGAGTATGGAGATGGACACAACAGCAACACTTCAGTTTATTACCTCCGCCAAGGAGGTAATGCTTTTACTACTGAACCACTAATCCTATCATTGTGAATCCAGTTGCTAGTCATATGTTTTCATGGTCAAGGAATCTGAAAACGTACACACAAACACTGTATGGGGGGGAACTGTGGCGCTTGGCGGAGGTCTGCGCTCTCCGAGTGCTTTTCTAGTCTGTCTCTTTTTTCTTGTATGCAGTTTCCTGATGATGCACATAGGAGCTTCCATGTGTTAAATCTGATTTGCAGTGTATGAGTGCTGCTGATGCAGCTGATGACTATGGGTGCAGCTAAAGTCAAAGTGTCAACTGTAAATCAATCGGGAACATGGTAGTCAAAAGAAGATTGTGAATGCCATTTATATTGAGATGTGTGTCTCTGTTATTGTATGGAAAGAAAAATTAGAGACCAAACATGCAGAATAGGGTAGGTTTCAATGTTGACATGACAGCAGTTGATTTAGACACAGCATAAAAGGTGGCGCTAGAAGTAAGGTGATGTGAGCTGCTTGCAGACGCACAAGCACAGATTCCATTACAATTGTTGCTCTTTGGGCAAGAAAAATCAAGGCAAATACTGAAGTAAACAAGATGCAGTTACTGAGGAGGCTTCTTCCAGAGATATACAGTGTTGTGAAAAAGTGTTTGCCCCCTTCCTAATTTCTCATTTTCTGTATGTTTGTCACAAATGTTTCAGATCATCAAACAAATTTAAATATTAGACAAAGACAACACAAGTGAACACAAAATGCTGTTTTTAAATGAAGGTGTTTATTAATCAATGATAAAAAAAAATAATCCAAACCTACATGGCCCTGTGTGAAAAAGTTACCCCCCCCCCCGTTAAAACAAATTATCTGTAGTTTATCACATCTTTGGAAAGCTGAGTTCAGTTTCTCTAGCCACACCCAGGCCTGATTACTGCCGCACCTGTTCTCAATCAAGAAATCACTTAAATAGGACCTGCCTAACAAAGTGAAGTAGACCAAAAGATCCTCAAAAGCTAGACATCATGCTGCGATCCAAAGACATTCAGGAACAAATGAGAAAGAAAGTAATTGAGATCTATCAGTCTGGAAAAGGTTCTAAAGCTTTGGGACTCCAGCTTCGGGACTTTTGGGACTCCAATAAACCACAGTGAGAGCCATTATCCACAAATGGCAAAAACATGGAACAATAGTGAACCTTCCCAGGAGTGGCCAGCCGACCAAAATTACCCCAAGACTCCAGCAACGACTCATCCAAGAGGTCACAAAAGACCCCACAACAACATCCAAAGAACTGCAGGCCTCACTTGCCTCAGTTAAGGTCAGTGTTCATGACTCCACCATAAGAAAGAGACTGGGCAAAAATGGCCTACATGGCAGAGTTCCAAGACGAAAACCACTGCTGAGCAAAAAGAACATAAAGGCCTCTCTCAGATTTGCCAGAAAACATCTTGATGATCCCCGAGACTTTTGGGAAAATATTTTGTGTACTGATGAGACAAAAGCTGAACTTTTTAGAAGGTGGGTGTCCCATTACATCTGGCGTAAAAGTAACACAGCATTTCAGAAAAGGAACATCATATAGACAGTAAAATATGGTGGTGGTAGTGTGACGGTCTGGGGCTGTTTTGCAGCTTCAGGACCTGGAAGACTTGTTGCAGTAAATGGAACCATGAATTCTGCTGTCTATCAAAAAATCCTGAAGGAGAATGTCCAGCCATCTATTCATGACCTCAAGCTGAAGAACACTTGGTTTCTGCAGCAGGACAATGATCCAAAACACACCAGCAAGTCCACCTCTGAATGGCTTAAGAAAAATAAAATGAAGACTTTGGAGTGGCCTAGTCAAAGTCCTGACCTGAATCCGATTGAGATGCTGTGGCATGACCTTAAAAAGGCGGTTCATGCTCCAAAACCCTCCAATGTGGCTGAATTACAACAATTCTTCAAAGATGAGGGATCCAAAATTCCTCCACAGCACTGTAAAAGACTCATTGCCAGTTATTGCAAATGCTTGATTGCAGTTGTTGCTGCTAAGGGTGGCCCAACCAGTTATTAGGTTTAGGGGGCAATCACATTTTCACACAGGGCCACGTGGGTTTGGATTTTTTTCCCCTTCATAATAAACACTTTCATTTAAAAACTGCATTTTCTGTTTACTTGTGTTATCTTTGTCTAATATTTAAATTTGTTTGATGATCTGAAACATTTAAGTGTGACAAACATACAGAAAAATGAGAAATCAAGAAGGGGGCAAACATTTTTTTCACACCACTGTATGCACATTCAAAAGCAAACTGTCCTTACAACTGTATATTTTCTTTTCTTTTTTATTAAAAAATTAAAATCACTTTTGACATAAAAATATAAAGGGGATTGGGAAGAACTTGTGCAGTTCTTGGTTGTTCCTACAGCAGTGACAAACTTCTACTTTTGGAGGAAAAAACCCCAGATGCCTTTAATGACTGAAGCGTGCCCCTTTCTATGCACATACAGTTTACGCAGATTCCGTGAGCGTGCAGTGGACCAATAGGTTTGACAGAAGTGGGTCAAGAACATTAACAGGAAGGATTTCAGTCGCAATAACTAATGTTGTAGTTGAGACCAGACCAAGGCCAGAGTCTCTCAAGTCCACTGTGTATGTAGGCCTTGGTATTGGTATTGGTCTTGGGAGACTCTGGTATTGGTGAGGTCTAGACTACAACACTACCAATCACGACAGCAAAATAATTAGCATGCAGCTGCCTAGCTTACTGAGCAACTGTGATGTTTATAACACCCTGATGGAAAAACCAGCATAGACCAGCATGAAAATGCTGGTCTATGCTGGTGTATCCTGGTTTATGCTGCTCTATATGCTGGTATGACCAGCTTCAAAACACAACAAATCATACTGGTGACCAGCATGTTGGTCCATGCTGGTTTTTTCTAGCAGCTAAGGTTAATGGGCTAACATATTCTCCAGGGGCTGGGGTGGGCAAATTTAATAACTCTTCAAAAAGTGAAAATTTGTTTGTAATTTAAAGTAATGCCTGAAGCTAGGACAGCCAAATGACCACAAGGTAAGCATTGTTACATCTGATCCACATCCAGAACAATGGCATCTGGGGCAGCTTTACATAGGATTGGAAGTAACTGTAAGACAGCTGATAATGGCCTCATTTCGTGGTTAAATAAAACATTAACAGCTGTTTCAAAAGATTAATATTACTTATTCACCAGTGTGAATAAAATAGTATTGTTACGACCCACTTTCTGGGCCAAGGCCAGAACCGCCTTTCTCCCAGCCTAGGAACACCAAGTCCAGCTCGACCCCACGTCAAAGTGGTCCAATTCACTGTCACCCTTACCCACTAGCAAGGGAGACTGACACTTACATGGTCGCTTTCGCACACAACCTTACATCCACATCCCAGACTGGGATTCAAACCCATGACACCATGATCTAAATCCTCTCACTCTTACCACTGAGCCAAAGAGGAATTCCTCACTAGCTTGTGGCTAGTAGCAGAGGTGTACTCTGATGGTGTCATGAACTGCACCACTGACTAATTCCCCATGGAGGGGTGCGTAACACCTCCCCCCCAAGGAAGTGGTACAGGTGTCCAATCTCGGATGAGCCCCCATTTCTGTTATGACCCACTTTCTGGACCAAGGCCAGAACCGCCTTTCTCCCAGCCTAGGAACACCAAGTCCACCTCGACCCCATGTCAAAGTGGTCCAATTCACTGTCACCCTTACCCACTGGCAAGGGAGACTGACACTTACATGGTCTCTTTCGCACACAGCAGGCAGACCTACACCTACATCCCAGGCTGGGATTCAAACCCATGACACCATAATCTAAATCCTCTCACTCTTACCGCTGAACCAAAGAAGAATTCCTCACTAGCTCACGGCTAGTAGTGGCGATGTACTCTGATGGTGTCATAAACTGCACCACTGACTAATTCCCCATGGAGGGGTGCGTAACAGTATTTTTTATCTTCAATAATGCTGTGTGACATAAAAGAGACGTGAACAGCACATTCAGATTTGGGCTTTAAGTTGATTATAGGCAATCTCTATGTCAGTAAAAGTGATTTCATTGACATAAAACAGTTCACAGTGATGCAGTAGTATAAAGTAGTTAAGCACACTTACTTGAAAAGTCTGGCGGCCACTGCTTAATGCTGCCAATCTAACTTCTCATGCTGCTATCAGACAGCAGAAGCAGATTAGAATGATCTCCCACTGGCCAGTTTGTTCAGATAGATGAAGACATCTGCTGAACTGTGGCTTACGTATAAATGATATACTGCCTTCCACTAAGATGTTTGGATGCCTTTCCAGTTTTATTTGATAATTTAAGAGTAAATCTGAAGTTTTACTTTACTGTGCAGAATTAAGCTTTATAGGATTCATAAACTGCAGCACAGGGGGAAACCGGTTAGAAATATGCTTGTTTATGCTAAAAAAAATGTGCTTAGGGTTGAATTTGTAGTAATTTTGTTTCTCTATATCTTATAAACATTCTACAGTTTCATTATATGATGTGATAATATTTATTTAATGTTAAAAGTACATATGGCTTGTTTGCATTTTTTTTTCCACAGACACTATACAGTAATTTGTTCATTACTCTACATAATATTCTTAATAAAAATTACTTCCTGCTTTTATTAACTAACAACTTTTTTGGAGATACTTTCTTACTCTTGTGCAATGATTTTTAGAAAAATTAATCTAGATATTTTTTTTGTAACTAAAATGTGATTCACTGCATCATTTTTTTTTAGGTCCAGTAAAACAGCTCTCACAACCTGACCTTGATCTATTGACTTTTTTGTTTTTAATTTGTTCAGTCAAGTAAGAGTTAGCACTCTCAGCTGAATAATAATAAAAAGCCTTAGAGAGGATGTAATTAAGTAATTATTAGACTCCATATACTCCAATAACTGTGTAGCAACAGTTTCTTTCTAAAACTTTGGAGACAAATTGGTAATATGCTAACAGGCACATACCTGATTTACAGCTCAAGAATTAAATCCCTTACCATTCCAGCATGTATCCATCCAACCAATGCAAAATGTCCCAAAGGCGGAACACCAGAATGGTAATTAACTACATACAAGTCCACCTGTTGAATAGGGTTTGTGGATCATCATGACTTGTGCACGTGGCTGGTTAGCTTGTTATCAATTTACCTTCAGTACACTTCTCTTGTTTTTTCTTAGCATTTTCAGATGAAATAAAGAGTCCATCACCAGGAAGTTATCATGATTAATTAATCAAGATAATAAATCCTACTCTAGCTTGCCTATTTTGTTGTAAACAGATACAAACTATCTATGGAAGGAAGTTTATAATGGTGGGACGTCCTGGTCACAGAGGTGTGATTTTTCGGACCGTCTCTTTTCAAACAGTACCTCACTGTGGAATTTAAGGTATCCAACATGGTATTGAAATTCTCACATGCCAGAAACATGCAAGTTAGGTTAATTGGCATCAAAACTGGGGATTCTAAATTGTCCTTAGGTATGACTGTGAGAGTGAATGGTTGTCTGTCTCTCTGTGTCAGTCCTGTGATGGACTGGCGATCTTTCCAGGGTGTACCCTGTCTCTCGCCCAAAGATGCTGGGATAGGCTCCAGCTCCCCCGCTACCCGAAAAGGATTAAACGGAAGAAGATGAATGAATGAATGAACATGGTATTGAAATTCTCACATTTTATAAGAAGCCACTGATATTAACTGTAAGTTAAATATTATTAAAACACAGTTGAAGCAGAGTGATCCATATTTGGTGAAACATCTGAGTGTGATCATCAGGGAATAAAGAAACTCCTGGAATCCCTATTGTCTGGTCAGATTGCTTGCTTGGAACTAACTGTTGTATAACAGTGCAATAAAATGTTATGTTTCCTTATTTGAAGGGCAGATGGGTATAAGGAACTCAAAATTAGATGACCATGCTGCCTGTAAGCATGTAGAAAATACTGTCATGTGCATTTTGTGAATGGTTTTCTGCATGAAGACAACCACGACTGACCAATAGGTCCTTAACATTTGCCAGTAATGTTACAATTAGTCAGTTAGCAAATCAAATTATCTTTGTAGATTAACTGGAATTGTCTGGACATAAATCCCAACGCTGCATTTAAGCTTTTCATATTTAATAAGTAGCAATGCTCCTTTTATAGATAATGAGTGTTGCGAGTTTGAAGTGTCATAATTCAGTACCACCTATATATCCTTGCAGGTCATTACCTAATCAGAGCTTTATACTCAGCAATGACTATGCTGGAACGTATTTGGTAAATACTGTAAATTGAAGGCAGTGCAGTGAGCTGTTTTGAGCTTTTCAAGAACCTCCATTTGAGCTGAAATATGCATTAAAGTGTTTACATTTCAAAGTGGAGATGAACTTGACTTCAGGTCAGCTACTGTAATTGATCCACAGAGTGTGAATTAGTCCAAACTCCCTTAATGAACTGCATTTTCCAACAAATTCAAACATTCTTGCCGAATGAGATGGAAAAAAGATGTCTTTACAGAGCAGTAATGATGCATGCACCCGTCTCATCTCCCCTTATCGTCGAGATATGAGCTTTAATATGCTGTACAGCCGTGGCTCTATCAGATCAGATGTTGCTTCGGGCGACTGGAGCCTTCATGGGTGGAGGGGATGGAGAGGAGGAGGACTGGAGCTGAGCGGCTGCATCATATTCTCCCCATTTCTCTCTAGTTCCAGACATCCAGCCCCGGTGAAATGACTGTGGGTTCCTCCAACTGTGAAATTAATTGAACTTGTGATCCAAAGGGTAGAGACCAGCATCCGGCCTGAGGTGGCGAGTGTGCATTCGTGCTTACATTAGCCCCATGACAAAGGAACAGCCAAGGCCAGAGGCAGCGACTGAGACTGTGGTCAGTTTCCTCGACAAGATGTCTCAAGACGTGGCTGAGCTTCACTTGACTTGTGTGACATTGCAGCTGATTGTGTGAGACGTGCTGTCATGCTGTTGGCTCTTGTTAGAGGCATTATTTTGGAGAGAAATTGGATTTGTTCATAGATCCGCTGTGTCCTGCCCACGATGAGTTTGTAGATAATGATTCCCTGTTTTCTGGCCAGAGAAGCAGCCCCGTTTGCCAACTGTCAGAGTTCTTTGAAAGAAATAAGACTTTAGTGTAACTGGGTCCAGGTTTGTAGAGTTTTGGCCTTTGTTTCCCCAATGTTATACTCTCCAAGTTCATAGATCTGAGGTTGCTCTTACGCTGCCAAGAAGTTTCTGGGAGCAAGAAACGAGAACAACCAGGAAAGTTCTTGACAAACATGCAGGTTTGCCAAAAAATAATTACTGGACAGAGCAAACAATATCATCATTACCTACACTGTCAGTTTTAAAAATGCATAAACATTTCCTTCTTGAATCATCTACTAGCACTACGCCTAAGCCTGAGGCCTTTTTTTTTTTTTTTTTGTAGATCCTGCTTGAAAATAGCATGCCCAAAATTAATTGAGTATATTTCAGCAACCACAAGGCTTATCTGTATAATCTTGGTATCATAATAAAGGTAACACTTGTGAGATTATTTCAGAGGTGTAAGAATCACTGCATATGCTGCTGGGTCAGAGGAAATGGAGATGGAACACAGCAGAAAATGAAACATTTCATTCTCACCTAAAAAAATGACATTTTTACACTAAATATCCTTTTAGAATGATGCTGTAGCAGCCAAGAACCCCTAGCAAATCAAAATAGAGCATGTAACCTACCTACTTTACCTACACTAAAATTAATGCAGAAATAATACAAAGTAGATTTTTAGAGGCATTAATGAAGAAATATTTAGGCAGGCTATGCTATCTGTGCCATTGGGTACATTTAACACCATTTGTGCCATTTCAGATTTCTCAGGTACAAAACAAGAAAAATTATTATATTAAACTTATGTGTCACTACAGATATTCATTCCATATAAATCCAAGTGTCTGCTTTTGTTCTGAATGCCCACGAGAACCATCTGTGCCAAACGTGTCTTATGTGATATGAGATTTTTTTTTTTTTTTTTTTTTTTTTATGAGCAGTGATGCCAGGCCCCAACTTTGGGGCCTCTGGAGGTGCAGTGGTGTGGATAAGTCTTTGCCCCTTCCTGATTTCTCATTTTTTTTGTGTGTGTTTGTCACACTTAAATGTTTCAGATCATCAAACAAATGTATGTATTTGACAAAGATAACACAAGTAAACACAAAAAGCAGTTTTTAAATGAAGGTGTTTATTATTAAGGGAAAAAAAAATCCAAACCTACATGGCCCTGTGTGAAAATGGGATTACCCCCTAAACCTAATAACTGGTTGGGCCACCCTTAGCAGCAACAACTGCAATCAAGCATTTGCGACAACTGGCAATGAGTCTTTTACAGCACTGTGGAGGAATTTTGGCCTACTCATCTTTGAAGAATTGTTGTAATTAAACCACACTGGAGGGTTTTCAAGCTTGAACTGCCTTTATAAGGTCATGCCACAGCATCTTAATCGGATTCAGGTCAGGACTTTTACTAGGCCACTCCAAAGTCTTCATTTTGTTTTTCTTAAGCCATTCAGAGGTGGACTTGCTGGTGTGTTTTAGATCATTGTCCTGCTGCAGAACCCAAGTGCGCTTCAGCTTGAGGTCACGAACAGATGGCCAGACATTCTCCTTCAGGATTTTTTTGGTTGACAGCAGAATTCATGGTTCCATTTACCACAGCAAGTCTTCCAGGTCCTGAAGCTGCAAAACAGCCCCAGACCGTCACACTACCACCAACATATTTTACTGTTGGTTATGGTGTTCCTTTTCTGAAATGCTGTGTTACTTTTATGCCAGATGTAACGGGACACACACCTTCCAAAAAGTTCAACTTTTGTCTCATCAGTCCACAGGGTATTTTCCCAAAAGTCTCGGGGATCATCAAGATGTTTTCTGGCAAAACTGAGACGTGCCTTTATATTCTTGAGTGAGGCCTGCAGTTCCTTGGATGTTTTTGTGGGGTCTTTTGTGACCTCTTGGATGAGTCGTCGCTTTGCTCTTGGGGTAATTTAGGTTGGCTGGCCACTCCTGGGAAGGTTCACCAATGTACCATGTTTTCACCATTTGTGGACTGTGGTTTACTGGAGTCCCAAAGCTTTAGAAATGACTTACTATTCTTTTCCAGACTGATAGAGCTCAATTAAGCTCTAAATTAAGCTCAATCAGGCTTTCCAAAGATGTGATAAACCACAATTATTTTATGTTTCAACAGGAGGGCAATCACTTTTTCACACAAGGCCATGTAGGATTGGATTTGTTCTACCCTTAATAATAAACACCTTCATTTAAAAACTGCATTTTGTGTTTACTTGTGTTATCTTTGTCTAATATTTAAATTTGTTTGATGATCTGAAACATTTAAGTGTGACAAACACACACACACACAAAAAAAGAGAAATCAAGAAGGGGGCAAGCACTTTTTTACACCACTGTATTTGCAGTTGTACTGTGCATTGAGGTATGATCACCAACATTTGGGGTGGGCACACTCTTCAGTGGTGAGCCTGTTAAACAGAAATACAATCCAAGCTGAAATTCTGGTTATTTCAACACACAATCTGTTACTTATCAGTACTTAGTAAGGCTGGGTGTTGCCTTTGACTTCACCACATGTGACTCTCCTGCAATCGAAATGATAACAATGAAGGAGTAATGTGTTACATTATCAAGAAAATGGATTGTGACCATAAACTATACAGGTGCATCTCAATTAATTAGAATATCATCAAAAAGTTGATTTATTTTGGTAATTTAATTTAAAAAGTAAAACTCATATTATATAGATTCATTACACACAGTGATATATTTCAAGTGTTTATCTCTTTTAATTTTGATGATTATGGATTACAGCTAATGGAAACTCAATATTTTGTTTCTCAAAAAAATTGAATATTACATAAGATCAATTCACCTTATTCCTGGGGGTGCCGCTGTAGAAATGATTATTCAATTCAATTCTATTCTGTTCAATTCAACTTTATTTATATAGCGCCGTATCACAACAACAGTCATCTCATAGCACTTTCAAATGTAGGGGAAACCCCACAATTGCAGAAAGACCCCAGCAATCAGGCAATCCCCTGTGAGCAAGCACTTGGTGATGGTGGAGAGGAAAAACTCCCTTTTAACAGGAAGAAACCTCTAGCAGAACCAGGCTCAAGGAGGGGCAGTCATCTGCTGCGACTGGCTGGGGGGGGGGGGGTGAGGGGATAGAGAAGATGGAAAGAACAGACATAAAGAGAGCAAACATTAACGGAGAGAAGCCGAGTACATTATTGAAGGTCGCCCGGCAGTCTAGATCTATTAACAGCAAAACAAAGGGAGGGTTAAAAGACACAAGATCCCTCCCTAATCGTAGGCTATACTGAAGAGGAAGGTTTTTACCCTGCTGTTAAAAACAGAGATCGTGTCTGACTCCCGAACCCAGATTGGTAACTGGTTCCACAGGAAAGGAGCTTGATAGCAGAAGGCTCTGCCTTCCATTGTACTTTTGGAGATTCTAGGTATCACAAGTTATCCAGCATTTTGGGAGCATAGTGCTCTGTTAGGATGATAGGGTCGTCGGCCTCCGTCGGTCTATGATGACCGTGGAAGAGAATCCTAAATGTCTACTCTGCTGGAACAGCACCGCCTGTGGCTGAACAGGCCGATGCGCGAATGGCAGTCCCTGTCACACAGGTCGCACTTGTGGGTGGTCTCCGTGCTGCTGGGTCTGTGGCGGTTCTTCCTGCGGGTCCTTTTTTCATCTGCTGCAGCAGTCAGTCTCTCTTCACCCGCCTTGAGCTGTCTGGTCAGGGTGCCTCTCCATTTGGAGCGGTCCGTTGCAAGGTCCTCCCAGCGCTCTGTGTTGATCTCCAGGGCCTTCATGTCTCTCTTGCAGATGTCTCTAAAGCGCAGCTGTGGGCGGCCAACGTCTCTCCTGCCAGTCACCGGTTCTCCGTAGAGGACGTCTTTGGGGATTCTGCCATCCTCCATACGGTGAACGTGGCCTAGCCAGCGGAGCCTGCGCTGCCTGAGTAGAGTGAACATGGAGGGAAGGCTGGTGCGGGACAGAACTTCTGTGTTGGGCACTTTGTCCTGCCAGGATATGTCCAGGATGTGGCAAATGCAGCTCAAGTGGAAGGAGTTCAGTCTCTTTTCCTGCCGGGCGTATGTTGTCCACGTCTCACTCCCATAGAGCAGTGTGCTGATGACGCAGGCGTTGTACACTGCCATCTTCATCTTGACAGAGAGTTTGGGATTCTCCCACACTCGTGTGGTGAGGCGAGCGAGTGTGAAGGCTGATTTTCCAATCCTCTTGTTGATCTCTGTATCAAGGAAGAGGTTGCTGCTGATCGTGGACCCCAGGTACATGAATTGATTCACGACCTCCAGCTCGTAGTCGTCAATGGTGATGGTTGGTGGTGCTTCCGTGCCTTGCGCCAAGACGTTAGTCTTCTTCAGGCTGATGGTAAGCCCGAAGTCCTTGCATGCCTGGGAGAAGCAGTTCATCAGGGTCTGAAGCTCCTGCTGTGTGTGGGTTGCGACTGCAGCGTTGTCTGCGAACAGCATGTCTCTGATTAGAGCCTTGCGTACTTTGGTTCTGGCTTTCAGGCGGGCGAGGTTGAAAAGCCTGCCGTCAGATCTTGTGTGCAGGTAGATTCCCTCTGTTGCTGTGCTGAAGGCATGCCTCAGGAGCATAGCAAAGAAAATCCCAAAGAGGGTTGGCACAAGTACACGGCCCTGTTTCACTCCGCTGCGTATGTTGAATGGCTCTGAGACGTTGCCGTCGTGCTGCACTATCCCCTGCATGTTGGTGTGAAACGATTCGATGAGGCTTTGCAACTTTGGTGGGCATCCTATCTTTGGCAGGATCTTGAAAAGGCCCTCTCTGCTGACCAGATCGAACGCTTTGGTGAGGTCAATGAAGGCGACGTACAGGGGCATGTTCTGTTCTCTGCATTTCTCCTGGAGTTGGCGGATGGAGAATATCATGTCTACCGTCGATCGCTCAGTGCGGAAGCCACACTGAGACTCGGGGTAGACACGTTCGGCAAGCTTCTGTAGACGAACAAGAACAACTCGTGCGTAGACTTTGCCAACAACGCTAAGGAGGGAGATGCCCCTGTAGTTGTTGCAGTCGCTTCTCTCCCCTTTGTTTTTGTAGAGGGTGATGATCTTGGCGTCCCTCATGTCCTGTGGTACGGCACCTTCCTTCCAGCACTGGCAGAGGACGTCATGCAATGGCAGCAGTAGGGCGGTCTTGCAGTGCTTGATCAGGTTGGGGGGTATGCCGACATTGCTGGGTGCCTTGCCAGCGGCCAAGCTATCAATGGCCTTGCTGAGTTCGTCAATGGTTGGCTCGGCGTCAAGTTCGTCCATGGATGGCAGGCAGTCGATGGCATCAAGGGCTGATGGTGTCACGGTGTTCTGTCTGGAGTAGAGGTCGGAGTAGTGTTCCACCCATCTCTCCATCTGCTTGTTCTTTTCTGTGATCATCTCCCCAGTGGAGGATTTGAGGGTGGCCGTCTTGCTCTGAGCCGGACCAAGGGCTTTCTTGATGCCATCGTACATACCACGGATGTTCCCTGTTATGGCAGCGGTTTGAATGTCTTGGCTGAGCTAAGTCCAGTACTCGTTTGCACAGTGCCAAGCAGTCTGCTGAACTTTGCTTCTTGCAGCCCTGAGAATCTGGAGATTCTTCTCGTTTGGGTACTTCTTGTACCCAAACGGGTAATATCAGATAATAATATCAGATAATATTACGGGTAATAATAACGGGTAATATCAGATCTTTTATATAAGAGGGGGCCTGATTATTAAGAGCTTTGTAAGTGAGAAGAAGGATTTTAAACTTAATTCTAAACTCTGTGGGAAGCCAATGAAGGGAGGCCAGAACCGGAGAGATATGATCTGTCTTTCTAGTACCTGTTAAAACTCTTGCTGCAGCGTTTTGGATCAACTGAAGACTTTTTAAAGATATTTTAGGACAAGCTGATAATAACGAGTTACAATAATCTAATCTAGAGCTAACAAAAGCGTGGATCAGTTTCTCAACATCACTCAGAGACAAGATGCTCCTAATCTTGGCAATATTGTGCAGATGATAGAAGGCTTAGAAACAAATTTAATATGTGAATTAAAAAACAGATCTTGATCAAAAATAACTCCAAGGTTCCTCACAGAACTATTCAGAGTAAGAGTAGCCGCATCCAAATTAAGACTTTGATTTGGAAAGGTATTTCTAAGGTTTTTTTGACCAACAAGAATGACTTTGGTCTTATCCGGGTTTAGTAGCAGAAAATTACAAGTCATCCAAGCTTTAATTTCCTTAAGACAGGCATCTAACTTGGCTAATTGATTACAATCATCGGGCTTCATTGACAGGTATAATTGTGTGTCATCTGCGTAACAATGAAAATGTATATAGTGCTTTCTGATGATGTCGCCCAACAGAAGCATATATAAACTAAAAAGAGTAGGGCCTAACACAGATCCCTGTGGAACTCCATGACTGAGCTTAGAGTTGGAAGAAAACTCATTATTGATATAAACAAACTGAAATCTATCGGACAAATAAGATCTAAACCACTGCAGTGAAGTACCATTTAGCCCAACATAGTGTTCTAATCTATCAAGTAGAATATCATGATTGATATTATCAAAGGCTGCACTAAGATCTAAAAGGACAAGTACAGAAATGATTCCATTATCAGATGCAATAAGAAGGTCATTTGTGACCTTCACTAAGGCTGTTTCAGTACTATGATGAATTCTGAACCCAGATTGAAACTCTTCAAATAAACCATTTCCCTGTAAGTGGTCAAATAATTGCATAGCAACAACTCTTTCTAAGATTTTTGAAATGAAACGCAGATTAGAGATTGGTCGATAGTTAGCTAAAACTCCTGGGTTGAGCGTTGGCTTTTTGAGTAACGGTTTAATTACAGCAATTTTAAAAGCCTGCGGAACATGACCTAAGGTTAAAGAAGAATTGATTATTTGAAGAATACAGCTACCAATAAATGGGAAGAATTTTTTAAATAACCTGGTAGGAATAGGGTCTAAAAGACAAGTAGAAGGATTGGATGAGGAGATTGTTTTATCTAACTCTAAAAGGTCAATTGGAGTAAACTTATCCAAACAGATATCAATTGAAGGAGTTGTAGTAGTTGCTGTACTTAAGTTTACAGTGGGAATAATCTGATTGATTTTATCTCTAATAGATAAAATTTTATGATTGAAAAAGTTCAAAAAGTCCTGACTATTAAGCTGTAGGGGGATGCAAGGATTGACAAAGTGCTGACTCTTTGTCAGCCTAGCTACAGTGTTGAAAAGAAACCTGGGAGTATTTTTATTCTCTTCTATTAACGCCGAGTAATAACTTGTTCTAGCTTTTCTAAGAGATTTTTTAATAAATTAGGAGATGATTTCTCCTCGCTAAATAGAATTCATCTAAATTAGTGGAACACCATTTTCTTTCTAGTTGACGAGTCTTCTGTTTTACGCTGCTAGTTTCTGTGTTAAACCAAGGGGTTAGAAATCTCTGATTAGACTTTTTCTTTTTTAAAGGGGCCACCAAGTCTAGAGTCTGATGCAGAGAAGCTATAACACTATCTGCCATGCTATCAATTACGGAAGGAGCAAGCTCTCCATCCTCTTGCATCCTTTTATAGAAACGTGGACAGACTGTAATTTACTGTACATACTCTGGTTGTCATTGAATCCTTATTTAAATCCTTCACCTGAACAACGAGAGCAAGTTTTTAGCCAAAGTCAAATTCCTTGTATGTGTTGTGCATACTTGGCCAATAAAGCTGATTCTGATTCTGATTCTGATTCTGATTCTGATTCTGATTCCATCTTTTATTTCTGTTGTGTTGACACATGGTATAGAGGAGACAATCTGCAAAAATTTGGTAACAGCATCATCTGAAAGACATCTGCTGTAGTAGTATTTTTCTTTCGGAGTCAAATAATCAGAAATAGTAAAATCAAAGGGTGACAGACAATGGTCTGACAGCACAGGATTATGAGGAGACACTACCAGATTTTCTATTTCTATGCCATAAGTCAGAACAAGGTCCAATGTGTGGTGGAGATAATGGGTAGAATCTTCTACTTTCTGGGAAAACCCCAATGCGTCTAATATTGAATTGAATGCCTTATTAAGACAGTCACTATCTACATCAACATGTATATTAAAATCCCCTACTATAATTATTCTATCTGATTTCAGCACTAAATCAGCTAGAAATTCAGCGAATTTGGATAAAAACTCTGAGTAGGCAGAGGGAGGAAGGTAAACTTTGGCAAAGAAAATTGGGTTTAAGCTAAGATTGCTAACATGCCCCATAGTGAAGACCAGGCCCTCAAAGGAATTAAAACATGTTTTTTGCTTTACATTAACTAGTAATTTAGAATGGTAAATTGCCGCTATTCCACCTCCGCGACCAGAACTTCTAGGATTATGATAGTTTAGACAACCAGAGGGAGTTGATTCATTTAAACCAACATAATCATCTTGCCCTAACCAAGTCTCTGTAAGGGAATTAGAGACCTAATATTTAACAAACCACATTTAATTTTCACATTATGAGGAGGAAGAGAAGCCGAATCATTAAATTTAGAGACTTGATGTTTAATTTGAGAGTTACCAACTTTTTGTTTAATCACTTTGGGATGTTTATACATTATATTTTTATTAACTTTGGGGGGAGTAGACAAAGGTTCACTGAGGGGGAAAACAGAGGCTAAATTGAGGGGTGGCAGATGAGAAGGAGCTGCAGAAAGAAGTGAATTTGTCAAGTTATGTTGTATTTGTCTTGGGTTATAATATTTTGGGTAACGGGAGACAGACACAATCTCTATGGGGTTATCAATTGAAGACTGATCTAAACAGTGATGATTATTTGGATTAATAGGATTAATATGAGAAGTGGAAACAAAGAAAGTCGGGTTGGCAGACCCAGGAACCTCGGGGTGAGTTAATGCACCAAATTTCAGTCACTGTACTAAAGAAAACACTGAATGGAATAGAACAGATTATCCCTTAAAACACGTGCACCAAGTCTATTTGGATGGATGCCATCTTGCTTCATAAATTATGGGCATAGCTTCCGGTTACGGCTGAAGTAGTGTTAAAGTAGTCAGCAGTGGTGAATTAGCGAGACAATTTGCATAGCGTTTTTGCTATTTTTTCGACTCTGATTGAGTATGGAGCCCACATATGTGTTTTGTAATCAACTGGCAGTGAATTTTCGTACATGTTTTGTATTTTAGAATGTCTTTACGAAACTCTGGTACTTGTTGTGCTGTACATGGTTGCCCTCAAAACCAAGCTAAGCTAAATTTGTGGCTACAACAACAATTTGTAGAGCACATACCGAAGACAAAAAAGGATTGTGTGTTTGATTGGTGGTACAGTTTCCATCGTCTTACCGTTGATGAGGAGCACAGAAGGCTGTGGCTGTAAAACCTTAAGTTGAAGAGGTTCTGTTGACAAAAACCCAACAGAGACAAACCCGCACCCAGCTCTGTTGCTGGGCTACAACAGACCTCCAGAAAAGAGACGTCGGATTCTCAAGCGGCTCAACGATTTTGACACAAGAGCAACAGGTATGTTTGCACTTGTATGAATCTTGTTACTTGCAGTTGTCACAAGTCTGACATTGTTGTTGGACATTTAAATCTGTATTGTCAAGTTCAAGATGGCATGAAGTTAAGTACTCAGTACCACTTTGCTTCCTTAAGCTTAATGAGGATGAACAGTGTGGGAAAGATCAAATTGTTTTTGTGGGACAAATACTGTCAAATATTTTTGTGTTTGTAGTTTAATCTGTCATGTCTTTCAAACTAAATTGTTAATGGCAATAAGATCTGTAAAACAAAAACCTGAGCTCACAGAATGTGTTAAAAATATGAAAGTTTGATGAGGCATTATTACATAATTTCATCAGTTTATCAGCTGCTCTGCAGCTCTGAGGAAAAAAAATAAAAGACCACTGCAACATCTTTCCTAAATTGTCAGCCATTCAATTTGAGTATCTGTTGAATTCCAACAAAAGGACACCTCAGTCTACTTAGAGGTACTGATTAGGTGATCATCTAAGACAGTGTTTTCAACCAGGGTGCCCTGGTGCGTTCAAGTTTCTGTCGGGAAATTATCCAATTTCACTTGTTAATTGGTCCAAAAAGTTGCAAATACTCTGTCGTCATTGTGCGTGGGTTCTATGGGAACCTGAATGTACCAGGATGTCCTGGTTGAAAAACACTGATCTAAGATCATCTAGGCATAAGATGCCTGAAAGCTGTGAAAAAAAACAATAAAAAATCAGTTATTCCACAAATACAGATTTCATTTCTTCCTAAGATAAACTTAAGTATTGTAGTGTTTAAGAATGAACATGAACTTGTTTTCTTTGCATTATTTAATCTAAAAGCACATCAAAAATTAACCTCTTTTTTGTTGTTTTGGCCAGTTGTCATTTTCTGTCAATAAATGTTCTAAATGTCGATATTTTGATTTGGAATTTGGGTGAGTTGTTTTCAGTAGGTTAGAGAATAAAACAAAATTGTTCATTTTACTCAAAGACATATGTATACATACTAAAACCAAATAAAGTGATAATTTTGCATTGGTCTCTTAATTTTTTTTCCCAGATCTGTATACTGCAGTGCAAGGATAAGGACATATTGTCTGCTTCAGCATGCTTTCATTTTTAAATTGTCACAAAGCATAGATCAATCAGATTTTGAGCGATTATCAGAATAGGTCTGTATAAGCAAAAACAAAGTTTATTAAAATTTGCTAACAGTATTAGTTAATAAATTTAGACATATCTGCAAGTACATTAAAGTTCATAACAACTATGCTTTTGGGACCCTCAGGTGAACTCCATGAGATACACCGACAAGAAGGAACCCCACCCAGCACCACAACCATCATGTGATGCTCAAACACAGTGGTCAGAACCAGGACTGGAGAACCACACCTATTCTAAATAACGCTCCCTCACCTGTGTGCTGCTTACTGCTCCCCCAAGCTCACATCCTATCACAAATAGTGTTTTAGAGACAGATGCAGACTCCCCCTTGTACACGGGGTTTCGCTTGTTGTGTTTCACACCCTTGTATCCTGCTTGGAGCCCTTTGCACACATTTCATCAACAATGCCTGTTGTCGACCAAATTCTTATGACATTAATGAAATTACGACAAAACTTTGTAATGGCTGATTTGGCAAAAAGGTTTAAGGCATCACAGGGTCAGGTGAGCAAAATTGTAGGAGCGTGGATAGACGTCATGTCTGAACATATGAAGGATCTCATTTTGTGGCTGCCCCATGACACAGTCAGAGCAATGTTGCCACAAGCTTTTAAAGAACATTTTCCTAACAGAACCTGCGTTATTGACTGCCCTGAAACTGTCTTACAAAAAGCCAGAAATCTGAACCCCAGAGGTTCATCATACAGTCACTATTATGCAAACAACACTGTGAAATACTTGGTAGCAGTTTCTCCCTCAGGACTTATAATGTTCATTTCTGATGCTTATGGTGACAGATGCAGTGACAGGTACATTTCACAGAACTCAGGATTTCTGGACTATTTGCATGCTGGAGATGAGGTGATGGCTGACCGTGGCTTCACCATCAGGGACCTGCTGGAGTAGCGGAGAGTGAACTTCATCCTTCCTGCATTCACACACAAAGGATGCCAGCTGACAAATGTAGGAGGTGACGCGCACCTGGCGCATTGCTCATGCTTAAATTCATGTTGAATGGGCAATAAGGCAGTTGAAGGTGTAGAAGATTCTCTCACAAACTGTGCCAATTAACTTGGTGTTTAAAATGGATAAAATATTGAAGATCTGTGCTGGGTTTGTGAATTTGAGAGGCAAACTTATTGCAAGCTAAAGATGACAACACCAACTCCCAGATTCGATGGTTCCACATTCTTGTGAACTCACATTTTTCATTCATGTCTGTCTGCCACTACTTACTGATAAACTCTTATTTATTTATTTATTTATTTATTTATTTATTTATTGCACAAGATCAGAAAAACTTAAATTTGGAATAGATCAGTTGCATTTTGTTATTCACGTTGTACTTGTTAAGTCAAAGTTTGACAGTTTACTTCCTGTTCATTAACATATTTCTGACCTGTTAATAACACTAAAACATGAAACTATATTTAGGTATGGGTTCAGTAACACATTAAGCAACTGTGTATAACTTATCTGTCCCATAACATGTCCTCTGTCCAAGTAAAGCTATGTGCAAATAAAGATGGAAATAGAGGCAAAATATGAAACATCAGTGTTGTCTGTGACAGTTACTAACACTTACTGTGTTTCCATTATGTGTTTCACATATTTTGAGCACAGGTTCAAATTATTTTCAACAAAATCATCGACTAATCTTGGCAATGTGTGAAAAATAAAAACCCTGGAGGTGTCTCATGTGTGCATCTGCAAAGTCTTTGTCAAACAGAACGTCCAGCTCCAGGTGCTCAGTTGATATCCAGATGACCAGCTTACAGCACTGCAGCCCCGGGCACATCATCGTCAGCTGGTTCTTCAAGAACACATAAAAAATACATTTCTAAGACTTGTATGTACACGCGTGGACAAAATTGTTGGTACCCCTCTGTTAATGAAAGAAAAACCCACAATGGTCACAGAAATTACTTGAATCTGACAAAAGTGGTAATAAATAAAAATTCTATGAAAATTAACCAATGGAAATCAGACAATGCTTTTGAATTGTGGTTCAACAGAATTATTTAAAAAAAACAAACTCATGAAACAGGCCTGGACAAAAATGATGGTACCCTTAACTTAATATTTTGTTGCACAACCTTTTGAGGCAATCACTGCAATCAAATGATTTCTGTAACTGTCAATGAGACTTCTGCACCTCTCAGCAGGTATTTTTGCCCACTCCTCATGAGCAAACTGTTCCAGTTGTCTCAGGTTTGAAGGGTGCCCTCTCCAGACGGCATGTTTCAGCTCCTTCCACAGATGTTCAATAGGATTTAGATCAGGGCTCATAGAAGGCCACTTCAGAATAGTCCAATGTTTCACTCTTAGCCATTCTTGGGTGTTTTTAGCTGTGTGTTTTGGGTCATTATCCTGTTGCAAGACCCATGACCTGCAACTGAGACCAAGTTGTCTGACACTGGGCAGCACATTTCTCTCTAGAATACCTTGATAGTCTTGAGATTTCATTGTACCCTGCACAGATTCAAGACACCCTGTGCCAGATACAGCAAAGCAGCCCCAGAACATAACAGAACCTCCTTCATGTTTCACAGTAGGGACAGTGTTCTTTTCTTGATTTGCTTCATTTTTGCGTCTGTGAACATAGCGCTGATGTGCCTTGCCAAAAAGTTCCAGTTTTGTCTTGTCTGTCCATAGCTTCTCCCAGAAGCTTTGTGGCTTGTCAACATGCAGTTTGGCAAATTCCAGTCTGACTTTTTTATGATTTGTTTTCAACAGTGGTGTCCTCCTTGGTTGTTTCCCATGAAGTCCACTTTGGCTCAAACAATGACGGATGGTGCGATCTGACACTGATGTACCTTGATCTTGGAGTTCACCATGAATGTGTTTAGAGGTTGTTCTGGGCTCTTTTGTTACCATTCGTATTATCCGTCTCCTCCTGCAGCCACGTCCGGGGAAGTTGGCTACAGTCCTGTGGATTTTAAATTTCTGAATAATATGAGCAACTGTAGTCACAGGAACATGAAGCTGCTTGGAGATGGTCTTATAGCCTTTACCTTTAACATGCTTGTCTATAATTTTCTTTCTAATCTCCTGAGACAACTCTCCCCTTTGCTTCCTCTGGTCCATGTTTAGTGTGGTACATACCATGTCACCAAACAGCACAGTGACTATTTGTCACCCTTTAAATAGGCCAGCTGACTGATTACAAGTTTGTAGACACCTGTGATGTTAATTAGAGGACACATCTTGGTTGAACTTGTCCCTTTGGTCACATTATTTTCAATCTTTTCTAGGGGTACCATCATTTTTGTCCAGGCCTGTTTCATGAGTTTGTTTTTTAAAAGTAATTCTGTTGAACCACAGTTCAAAAGCATTGTCTGATTTTCATTGTTTAATTTTCATAGAATTTTTATGTATTACCACTTTTGTCAGATTCAAGTTATTTCTGTGACCATTGTGGGTTTTTCTTTCATTAACAGAGGGGTACCAACAATTTTGTCCACGGCTGTATGAGATGCACTTGAAGATTAAAAACATTTTACTCACCTTGAGACAGTATCCACCTTGTCCATTAGGAAAGATGAAATAGCTCCCTTCACTTAAATGTTTGACGTCTCCATTTGCTGACCAAGAAACTCTTCAAGTGATGCAGCACTCTTCACTGGACACTTAATTTCAAGAAGCTGCGTCAAGTCCAAAATTCCATCTGGACTGGCACCAAACCAGGGATGTTCAGGACACACCACAAAGACTTTCCTCTCCACAGTGTGCCCGTGATCTTCCATGATTTGAATGACTTTCTCTTCATTTTCTTTTCCATATTCCGTTGCTGTATTTCCTGCAAAGGTGGGACGAAGGTGTTCATTCAAGAATTTTTGTGGATTTGTTGTAATCCGTTTTGGGATTTTTTTTTTTTATTTTTTTTTTACTGTGCTGGCGGTCAGCTGCAACTTTCTTGCATCATGCCACAGCTGTGATGCGCTCTGTGTCTGAGACTCCTCTGTCACCTTCTTTGCCTGAGCAGGGGTTAATTTAATATATGTATCATAAAATGTCTGACATTTCTTACAGGTAAGTGTTGGGCTGTGTTCCTTATGTGGTATAGATCACACTGGCTCTCAGACAACTCCACATTCTGTACATCTAACCTGTAGCACTCCTGAAGCAGGCAATCTGTCTGCAGCTGAAAAAGTGGGGCCATCACCCTGGAGTCTACATACTTTTTGAAGTCAGCATGATTCTTGACAATTTTCTGGGGGCATTCTGCATTTGATTCAAATGTAGAATCCGATGTTTCTGATGTGCTGGGGTAAATGTGATCTGCTTTGAATCGTTTAAAATTGATATGCTTGACCTTCCTAAGCTCTACATTCTTTCTTGTTCCTGCATTCCGCCTCCTCTGTTCATCTGTACATGACATCCCCATCTTCCCCTGTCTGACTGCATTCTCAACCTACATAAAAAATGCAATAATAAATCAATAATTACAAAAACAAAAGTATAAAAATGGTTACAATATAGGAACAAGTTGTTAATAATGTTACCTTTCACAGTAGAGCAGCTGCATAACTGGATGATTGTCCAAGTCCAACGGTGCAGGAGCATTCAGTTGTCTGTATTTCACCTGACACTGAAACCAGCACCCAAGCACGGTGATGTGGTTCTTTATGGCTCTGATTGGGTTCTGTGTCAGCTTTAAGGTACACTAGATCATGTCTAACATCAAAATACGACCAACCTTGTTGCTGTGCAGATACTGATATGCCTCGGAGCTTTATAGGTTGTTCATCGTATTATCATCGGTAGCAATGGAGCTAATGAAGTAGCTAAATATGCTCGTGTAAGTGATATGCGGCCACTTCTTGAGGTCATCTTTCCATCCCCCAAGAATTGTGGGTCGTGGTATGGTTATATTACCCTTTTTCAGGTGCAAAATATTGTGTCCCCACATCTGTGATGCCAAAGTCATTGTTTATGTCACCAAGAAAAAGCATTCTGTTACCATAGAAAACACTACTACTGGAAGTCGCTGCCATAATTCATGCAAAGTATCATGGGGGCTAGGAATAAGGTGAATAAGAAAAAAAAATAATAGAAATGTTGGCCTACTGAAAAGTATGTCCATGTACACACTCAATACTTGGTCTGGGCTATTTCTGCATGAATTACAGCATCAATGTGGTGTGCAATGGAGGTGATCAGCCTGTGGAACTGCTGAGGTGTTATGGAAGCCCAGGTTGCTTTGATAGTGGCCTTCAGCTCATCTGCATTGTTGGGTCTGGTGTCTCTCATCTTGCTCTTGACAATACCTCCAATTCTTTATGAGATTTAGGTCTGACAAGTTTGCTGGCCAGTCAAGCACAGTGCTACCATGGTCATCAAACCAGGTATTGGTACTTTTGGCAGTGTTAGAACCAAGAAATGCAGGCAAATTCAGTTCATGGAAGTTTATTAATTGTAAGACAGGCTGTGCTGGAAAACAATGAACATAAGGGCTGAAAACAAATTACACTGAACTTAGATAGATAGATAGATAGATAGATAGATAGATAGATAGATAGATACTTTATTTCGAACAAAAAAGCAAAAACAAAACAAATGACAAGTGCAATAAAAGTGACCGTGTGCAGTACTCAAAAGGGAGAAGGAAGAAGTTAACACTTATTTACTCCAACTCCTCTTTTCCCTAAATGCAACCCATGTGAAATATATACATATTACCTCAATTAAGAACTCCAAGTAGACAATTAATTATATTTTATACATATCAACATTGACACTCATCCATCCCTACATACATACAGTATGACAATAATTTTAAAAAAATTATCTGTAAAGACAATAATTATTGTATGCAGTAATTATCTGTAAAGACAATAATTATTGTCTTTTTTAAATATTTTTTGCATATTAGTTGGGAGTTGATTATTAATTGCCCTGTACATTGCTTGTGCTGTCTTAAATTTAACTAAATCCATGAACTTTATGGCATGTGACTTTAAAAACAGTGAGTTGGTATGGTCTCTATATCCTACATTTTTTATTATCCTTATAGCTTTTTTTTTTGTAACGTGCATATTGGCTGTAGGTTGGTCTTGTAGGTGTTTCCCCAGACCTCTACACAGTAGTTAAGATATGGTAAAAACAGTGAATTGTACAGTAAGAATACTGATTTATAGTCCAAAATGTGTCTTATCTTCCCCAGTATCCCTATACATTTTGCTAACTTGGCCCGGATGTGACTGATGTGAGGTTTCCAGCAGATTCTATTGTCTAGCGTCACCCCCAGAAACTTATTTTCCTGTACTATTTCAATTCTGGTATCAACTGTCATTACCATTATTTCATGATTTATTTTGTAATTTCCAAACAACATAATCTTTGTTGTTTTTTTTTGTTTGTTTTTCTTTAGATTTAGAGATTATTTATGTTGAACCACTGTGTTAACTTTTTCATTTCTGTTGTGACCACCTCTAAAACCTGCTGAAAATTCTCACCAGTGCAAAGGATATTTGTGTCATCCGCAAACAAAATAAATTTCAGAATTTTTGATACTTGGCATATGTCATTTATATATAAGATAAAGAGTTCGGGCCCCAAAACTGACCTCTGGGGCACCCCACAAGTGATGTCCATGAATGGTGATTTGTGCTCACCTATTTGTGCAAATTGTTGTCTGTTATTTAAGAAACTTTCCAGCCAACTCAGTCTGACCCCTCTTAGCCCATACCTTTCCAATTTTCTTAGTAGAATTCTGTGATCAGTGGTGTCAAAAGCTTTCTTTAAATCTACAAAATACTAAATACTCTAACTAAATACTCCTAAAGCAAACTTTTTTTATCTATACAACTAGTGATTTCTTCTATGAGTTCAATCTAGTGCCAAAGATGTAGATTTGTCTGCTCTAAAACCATACTGACTGTCTGTGAGGAGGTTGTGTTTTTCAATGAAATTATCCAGTTTCTTAGTGAAGATTTTTTCAAGGATTTTGGAGAATTGTGAGAGTAAAGAGACCAGCCTGTAATTTGTGAAATGATTACTGTCTCCTGTTTTGTATAGTGGTATTACTTTTGCTATTTTCAATTTGTTTGGAAATTTACCAGTTTGAAATGATAGGTTACATAAATGGGTGAGTGGCTAAACAATTCCTTCAATTACTTTTTTCACCATTGTCATGTCAATTTCATTCCAGTCAGTTGATTTTTTGTTCTTAAATTTACTTACAATCTCGATAATTTCCTTTTCAGTGACTGCACCCAAAAAGATTGTGTTTGGATCTTCTATTTCATTTATTGACCCACCATCATTTGCTTCTGGTGTTACTATTGTTTTTGCCAATTCTGGGCCAACATTTACAAAAAATGTATGAAAACCACTAACTAACTAACTAACTAACTAACCTGCACTTATATAGCGCTTTTCTAGTCACAAAGACCACTCAAAGCGCTTTCATTAATACTAACCCTCTATTCTAAGGGCCTATAGGAAACAGATATCTAGGGACAATTTAGAACAGCCAATTAACCTAACATGCATGTTTTTTGGCATGTGGGAGGAAACCGGAGAAATCCCGGAGTAAACCCACGCAACACGGGGAGAACATGCAAACTCCACACAGATCACTGTTGGTCGGGGGCTGGGATCGAACCCACGATCCCATGATCCCCACAATCCCCCGGCCAAGGGTAAACTGTGCTGCCGCAGTGCTAACCACTGCGCCACCGTGCAGCCAACCACATCCTCCATATTATTTATCAAATTGTCATTTTCAATTGTCATTTTCAATAAAATATTCTGGATAATTTGTATTCTTTGATCGGTTACTAATAATCCCAATTAGCACTTGTCATTTTCATCTTAAGATATTTTTATTATCCTCTAATATTCTGTTGTTCTTTCTTACAAGTCCTCATTATAATAGTTAGCTTGTTTTTATATCTTTTATATTTGACCTTGGCATCTACTTTGTCATCTTTTATAATGTATTCTTCTTTTTACATGCATTTAATAGCCCCTTGGTGACCCATGGAATATTTTTGTTTTGTTGTCTGCCACTGTATTGTTTTATAGGACAGTTTTTGTTGTATAATGATTGGAATATTTGTAAAACTTCATCGTATGCTTTATTTATATTGTTTTCATCGCAAACTACCTTCCAGTCTTGTCTTAATAATTCCTTTGCCAGTAAATACATAGATTTTTCAGTTCTTATTCTTTTATATTTAATATTATTGGTATGCTTTTTCTTCCTATAATCACACTGACAGACAACAAAAATTGACAGGTGGTCACTGATATCATTCAATAAAAACTCACTCACTGTATTATTTTCCATAATGCTTGTGAATATGTTATCTATTAGTGTGGCACTGTGTGCCATAATTCTGCTAGGTCTGGTGATTGTTGGATGTAAGCCCATACTGTACATGGTGTTGATAAATTCTTCTGTCATACTATGTTGTTTTGAGTTCATAAGATCTTTATTGAAATCCCCACAGATGAACATAACTTTATGAGTAAGTTTTGGATACATTTTTTCCATCCAGTCCTTAAATAAATCAATATTTGACCCAAGTGTTCTATATACACAGCTCACTATTATATTCTTCACATTGTCCAAACAGATTTCTATTGTAATACACTCAAATAAATCATGCACAGTCACTGACAAATTTTCAACAACCTTGTATTGATAGATAGATAGATAGATAGATAGATAGATAGATAGATAGATAGATAGATAGATCCCAAACCGGGAAATTACAGTGTAACAGCAGCATGACAGTTGACAGCCAAACAACAGAAACACACACGACAGACAAAGGGATTACCCATGGAAAGTAAAAAAGAAACTAACACGACTATAGAACCTATATACATCATAGCTTAATATATGATGACCCGTATAAACACATGAATCATCCCATTGCACAAAGAAGGACTATCAGGAGCAGAGTGAAAATGTGAGGTACCAGTTAGTCTGTAAGGTGCAGTGTGGCAGCATAGCTATGACCAGAATACAACATCATAGTGAGTTATTGTACAGTGAAATTGCATGTGGCAGGAAAGATTTCCTGTACCTGGCCGTTCGACAACGAAGCTGTAGTAGTCTACTGGAGAAAGTGCTTTGCTGCCTATCTAGTGTGTGGTGGAGGGGGTGATCAGGATTGTTCATGATGGATCGCAGTTTATTTAGTGTTCTCCTCTCCACCACTGTCTCAAAGGTCTCCGGTCTGAGACCAATTACAGAGCCAGCCCTCTTGATAATCTTGTCAAGTCTGTTGGTATCTCTGGCCCTGATACCGCTACCCCAACAGACTGCAGCAAAGAAGATGGCGCTGGTGACAACAGTCTGGTAGAAAAGCTCCAGCATCCTGCTGCACACGTTGAAGGATCTCAGTTTTCTCAGGAAATAGAGTCTGCTCATCCCCTTCTTGTGCGCAGCATCGGTGTTGGATCTCCAGTCCAACCCGCTGCTGATCCTGACACCCAGATATCTGTAGTCTTCAACCACTCCCACATCCCCCCCCCCCCCAATCTGCAGTGGCTGAGAAGGAACCTTCCTCTTCCTGAAGTCAATCACCATCTCCCTGGTCTTGCTGACATACAACCTCAGGTGATTCTGTTCCGTCCACTCCACAAATCTGTCTACCAGTGCCCTGTACTCCCCCTCTTCTCCTCCTCTTATACACCCCACAACAGCTGAGTCATCAGAGAATTTTTGCAGGTGACATGACTCAGTGTTGTACTGAAAGTCCGTGGTGTATAAGGTAAAAAGAAAAGGAGAGAGCACAGTCCCCTGTGGCACTCCAGTATCACTAGCCACCACTCCAGACAAGACACTGCCCAGCCTGACAAACTGTGGTCTGCCTGTCAGGTAGTCGGTAATCCAGGAGATCACAGAGCTGTCAACCCCCATCCCCCGCAGCTTCTCGCCCAGCAGCAGTGGCTGGATGGTGTTAAAGGCACTGGAGAAATCAAAAAAAGTGATTCTCACAGTATCTCCTCCACCATCCAGGTGCTGATGGGCTCGTTGCAGCAGGTAGATGACAGCATCTTCAACTCCTAAATGGGGCTGATATGCAAACTGCAGAGGGTCCAGCCAAGTCTCCACCTGCGGCCTCAGGTGGGCTAAGACCAGTCTCTCCAGGACCTTCATCACATGAGATGTGAGGGCAACTGGTCGGTAGTCATTCAGATCCGATGGAGATGACTTCTTGGGGACAGGAACCAGGCAGGATGTCTTCCACAGCACCGGTACTCTCTCCAGACTCAGGCTCAGGTTGTACAGGTGTTTCAGTACTGGAGCTAGTTGGTTGGCACAGGTCCCCAGGATCCTAGTGGAGATGCCATCCGGGCCCGAAGCCTTCCGCTGACGGAGTCTCTCCAGCTGTTTCTCCACCTGATCTGTAGTCACCGTGAAGTGAGGGAGGGTCCTGTGCCCCCTGAGGAGGAGGAGGAGGGAGATGGAGAGAGGTTCTGCACAGGAGTGTGGGTAGGGAGGGGTGTGTGGGGGTCTGGTTGTGTTGCTCGGGTGACAGACTGTGAGTTGAACCTATTAAAAAACAGATTCAGTTCCTCAGCTCTCTCCTGGCTCCCAGATGGCTGCCTGACTCTCCCCTTGCACCCAGTTATTTGTTTCATTCCCTCCCACACATCTTTAGTGTTATTTTGCCTGAGTTTCTCTTCCAACTTCCTCCTATAATTGTCCTTGCACCTCCTCAGCATCTCTCTCAGCTCATGCTGCACTCCCCTCAGCTTCTCCTTGTCTCCAGCCCTAAAAGCTCTCTTTTTTTTGTTCAGAAGTGCTTTCAGGTCACTGGTGACCCATGGTCTGTTGTTGGAGAAGCAGTGTACAGTCTGAGCTGACATGGTCATGTCTTCACAGAATCTAATGTATTCTATGATGCAGTCGGTCATATTGTCTATGTCCACCCCATGTGGTTCACAGAGTACGCTCCAGTCCGTCATCTCAAAGCAGTCCTACAGTGCATCAGCAGCCTCCTGTGTCCACCTCCTCACAGTCCGTGTATAAGCAGGCTGCCTTTGCACAAGGGGGACGTACTTGGGTGTTAGCATGACCATGCAGTGATCTGATTTACCAATGGGGGGTAGAGCTGTGGCACTATATGCATCCCTGACGTTGGCATACAGTAGATCCAGTGTTTTGTTTTCTCTGGTGGGACAGTCAACAAACTGGTGAAAGTTGGGTAAAGTTTTTCCCACTGATACATGGTTAAAATCACCTGTGATGGCCATGAATGCATCCGGGTGCTTCTCCAGTAATGTGGCCGCAGTGGAGCTGATGACATCACAGGCCACCGCTGCGTCAGCTGACGGAGGAACATAGACGATAACAATTAAAACACACTTCATTTCTCGCGGCATATAATAAGGTCTCATACTGACAGCCAGCAGTTCAATGTCCGGGCTGCAGCACTTTTCCTTCACATAAATGTGCCTGGGATGACCACCGCTCATTAACAAGAAGTGCCACTCCTCCTCCTCTCTTTTTCCTGCTGCTTTCCACGTCCCTGTCCCCCCTTATAGTCCTGAAGCCAGGTATCTCTACGTTTACATCCGGGATCTGTGAGTGTAACCACGTCTCTGTAAAACACATGAGACTACACTCACGATACTCCTTTTGTGTCCTGACCAGCGCTGTGATCTCATCTGTCTTGTTTCCCAGGGAACGCACGTTCCCGGTGATGATCATCGGTACATCGGTATTGCCAGCACTTGTCAACATAAATTGCAGCTCCTTCTCCTTTTTTCACTTTTCTGTTCATATAATTTAATTCATAGCCATCCAATGTAAAATCCATTCCTTTCTCTTCACTGAGCCAGATCTCTGATATTGCCACTGAAAACACAAGAGGAATAAAGTAGAAACACCATGGAAGCCTGAACGCAACAAACCCAGGAACAAAGGAGCTAAGCTAGGGAGACAAGAGCTATAACGTCTGCAAAGGGAACTGTCATCTCTGCTGGAGTCCGAGTTCCACCCTATGCAGGACATACTGAATGCACTGAGGAGCTCATTTAGCAGCAGACTACATCATCCCAGGTGCACAACCGAGAGGTTTCGCAGGTCCTTCCTACCAATGGCTGTCAGACTGTACAACCTAAGCAGGGCTGCTCGCAGAGATAGCAAAAAGACGTAACAAACTAATAGTTTTTTGAATGCAAAAGATGCAATAGACTTACACAATGGTCCCCTCCGGCATACAACTAGGAAAATACCGGTCGCTATGGAGGGTGAGAATATGTATGGGCACATAATCATACCATGTAGGATAACTAAGTAGACGGTTATGCTGTTTCATCCCATCTAGCAACAATGCTCTGCAGTGTGTGTGTTTATATATTCACATATTTATTCCATCTAGTTACAATGCTCCGCACTGGGTGTGTTTATATTTATATATCTATATATCTATTCCATCTAGCTACAATGCTCTGCACTGTGTGTTTATATATCTACATATTATTCCATCTAGCTACATTGCTCCGCACTGTGTGCTTTTATATATTTACATATTTATTCCACCTAGCTGCAATTCTCCGTACTGTGGGTGTTTATATATTTACATATTTATTCCATCTAGCTACAATGCTCAGCACTGTGTGTTTATATATTCATATATTTATTCCATCCAGCTACAATGCTCTGCACTGTGTCTGTGTGTGTGTATATATATATTTTATAGTAATATGTACATATGTATATTAGCTGCTCTTGCTTGCTTGTTTTTTTTTTCTTGCCTTCTGATTGTTACTCTGAGTGTTGCTATCCCTGTGCTGTTGCAATCCTGGAATTTCCCCGTTGTGGGACTAATAAAGGCTTATCTTATCTTATCTTATCTTAAGTATAATGTCAGTGCAAGGTGACTAAAAAAAGACTAAACTTATAGGGAAACCGATAATTACAAAAGCAAACCTGGTGGGAACACAGGTATGAGGAATAATGCCAATGAGACAGTTAATAATAACCTACAGGTGCATCTCACTAAATTAGAATATCACCAAAAAGTTGATTTATTTCAGTAATTCAGTTCATAAAATGAAACTCATATTTCATATAGATTCATTACAGAAAGGGTGATATATTTCAAGTGTTTATTTCTTTTAATTTTGATGATTATGGCTTGCAGCTCATGAAAACCCGAAAATCAGTTTCTCAAAAAATTAAAAATTTTACATAAGATCAATTTTAAAAAATTGATTTTTTTTAATAGAAATGTTGGCCAACTAAAAGTATTTCCATGCACACACTCAATACTTGGTCAGGGCTCCTTTTGCATGAATTAATGCTGCATCACTGTGGCATGGCATGAAGCTGATTGGCCTGTGCTACTGCTAAGGTGTTATGAAGGCCCAGGTTTCGTTGATAGCGGCCTTCAGCTCATCTGCATTGTTGGGCCTGATGTCTCTCATCTCCCTGTTGACGATACTTCATAGATTCTGTATGGATTTAGGTCAGGAGAGTTTGCTGGCCAGTAAAATGTGATGATACCATGGTCATTAAACCAGGCTTTGGTACTTTTGGCAGCAGTGTGGGCAGGTGCCAAGTCCTGCTGGAAAATAAAATCAGCATTTCCACAAAGCTTGTCAGCAGAAGGAAGCATGAAGTGCTCTAAAATGTCCTGGTAGACAGCTCCATTGACTTTGGACTTGATAAAGCACAGTGGACTAACACCAGCAGATGACATGGCTCCTCAAATCAAGTGCCAAGTCCTGTCACTTGAAAATCAAGGTCCCAGAGTCTGGGGGAAGAGTGAACAGGCACGGAATCCAAGTTGCTTGAGGTCCAGTGTGAAGTTTCCACAGCCAATGATGATATATGGAGCCATGTCATCTGCTGGTGTTTTTCCACTGTGTTTAATCAAGTCCAATGTCGGTGCAGTCATCTAACAGAAAATTTTAGAGCACTTTATGCTTCCCTCTGCTGACAAGTTTTATGGAGATGCTGATTTCATTTTCCAGCAGGGCTTGGCACCTGTCCACACTGCCAAAAGTACAAATACCTGGTTTAATGACCATGGTATCACTGTGCTTGATTAGCCAGCAAACTCTCCTGACCTAAATCCCATAGAGAATCTATGGTGTATTGTCAAGAGAAAGATGAAATACACCAGACTCAATAATGCAGACAAGCTGAAGGCCGCTATCAAAGCAACCTGGGCTTCCATAACACCTCAGGAGTAACACAGGCTGATCGGCTCCATGCCATGCTGCACTGATGCAGTAATTATGCAAAAGGAACGCCGGCCAAGTATTGAGTGTGTACATGGACATACTTTTCAATCAGCCAACATTTCTATTAAAAATCTTTTTTAATTATTTTTATATAATATTCTAATTTTTTGAGAAACTGAATTTGGGGTTTTCATTTGCTGCAAGCCATAACCATCAAAATTAAAAGAAATAAACACTTGAAATATATCACTCTGTGTAATGAATCTATATAACATATGAGTGTCATTTTTTGAATTGAATTATTGAAGTAAATCAACTTTTTGATGACATTCTAATTTATTGAGATGCATCTGTAAAAAGGAACCTGAGGATCATGAACACGGACAACAGGAAATAACCTTTCATAAAAATAAATTTAAAAAAAGGAAATAAAGTTACATGAGACTAAACAATATCAAAACAGGAAGTGCTTTCAAAATAACCTAAGATCAGGGAAAACTAAAGAAGATGAGCATAATACAAGAAATACTTTCATAATGACTAAGATCAGAAGAAGGTAAACTAAAACAAGACTAACACAGGAGATACTTATGAAATAAACTAAGAACAATGGAGACTACACTAGACAAGAATAATACAGGAAATACTATCAGTATACACCAAGGAGATGGGAGACTAAACTAGAAAACCACAATACAAGGAGTACTCTCAACATAACCAAAAACATGTAGGTTTAGGGCGCTCGCGCACGCAGCGACCAGCAGCCGGTGGCTTGTCACCAGACTGCAAACCAAGTCTACCTACGGGTACAAATAAGTAACAAAAAAAAAAACAAAAAAAAAACAAAACCTTATAATAAATCATAATAATAACAATAAGTCCAAAATAATACACTAACTCATCGGGTGGGGCATGCCATGCTCACAAATCATGCCCATCATGACAGTTATTGTTTTTCTCCAGACAAGAAATGTTCAAATTTACTTGTTTACTCAAAGTTTTTGGGTATAGTTTTACTCTTCCCAGAAGCTAGAAGCATTTGTGGTCAAATACCACCCCATCAGCATCTTTTTTCATTTATGTGCAGCATATTATGGTAAAGATTGACAGAAATTCCTTAATATCATAAATAAAGGCCTCAAAGTTTAAGACTCCTAAACTTGTACATAAGTATTCACAGCCTTTGCCGTGAAGCTTAAAATTGAGCTCATGTGCATCCTGTTTCCACTGACCATCCTTGAGATGTTTCTATAGCTTAACTGGAGTCCACCTGTAAATGGCATTCACTTATATAGCGCTTTTATTCTCATCTCTAGATGACCAAAGCGCTGTACAGATCCTGCTATCCACCCATTCACACACTGATGGCGGCATGCTGCCAAACGTGGCGCTGTCCAGACCCAGCAGGAGCAACTGAGGGTAAAGTGTCTTGCCCAGGGACACAACTGCAGGATATTCGGGGAGAGTGGGATTTGAACCGCCAACTATCCGGTTATTAAACGACCTGCTCTACCTCCTGAGCCACTGCCACCCTCACCTGTATCTTACCTGTGGTAAATTCAGTTGATTGGACATGATTTGGAAAGGCATACACCTGTCTATATAAGGTCTGACAGGTGACAGTGCATGTCTGAGCACAAACCATGCATGAAGTCAAAGGAATTGTCTGTAGACCTCTGAGACAGGATTGTCTCGAGGTACAAATCTGGGGAAAGGTGCAGAAAAAATTCTGCTCCTTTGAAGGTCCCAATGAGCGCAGTGACCGCCATCATCCATAAATGGAAGAAGTTCGGAACCACCAGGATTCTTCCTAGAGCTGGCCGGCCATCTAAACTGAGCGATCAGGGGAGAAGGGCCTTATTTAGGTTGGTGACCAAGAACCCAATGGTTACTTTGTCAGAGCTCTAGTGTTCCTCTGTGGAGAGAGGAGAACCTTCCACAAGGACAACCATCTTTGCAGCAATCCACCAATCAGGCCTGTATGGTAGAGTGGCCAGACGGAAGCAACTCCTTAGTAAAAGGCACATGGCAGCCCACCTAGAGTTTGTCAAAAGGCACCTGAAGGACTCTCAGACCATGAGAAACAAAATTCTTTGGTCTGATGAGACAAAGATTGAACTCTCTGGCATGAATGCCAGGTGTTATGTTTGGAGGAAACCAGGCACCATACATAACCATGCCAATGGTGGTGTCAGCATCATGCTGTGGGGATGTTTTTCAGCGGCAGGAACTGGGAGACTAGTCAGGATAGAGGGAAAGATGAATGCAGCAATGTACAGAGACATCCTGGATGAAAACCTTCTCCAGAGCACTCTTGACCTCAGACTGGGGTGACGGTTCATCTTTCAGCAGGACAACGACCCTAAGCACACAGCCAAAATATCGAAGGAGTGGCTTCAGGACAACTCTGTGAATGTCCTTGTGTGGCCCAGTCAGAGCCCAGACTTGAATCCAATTGAACATCACTGGAGAGATCTGAAAATGGCTGTGCACCGACGCTTCCCATCCAACCTGATGGAGCTTGAGAGGTGCTGCAATGAGGAATGGGCAAAACTGCCCAAAGATAGGTGTGCCAAGCTTGTGGCATCATATTCAAAAAAAAAATAATTGAGGCTGTAATTGCTATCAAAGGTGCATCAACAAAGTATTGAGCATAGACTGTGAATACTTATGTACATGTGATGTCTTAGTTTTTATTTTTAATAAATTTGCAAAAATCTAAAAAAAAAACAACCCTTTTTCCGTGCTGTCATTATGGGGTATTGTGTGTAGAATTTTGAGGAAAAAATGAATTTAACCCATTTTGGAATAAGGTTGTAACTTAACAAAATGTGGAAAAAGTGAATCGTTGTGAATACTTTCCTGATGCACTAGTGCAGCCAGAGAGTACATATCTTCACCAAGGCTGTTTGTCAACAAATTAAATTGTGATTAGAATGTGTCAGTTGACAGAACTTCATAACTTCTCTGTTCAATGAGACAATTATTTTTCATGATATTAGCAACAATCTAGACAGAGGCTCTATCTCACAATGTTGAAAAAAGTCAACAAGTCCCTTCTATTGATGGTTCCTTCTTATTTTTCAGCTGTCATTCAAAAGATATTAAAGGTAGTTGAAAACCACTGACATATTTACATCTCAGCTACATTTTAGTGCTAGTAGTAGGTTTCTAGCCTTTCAACTAGTTGGCTCCATACAGCAGATTAAAAAAAGACTGATAAAAGCATATTCATTATATCTGCCACACACAGAATTTTGTGTGGATCCACACCAAACTGTACTTATTCACACACCATTATCTTTAATACAGGTACATCTCAAAAAATTAGAACATTATGAAAAAGTTAAATATTTTTGTCATTCATTTCAGAAAGTGAAACCCATATATTATATAGATTCATTACACATAGAGTGAAATATTTCAAGCCTTTATTTCTTGAAATTTTGATGATAATGGCTTACATATAATGAAAACCCAAAATTCAGTGTCTCAGAAAATTAGAATATTACATAGGACCAATAAAAAAAAGGATATTTTAAACAGAAATGTCAGGCTTCTGAAAAATATGTTCATTTCTATGCACGCAGTTCTTGGTTGGGCCTCCTTTTGCATGAATTACTGCATCAATGCGGCGTGGCTCAGAAGTGATGAGCCTGTGGCACTGCTCAGGTGTAATGGAAGCCCAGGTTCCTTTGATAGCAGCCTTCAGGCCATCTGCATTGTTGGGTCTGGTGTCTCTTATCTTCCTCTTGACAATACCCCATAGATTCTCTATGGGGTTCAGGTCAGGTGAGTTTGCTGGACAATCAAGCACAGTAACACCATGGTCATTGAACCAGCTTTTGGTACCTTTGGCAGTGTGGGCAGGTGCCAAGTCCTGCTGGAAAATGAAATCAGCGTCTCCATAAAGCTTGTCAGCAGAAGGAAGCATGAAGTGCCCTAAAATTTCCTGGTAGATGGTTGCGTTGACTGTGGACTTCAGAAAACACAGTGGCCCAACACCAGCAGGTGACATGGCAGCCCAAATCATCACTGACTGTGGAAACTTCACACTGGATTTCAAACCACTTGGATTCTGTGCCTCTCCACTCTCCACTCTTCCTCCAGACTCTGGGATCTTGATTTCCAAATGACATGCAAAATTTACTTTCATCTGAAAAGAGGACTTTGGACCATTGAGCAACAGGCCAGTTTTTTTCTCCACATCCCAGGTAAGACACTTCTGATGTTGTCTCTGGTTCAGGAGTGGCTTGACATGAGGAATGTGACATTTGTAGCCCATGTCTAGGATTTGTCTGTATGTAGTGGCTCTTGATGCACTGACTCCATCCTCAGTCCACTCCTTGTGAAGCTCCCCCAAATTCTTGAATGGATTTTCTTTGACAATCCTCTCAAGGCTGCAGTTATTCCTTTTGCTGGTGCACCTTTTCCTACCACAGTTTTTCCTTCCACTCAACTTTCTACGAATATGCTTGGATACAGCACTTTGTGAACAACCAGCTTCCTTAACAATGACCTTTTGTGGCTTACCCTCCTTGTGGAGGGTGTCAGTGACTGTCTTTTGGGCATCTGTCAAGTCAGCAGTCTTCCCCATGATTGTGTAGCCTACTAACCCAGACTGAGAGACCATGTAAAGGCTCAGGCAACATTTGCAGGTGTTTTGAGTGAATTAGCTGATTAGGGTGTGACACCATGACTTTCCAATACTGAACTTTTTCACAATATTCTAATTTTCTGAGACACTGAATTTTGGGTTTTTATTATCTGTAAGCAATAATCATCAAAATTTCAAGAAATAAAGGCTTGAAATATTTCACTCTATGTATAATGAATCTATATAATACACGGGTTTCACTTTCTGAAATGAGTGACAAAAAATATTGAACTTTTTCATGATATTCTAATTTTTTGAGATATGCCTGTATGCCTGATAGTTTTCATCAAGATTCCAACAAAAAGCCCACATCTTGCAATACTAACAAAATGGACCCCCCCCCCCAAAAAAAAACAAAACAAAAAAACTGTATGTGTACCTTTATCCATATCTGGGGGCCTCCGTCGATCGACGTCGACCGTCGGTCAGTGTCGACCTTTATCCATATCCACACCACAATTTAGTGGAGTCTAGTCTCTGCCAAAACCCACCCTCCATTCAAGTTTCATGGAAATCATTTGGGTAGTTTTTGTGTAATCTTGCTAGCAAACCAACAAATGCAAATGAAACCATAACCTCTTTGGTGGACGTAATAATGTCATGGCGGCTGCACGGTGGCGCAGTGGTTTAGCACTGTGGCAGCACAGTTTTACCCTCGGCCGGGGGATCGCAGGGATCATGAGATCGTGGGTTCGATCCCAGCCCCAGACCAACAGTGAGCTGTGTGGAGTTTGCATGTTCTCCCCGTGTTGCGCGGGTTTACTCCGGGATTTCTCCGGTTTCCTCCCGCATACCAAAAACATGTAGGTTTAGGGCGCTCGCGCATGCAGCGACCAGCAGCCGGTGGCTTGTCACCAGACTGCAAACCAAATCTACCTACGGGTACAAATAAGTAAAAAAAAAAAAAAAAAAAAAAAAAAAAAAAAAAAAATGGCCTGACTCATTCAACTCCAATCTCCAAATGAGCTTTTGTTAATTGTGCTCACCACTAATCCTGAACAATCATACATGCTTGATAAACAAAACCAAAACATGCCCAAGTGATACAGAGTTTAAAAGGGAATCTCATTTGAGGTCAGTTATATTGTGGTAAAATTACAATTTAAAGGCATTATAGTGGTGATGCCCTACAGATAATGTAATTGTAAGTGTACCTGATGATACCACTTTACTAGTGGGTACTGGGATCAGGGTGGGGCAGCAGTCAGCTGTGATTCCATTGAGTATAGCCAAAGAAAAGAGAGAGAGAAAAAAAGAACATAGAGCGAAGGGCCAAAGCACACAGTTGGTGATAAGACACAGGAGTGAGAAAGTGTTGGGTTCACTGTAATCGTCAAGACAAAAAATGACTGCTCTAACAGCAGCTTAAAGCAGCACTCTTTACAGAAACTTTATAAAACCGCTTGTCAGTCACACCCAGACTGTGCTGTGCTGTGGAGGTAGGCAGGTATAAGACTTTTCTCCCAGGCTCTCCCTCCTAACATTTCACACTTCTGTCATTTTCTGAGGTGCAATTAAATGGAACACAAAGGCCCCCTTTGATGGTATGCACTGTTACTGGCCTTCTCTTCAGGTCTGCCATAAAGAGCAGGATTTTTTTTTTGCCTCCAATGCCGCCATGTAGTTTCTCCTCACCCATGATTCTACAGTCAGTTTGGAGTCCTTCTACAATAGGTTCTTAGATTTATCCTCATACTGGAGTTAATTGGGGTCCATTTGGATTAGTCCACCAATTTTCAGTATAGACTACAATTCAAATTTTTGTATTGTCCACTAATCATAACTTTTTTTTAATTTAAGCTTTTATTTATGCAGAGGATGTCTATTGATAGACAACCTCACTTTTTCAGGGATGCCCTGTTCACGCTCACACCTGGAAGCCTTGCTTCAGCCACAAACTGACCTGTGGCCACTGAGCAGCTCCACTGGAGCAGTTGGAGTTAAATGCCTTGCTCAAGGGCACCACAGTGGGGTTAATGAGGTTGGCACAAACACTGCTATGCCATCTGGCCCACCCAGATATTATCCTGCCTGTCCAGGGATTGAAGCGGCAAACCTCCAGTCACCCATCCACATCCCTAACCATTAGGCCACCACTGTCCCTCTTTATATACAGTGGGGCAAAAAAGTATTTAGTCAGCCACCAATTGTGCAAGTTCTTCCACTTAAAAGATGAGAGAGGTCTCCAATTTTCATCATAGGTATACCTCAACTATGAGAGACAAAATGAGAAAAAAAAAATCCAGAAAATCACATTGAAGGATTTTTAATGAATTAATTGGTAAATTACTCAGTAAAATAAGTATTTGGCCACCTACAAACAAGCAAGATTTCTGGCTCTCACAGACCTGTAACTTCTTCTTTAAGAGGCTCCTCTGTCCTCCACTCATTACCTGTATTAATGGCACCTGTTTGAGGTTGTGGGCAGGTGTCTTTTATACTGATAACGAGTTCAAACAGTCAGACTCCAAACTCCACTATGGCCAAGACCAAAGAGCTGTCAAAGGACACCAGAAACAAAATTGTAGACCTGCACCAGGCTGGGAAGACTGAATCTGCAATAGGTAAGAAGCTTGGTGTGAAGAAATCAACTGTGGGAGCAATTATTAGAAAATGGAAGACATACAAGACCACTGATAATCTCCCTCAGTCTGGGGCTCCACGCAAGATCTCACCCAGTGGGGTCAAAATTATCACGAGAACAGTGAACAAAAATCCCAGAACCACATGGGGAGACCTAGTGAATGACCTGCAGAGAGCTAGGACCAAAGTAACAAAGGCTACATCAGAAACACACTACGCCACAAGGGACTCAAATCCTGCAGTGCCAGACGTGTCCCCCTGTTTAAGCCAGTACATGTCCAGGCCCGTCTGAAGTTTGCTAGAGAGCATTTGGATGATCCAGAAGAGGATTGGGAGAATGTCATATGGTCAGATGAAACCAAAATCGAACTTTTTGGTAAAAACTCAACTTGTCATGTTCGGAGGAGAAAGAACACCATACCTACTATGAAGCATGGGGGGGCGGTGGGGGGTGGGGTGGTGGAAACATCATACTTTGGGGCTGTTTTTCTGCAAAGGGACCAGGACGACTGATCTGTGTAAAGGAAAGAATGAATGGGGCCATGTATCGTGAGAGTTTGAGTGAAAACCTCCTTCCACCAGCAAGGGCATTGAAGATGAAACGTGGCTGGGTCTTTCAGCATGACAATGATCCCAAACACACCGCCCGGGCAACGAAGGAGTGGCTTCGTAAGAAGTATTTCAAGGTCCTGGAGTGGCCTAGCCAGTCTCCAGATCTCAACCCCATAGAAAATCTTTGGAGGGAGTTGAAAGTCTGTGTTGCCCAGCGACAGCCCCAAAACATCACTGCTCTAGAGGAGATCTGCATGGAGGAATGGGCCAAAATACCAGCAACAGTGTGTAAAAACCTTGTGAAAACTTACAGAAAACGTTTGACCTCTGTCATTGCCAACAAAGGGTATATAACAAAGTATTGAGATGAACTTTTGTTATTGACCAAATACGTATTTTACCAAAGAATTTACCAATTAATTCATTAAAAATCCTTCAATGTGATTTTCTGGATTTTTTTTTTCTTATTTTGTCTCTCATAGTTGAGGTATACCTATGATGAAAATTGGAGACCCCTCTCATCTTTTAAGTGGGAGAACTTGCACAATTGGTGGCTGACTAAATACTTTTTTGCCCCACTGTACATACATACTTTTCCAGTTTCTTTAGTTGACTTGTCTGTTAGCTAGCTAGTTAGCTAGTGCCCAATGGATATCTTTGCTTTTGTTTACATTTTCTTTGCTGCCTTCTTTTAATCATCTTAAGATGAAGCGGTCACAAGCAAGCACTGTGTTATGAGACTTTCGAATAAACTGTACATGGTGGGGTTTTCATCTAAATGCATTAATTTTCAAAGTGAGCTAACACTGCCACGAGGGCTAACTATTAGCATGGACCCAGAATCCCAGGACAATTTCTGGATTGTGAAGTCTGCCACTGTGGAAATTAAGGTAAATAACACACTACAGTACATACCTCATAAGTTGCGCACGTAAGTTGCACGTAAGTCCCTCATAAGTTGCGCACTGTGGCAGCACAGTTTTACCCTCGGCTGGGTGATCGCGGAGATCGTGGGTTCGATCCCTGCCTCCGGCCAACAGTGATCTGTATGGAGTTTGCATGTTCTCCCCTGTGTTTGCGTGGGTTTACTCTGGGATTTCTCCGGTTTCCTCCCACATGCCAAAAACATGCAGGTTAGGGAGTTAAGGGGCGCTTGCGCATGCAGCAACCGGCAGCTGGTGGTTTGTCACCAGACTGCAAAACAAATCTACCTACGGGTACAAAATAAGCAATAAAAAAAAAAAATAATAAGTTACCTACAACTACTGGAAAAAATATTACAACACCACTGAAGCTGCATTACATATTTGGTGAAGAATCTGAGTGTGATTATTGGTGAATATAGTAAATCTCAGAATCCTTTTTGTCCAATTAGATACCAGTGGCTTGAAAAAGTGTTTGTCCCCTTCCTGCGTTCTCATTTTTGTATATTTGTCATACTTAAATGTTTCAGATCGTCAAACAAATTTAAATATTAGACAGAGATAACACAAGTAAACACAAAATGCAGTTTTTAAATGAAGGTGTTTATTATTAAAGGAAAAAAAAATCCAAACCTACATGGCCCTATGTGGAAAAAGTGATTGCCCTCCTCCCGTTAAAACGTGGATTAACTGTGGTGTATCACATCAGCTGAGTTCAATTTCTCTAGCCACACCCAGCCTGATTACTGCCAAACCTGTTCTCAATCAAGAAATCACTTAAATAGGACCTGCCTAACAAAGTGAAGTAGACCAAAAGATCCTCAAAAGCTAGACATCATGAAGTGATCCAAAGAAATTGAGGAACAAATGAGAAACAAAGTAACAGATCTATCAGTCTGGAGAAGGTTATAAAGCCATTTCTAAAGCTTTGAGACACCAGCGAACCACAGTGAGAGCCATTATCAACAAATGGTGAAAACACAGAACAGTGGTGAACCTTCCCAGGAGTAGCCGGCCGACCAAAATTACCCCAAAAGCGCAGTGACAACTCATCCAAGAGGTTACAAAAGACCCCACGACAACATCCAAAGAACTGCAGGCCTCACTTGCCTCAGTTAAGGTCAGTGTTCATGACTCCACCATAAGAAAGAGACTGGGCAAAAATGGCCTGCATGGCAGAGTTCCAAGACGAAAACCACTGCTGAACAAAACAAACATAAAGGCCCCTCTCAGTTTTGCCAGAAAACATCTTGATGAACCCCAAGACTTTTATGAAAATACTATGTGGACTGACGAAACAAAAGTTGAACTTTTTGGAAGGTGTATGTCCCATTACATCCAGAATAAAAGTAACACAGTGTTTCAGAAAAGGAACATCACACCAACAGTAATATGGTGGTGGTAGAGTGATGGTTTGGGGCTGTTCTGCTGCTTCAGACTTGCTGTGGTAAATGGAACAATGAATTCTGCTGTCGACCAAAAAACCCTGAAGGAGAATGTCTGGCCATCTGTTGGTGACCTCAAGCTGAAGCACACTTGGGTTCTGCAGCAGGACAATGATCCAAAACACACCAGCAAGTCCATCTCTGAATGGCTTAAGAAAAACAAAATGAAGACTTTGGAGTGGCCTAGTCAAAGTTCTGACCTGAATCCAACTGAGATGGTGTGGCATGACCTTAAAAAGGTGGTTCATGCTCGAAAACCCTCCAGTGTGGCTGAATTACAACAATTCTTCAAAGATGAGTGGGCTAAAATTCCTTCACAGCACTGTAAAAGACTCATTGCCAGTTATCGCAAACACTTGATTGCAGTTGCACTGGGCCTCACTCCTTTCTTCACTCTCAATGAAATATTTTTTTTTTTGCTGGTCATTAACATCTGTTTGTTCTCTCCCATAGATTGAGTCCCCATCATGCTGTTTGCTCTCTACATGTCTGTTCTTTTCATCTTCTCTGTCCCCTCACCCCCCAGCCAGTCGCAGCAGATGACTGCCCCTCCCTGAGCCTGGTTCTGCTGGAGGTTTCTTCCTGTTAAAAGGGAGTTTTTCCTCTCCACCATCACCAAGTGCTTGCTCACAGGGGATCGCCTTATTGCTGGGGTCTTTCTGCAACTGTGGGGGTTCCCCCTACAGTTGAAAGTGCTATGAGATGACTGTTGTTGTGAAATGGCGCTATATAAATAAATAAATAAATAAATAATAAAGTTGTTGCTGCTAAGGGTGGCCCAACCAGTTATTAGGTTTAATGGGCAATCACTTTTTCACACAGGGCCATGTAGGTTTGGATTTTTTTTCCCCCCTGAATAACAAACACCTTCATTTAAAAACTGCATTTTGTGTTTACTTGTGTTATCTTTTTCTAATATTTAAATTTGTTTGATGATCTTAAATATTTAATTGTGACAAAGATACAAAAAAATGAGAAATCAAGAAGGGGACAAATATTTTTTCACACCACTGTATTTAAAAATATACAGTACAACAATTATGATTACTGAATGCCGACCTGCTTCAAAAAATGAACTTTGCTATCAATGTTTATGATTGGCCTACTTTATATCCAGACCTGTCTGCATCTCCACTAAGAAGGACCAACACTGGTGGAGGACGAAATCTTTATTAATCAATTAAAGATTGAGATTACTGAAATTATGAATTCTAAAACTCCTGTTTACTCCAACATCACTTAAATTCAAAGGGCCATATTACAATGAAGGGGTCGGTTGATCAGTTGTTACTGATGCAGAAAGTGTTTATTGGCATGTCCAAGTTGATTTCCTTATCACAGTGGCGTAAAAACAAACTTTCCGCTGGCACATGACACAAAGAGGCCGATCTAATCATTCAGAGGTGCTTTTTGGATAATCCAATCTAAAGTGCTCCTTCCCATCTCTTTAAAGCAAAGGGCACATTATCTAAAGTGAATTGTGATCATGACTGTTTAAGACAGGTTTTGCGCTGACCAAAACCTGTGTGTGTGAGCCAAAATGCACATGATAGTAATGCTGCTTGATAACATGGAAGACATCAATCACAGTTGATGCCCAGTTAGTTATGGTAGAAAGAAAAAAAACGGTGAAGAATGGGCTGAAAATTCTGCTGAATGTGCATGGACAGTCATCCGATCACTTTCCAGACTTTCTGCTGTGTACCTTGCATCATGCCACCAAATTACTAATAGACAGTGCGCCTGCTATGCGTTTGGAGGAGGTGCTTCATTTCAAAGAGGTGTGGCGGTGCACAATCTAATGCACATTACTATTATGGTGCATTCCATGAGAATCTGCTTTTGATCAGGAAAAAGGAGGTCTATCGTCAGAAGTGCATTGTTTAGTGATATTTCAGTGGCATGTTTTGACATCGTGTGGCTCCGGAACTCAGGAAACGGTATGCGCTAGGATTTTGTAAAAGTTATAATCTCCTTTCATTTTAATTGTATGATGATCACACACTATACTTTTTATTCCATCCACATTCTCATTTTAATTGCGGACTTAGCATTGCAGTCTATTAGGCATTAATGTAGGATTTTTTTAGGGGAATGAACGAATGAACATGGAGCATGTGTGCCAGTGTGTTCCAATGTGATGCGCGACGCATGGGGGATGGTCGTTTTCATCACGGACTTATTAGGCATTAATGTGTTTATTTTTAGGGGAATAAATAAATGAACAAGGAGTGTGTGTCATGGTTCGTGCGCCGATCTCGTCCGCTCGTGAGCCATGCATCATCTTTACCAGGTTTGACAGCAGTGTTTACCCT